>JBCFYV010011172.1:78380053-78980053 GCA_039000515.1 Timema cristinae
GGTAAACTAAACATATCGGTGTCTGGTTGTTTTAATTGTCCTAGAAGTAGCTATTTATAACCGATTGATAATAATGAACCACTACAGATAGAACAATTTAGTGTTGTTTTACAAATAGCTTACTATATTATATTTTCTATAGTGAAATACAGTAAAAACTTAACTCAAATATTGATGATCACCCTCCACAATATTTAGGTTTTTTGATTCAACAATTCTAATAAATTTATTTGGGTTCTACCACCAAGGGCCGGTATTATGATTACCGGATAAATATTGCTATCGGGAAGTTAAAGTTAAACTTAATTAATTAACCCCAAATACGCCTTTAATGGATTTACATTGGCTGGGAGTGGGGCCGATAATATTGCCTCGACTTTACTGTCTTCAGGAAATAGCCCTGTACTATCTAACTTATAACCCAAATGTTCTACCCATGAACTAAAAATACACTTTTATGGAAATTAATTTTAATATTATGCTTGTGTAAACGTTCTAGAACTTCCATAAGAACCTCCCTATATTTTAATTTATTCCTACCTCCAAATATTATGTCATCAAGGCAAGCTGCAACTTTATCTATTACATGAAGCACTCTGTCAATTACAGATTGAAAAATGTTAGGTGTAGAGTTTAAACCAAAACACAGCCTTTGGAACTGATAGAGGCCCATATGCATATTAACTGTAAGTAACGGTTTACTGGTTTCGTTTACAGACAGTTGCAAATATGCGTTACTTAAATCAATTATACAAAAAACTTGCAATTTGTTAAGGAGTTGAACACGTCTTCAATTAAGGGTAAGCGGTAGTGGTCCACCTTAGCAGCTGGGTTTACAGTAGCTTTTAAGACCACACACAAATGCAAGGCACCATTTTCTCGTGGAACTATTACTATGGAACTAGCCCAATCAGAGGAACGAACCTCTTTTATAATACCTTGATTCTCCCAAACTACATAATTCCTCTTCCACAGACGTACGCAACGCATAGGGTACAGTGTAAGCTCTATGTAAAACACGAATGATGTTATCCTTTAGAGGAATATGTACAGAAAAATGTTTTATAGGCAACCCCTTATTATCAGGTACATTACGAAAATATTTTGTGTATAGTCTGTAATAATACTGATTTTGACCCCTCTCATATATTAAAAAAAAGTCATGGATGAAGTGCATTTTTATTAAAGTATTGCATGTAAAATATCCTTTTAATACTTGATCCATGGAGAACCACGTGCTTTTCAGAAATAATGTCCAAGGATTGCACCACTAAAACTTATTTTTTCTTTAAAAAAATCAACCATGTAGTATTTACCAAAAAAGCAAGTGACGCTAGCTCCCTCTACCCAATAGGAAGCTAGCCTTCTCAACATCTGTCGCCAGGACTTTTTCTATTAGTATGTTTAAACACTTGTGACAAGGGAGTCCAAGGGGAAAGGGGTAGGTCATATATAAGCTGCTTGTGCTTATAAATATATGTCTAACAATTATTGACAGTGCCACTAAACGAAATCCATAGAGTACACAGAAAATGTTACAGATAAATAATCTATAGTTCAACGAAAGTTGCATCATTTTACATAATATCTTCATACCGAATATAAAATCATTTTAATAAATAGTGTGCAACATACAAAGGTCTTATTTATTCAATTAAATATCAGATTGTAAAACCGTATCATAATAATTGGCACTTGATCACGGGGCTGTAAATACAAATTATCTCACAATACAAACTAAACAGTATCACTTCAATCGCTGCATATCGTTGACCCTTAACGTTTTAATTGGCGCCCAACACGGACCGATTAATTCAATAACTTTATAATCCTCCAAGGTAATATAGAAATCGAAGTGCCACAGTCTCTTTCAAATTTGATCTCCTTAGAATTTACAGGTATGATTTACTATTCTCAGATGCTTCACATTGTCCAACGGTCTCTATAAAACTAACTTCTGTCCTGTCACCATCAATATCCACTTGTTTAAGATACACATTTTATCAATATGGCCTTGACCGTTACAGTTGAAACAAATCCAACGATTAAGACTTACTATACACTCTTTTTTTTATTATGGCTATAAGACCCACAATATATACATTTTATATGTAGGATGTAGTTGTAGCACTGTTATCATACAAGTTAGACTGGCTGCTTTTGATTACTTCTGAATTTCTTTTTGTAAGAGCTTGCTTTACAATTTTTAACATTTTCACCTCCCACCTGATTGATGTCACCGATCTCACTTGCCGTTTGCATCATTACTTTAGACTGAGCAGAAACAGTCTCAAAATCTTTGGCAATTCTACAAGCATCTTCAAAACACAATGTTGACGGCTCAGCCTATAATCTCTTAACTAAGGCTTCCTCAGAAATGCTAACGATTAACTTATCTCTAAGTGCTTGGCCCAAAAATGGTCCAAAGTCACAACTTGACGCCATTTGTTTGATTGACATAAAAAAAAATCGGAAATGGACTCACCAACATGCTGACACCTGTGATTAAACTTTAAGCGCTCTGCTGGAATTAACTTTGTAGGTGAAAAATGTTCAATCAACATATCAACCAATTCTAATTATGACTTTTGAAGAGGATCAACAGGTAACAAGCTGATTTTTAGTACTGTATACAATACTGACCCTATTAAAACTATAAACTGAGGGACTTTCTCACTTTATTCAGTTTTATTCACATTAAAAAAACGTCGTTAACACTTCCACATAGTTTTGAAAAGTTTCCACTTGTGGTTTGTAACGAGGAACAAGACCGGCGGAATTTATTCTTGTAATACGTAATTACATCGCTATCCGCCATTTTAAATTTAAATGGGCGTGACCGGCGCAAATGTACTTTTAAACATACGATGTAATTTAATTACAAGACGTATTGGTTTCATAACGTAGGTTCATCGTCACCAGTGTCATGTATGTACGGTAATCAGTTTGTGAACCATTTGTTAAATAAGACATGAGTATCTACTGGAATGGTTCACTTTATTCTACTAGTACACAATCACAAGAACACTGTACAACTAGCCATGGCAGTCTTATCAACTTGTTAGCTTCATAATTCTCTTGATATAAAATGTATTTCAGACAGCCCAACATAACAGGTGTTTGAAAATATTAACATAAGGATTTCACTCGTTCTAGAGAAAACTGATATTTCCAAACATGATTTTTCCGCAAGACCTATCCGGTAGCTAGCGCCATCTACGGTTTCCGTGATCCATCTGTTCTTGTTGGCGCGGAAGGATACTTTGGTCAGTTGTGAAGCCACGCTACGCCACACATTTCACCCTCCCGCCCACCATCCCACAAAATAGGTTTAGACCTGCATTCAACAGGGCCAAGGGTCTTAATTAAAATCAGTTATAATCAAATTCAAAACTAATTATTTTCAGGATAAAAATTAGTAATTACATCTTGTTGAAATTAAAATATAAATATTAAATTGTTGTTAGCATTATTGTTTCGCATCTCTTTCAATCTTGTACAAAATAAAACACGTGAGGAATACCTCATTTGTGGGGAAAATATTAGGCTGAAATTAATTAAATTACAATGAAAGAAATATAAAAACATTCCCCAATCCCTTCTTGTGAAGTAAAAATAAGTTTATAATAATATAATAATATTTAGCACCGAGTCTTACTACCCGTTCTGGTTAGGCCTATACACTTTAAGTACTAATTACGTTAATGGATTTAGGAATTGGGAAGGTTGAATTAGAGGAAGTGAACCCGCATTTGCGTGGAGGGAGAGTGGAAAACTATTTAGGGAAAACCACCCCCAGTTCACCCGACCGAGATTCGAACCTCAATCTCCCCGTCCTCAGCAGCCGAGCTCAACACGACAAGTGCGTTAGCCAACTACGCCACCGAGGCGGGTAAAAATAAGTTTCATCCTACGAAATTTGGCAACAGAAGAGGGAAAATATGGCACCAGAAAAATTGAAAAATTCTTTGTTTTACATTTGTATGGAAGGTTATGAGAACGTTAAAAATTATTACTATTATTATTATTATTATTATTATTATTATTTAATTCATATGAACAAATTTGTTTCAATGTAAATGTTTTGTAAAAACACTGTTCATTAAATTGGCAGAAACAACCAGATATTCTATTCAAGCCCTTTCTATCATAATCATCATCAGTTTCCACCCTGTGGTTTAGTAAATAGCCTCCATCTTCCTCTATTTTTCCACCACTCTTCCTATTTAATTTCTTCCATTCTTCTACTCTCACTTAAACACTTTTTGTTATCTGCTCCTCTGAACTATTTCTTGGCCTCTCTTGCGGTATTTTCCTTACGTACTTCATTTCCAACATTTTATTCTGCATCTTCTCTTTTCCACTCTCATTATATGCCTATATCATCTCAGTCTTGCTTTCTCTACTATCTCATGTGCTCTCTGTACTCCTATTCTTTCTCGGGTACCTTCATTCCTAATCTTGTTTCTCCTCGTGACAGCTCGAGTATGGGTTTGTTTCGGCCACCGGCTTACTAAGCCTATCGTGGCAAAGCCCTTTCTATTACTTGCAAATTTTAATTTATTTAAGTACTATTTTGGACCCCACCAGGACAGTGATTTTGTAAACCAATATTGGCAGTAACTTATTACCTGCTTGGTGGAATTTCATATGTATTTTCATATCTCAGACATCACATATTGGAACTTTAATTTGCATATAAATTCCGACTCTACTGAGCAGGCTCAGTTTTTATTAAATACGCTTAGCATTTCTAAAGATTTAGCTGCCGACAAACGGACACCATTTGTCAGTTTTCATTTCGTTCAATGCAATAAATATTTTGAAGAAAATATGTTTAGTTATCAAACTTACACGGAAAGGAAATATGGTAGCTAGCTTGCGTAGATAAATAACATTTTACGTGAAACATAATTTATAAGAAGAAATATGTACCTTCGAAATGTGTCCTTTTTTTTTTTTTTTTTTGCTGGTCCACCAGTAGCACAGAGTTTAAACTTCAAATAGGTACGAGATATACAATATGAAAGACAATGTGAAACTGAAGGTAGGAATCTTCTACCTACGAACAGAAACAGCAAATGCCCTTTCCAAAAAATAATCCCCACAATAGTGGCTACAAAAGGGGAGGGGAAAAATTAGCATCTGTAAAATATTTGTGTTGAAGTCATTTCCTTGTTATAGGAATCATCGTCTCTGTTGTGAAGCAAATTCTTGGAAAGCCCAGTGTAAAACAAAATACTGAAAAATACAATACATTATACAGACGCGTAGTAAGTAGCATCTAGGTTCGTTCTAAATCCAATGCTGTAGCCAGCCAATAATTTCAGTGGGGGGTAGGGGGGTTTGTGGGCCCATGCCCCAATTGATGGAGGCTAGAAAAAATTCTAAATAAAAAACCAGTCTATAAGCTATCTGAAGTGTGTTTTTATGGCAACACAGCCCCCAAATTGCCGGAGGCTAGGACAAACTCTAAATATTAAACAGCTCTCTGAAGTGCTTTTTATGGTAATATAATCCCATAATTACTGGAAGCTAGGACAGATTCAAAATATTAAACAGCTCTATGAGCTCTCTAAAGTGTTTTTTTATGGAAACATAACTCCCTAACCACCAAAACTAGGAACCATTCTAAATATTAAACACCTCTAGGAGCTATCTGAAATATCTTTTTATGGCAACATAACACCATAACTGCTGAAGGCTATAAAAAATTCTAAATAATAAACACCTCTAGAAGCTCTCTGAAGTTCTTTTTATGGTAACACAGCCCCCTAATTGGTACGCGTACATTAATTTTTATATTGTTTGAGCCATAAATAAAGCCATATATATTTTGTTAATATTTATTTTGGGGAAGGGGGGTTTGAACCCCGAAAACACCCCCCCCCCCTCCCGACTACGGCCTTGTCTAAATCCATACACTATACAGACACTTAGTAGGATCTGGGTTTGTTCAGACAATAATAGAGTTCCTTTTGGAAAACGGTAAGAATAACGAAGAAGTAGCGTTCTAGTGTGCAGGCGGAACGGTTTAAACTTGTGTTGTATCAACTGGAACGCTCGTAATATATTTTCGTGTCAACCGGAAAGGCGTTCCAGTGTGTTCCGGCACCAATTCAAGCCCTGGATTTAATTGAAGAAACCCTGAGACTATTTCTTTCATCAGACCACTGGGTGACCACTGGGTGTTCATTAAGGAAAAAATTATTTCCACATTTGCATTGTGATTGGGGATGCTAAAATAATACTCTGCTATTTTTTGAAGATCAGAAAATTGCTCTGATGACTTGTAGTATTGAAAAAATTAAACCCATTTTTCATCTGTCGGTTTAGTTTTGTAAATTTCTACTTCGTCTCCACCTAATTCTTTTTCAACAAACGTTCTCAGACACACGAACTGATAAAATAATACTGGATCATTAATGTGATGGCCCTTCTGTAACATAAATTCTACAGTCGCTTCAATATTATACCACAGAGGAACCTCATCTAAAACAATTTAATTAAGGAATTTTAAATTCTTAAACGAAACATCCATTTTTCAATATACGAAATAGTTACACTATAAAAGCTTTTAGTTTCATTTTAAAAATAATTTTTTACTTCAGATTCTGTCATGTTATTTAAAATACTTTTGACTTTCATACTAAAATTACCTTTAACCTAGGCCTTTCATTAAGATTTGTTAGAAGCTTTTCTAAAATTTGTGACTAGTGAAGTAACGCTGATGGACGTTTCACGGCGATAGTGTATTGTGGGTGTGCCCAGGACACAATACGGCGCATTCTTAGCATAATGCGATCTACTTCTGAACTTTTAAACCTAAAATTGGAATTTTTCTTGAATTTTTTTTTTTAATTTTTAGCGGGAAACTTTTCGAAATATCTGAAATCGGGACAATCCCTATATTTTGAGACGTATGGCAACCCAATCTAAATAGCATGTGTAGTCTCATGCCTACTGCTCTCTGATGGGTGTGCCAAGTACCCGCTACTAGCATTATTTTTTTTCCTGGAATGTGTGTCTGCAGTGGTATGGTATTAGTATTGTTTACCTGGCCATGTTCTCCATGTCAGAGACTAGAAGTTTGTAACAACCCAGGCACATGGGTTTACATCCTTGACAAGGTCCCACCACTAAAGGCTCCTCACTCATTATCATCTCACCAAGCTGAAGGTCCCGGGCTCCCACCAGGTATCTAGGCATACAACAGTTCATTCATGGTATTCTAAAGATAAGGTGTGGTAGTCTCTTAAACATATATATTAGAACCCAGGACATTCACTTTAATTGCCAATGCTCTAACAATTAGAATACCCAGGTTTTTATAAACATCCCAAAACATCCTGTATAGCATACAATTTTCAAAATATGAATACGTTCAATTCGTGCATATTAAACATAATATCAATTTTAGTTATAGTATTCATTTACAGCAGGGGCAAACTTTAAGTGTCGTCCCAAGCGCTAATAATCCCTCTTGTGCGCTTGCGAAATAATAATTAAATAAGATATAACCGTCGACATAACAATATCTAAACAGCTCTAGAATACAATAGTAATTTTGGGTTCAATTGCTGGAATGAAATCTCTATCCATTGTTGTTTTTAGAAGGTCTTCGCAAGTGGTAGTAGAGAAACGTCTTATGAGCACGTCATGTTTGACTTCCAAAACATTTGTTGCTATGATACCAGTGCATGACGGTAACTAAACACCCATCCAAGTTGTTACGAAATCTTACAAGTAAATAAAAGTGATAATAGTTTTTCTCTTAAATGTTGAAATTGTCTATTTTATTTTTACTTTCTATGTACCCCTCATAGAGAGAAGTATTGTGTTCGGCAAAAAAATCTAACTTGAGATTTTGATAAATGTCGACGTTACATGACCCCCTGAAACCGAGAAAGTGTTTTCGCGATGCCGTCTGTCTATGTGTCTGTATCTTGCCCTAAAGCCGAAACAATTTTACCGATCGGGCTAAAACTTTGTATCTAGGGTTTTCATAAAGTTCCCCCAAGGGGTTTTTACAATTAGATATCTAACACTAAAATTAAGGGTAGTTTACTGAAGAGCAAAAATAGAACAAATACATTTTCTCTTGTAACTCACCACCCTGGCCCCAGTTGACTCGTCTCAGCAAGACCGTGACTCTACAACACATCGCGGCACTGTCTAATACTTGACCTTGACTGAATCGAGGTCCGTGGTTCATTCCTAATCGTGAGTACCGAGCCGCGCACATAGAAAAAAGATGAATGATATTGTCGAGTGCGCTGCGCTCTATCGGCTGTGTTCGGCAAACTCATAGAACTGTTCTTTCCACACGCGCCTGCAGAGGCGTGGTATGTCCCAGTATGTTCTAGACACATGCTACTCCTAAAGACCCATTGACACGGTGTTAGTGGACTAATGCAAGTTTAGTGGTATTAGCTTACTAACATGCTAGGTGTGTTGACACACATTTTTCACTTGTATTAGTATCGCTTCTAAAAACATGTCTGAAATTGAAGTTGTGCTAACTGATCTCTATTGGTGCAATTTTTTTTTTATCACTGCGTCTCATTTCTCGTTCGGGTTATTTATATGTATATATTAATTACGCTTATGTGTTAGTATCTAGAAAGGGTGAATATAGAATAAGAATGGGTGGCCAAATAAATTACAATTTTTCAGTAATCGCAATATATCATAATTAGTTGACCTGTTTTAAAAAAATGTTTTATATAAACAACATAAAAAATGTTAGTGATTAGTATGTCTCATATTTCTTAATTCCTTAATAGTTTAAAATATATTTCAGTTGATCCTAAATAATTATTATATTACTTTTCTTGATTTGTTAACTCACTTAGCATACATGATAAATATAATTAAACTAAAATAAGAACAATAAATCCCAATACAACCCTCGGGCATTTTTTTAAATAGGCTTAACGCAGGTTTTTTAAACCCTGTTTTAAATTTTGGTACACTAATAACAAAATATTTTGTTAAATGCTAGCCTGCTAGACCTAAAATTTTCCTTAAAAATAATAATTCACTAATTTGTAGATTGGTTTAAATATAAACTATCTGGTTTACTATGCGATAATGATATTATGTTATGTATCTACTCAAGTTTCCAAAGCATTACTACAGTAGCCCCATGACTTCTTTGGTGCTGACTGAAGGCTCACAGCTAACAGCTGACGGCTTTGAAAAGTTACCAGACCAAATTATGTATCCCTACGCTGAACCATATGATATGCAAAAGCATGTGTTTAGCAGCTGTCACTTCTGACAGTCAAAATTTAGGTATGTACCTAAATGTTGACTGTCCTAAGTCAGTTGTGAACTGTCAGTCAGCACCAAAGAAGCCATGGGGCTACTGTAAAAAGTGTTTGGTCTGAACATTATTAATTAAAACTTATAAAAATTGGTTAAAGTGTCAAATACGGAGATTGGAAAACGTGCCGAAGATTTCGCGTGAAAACCGCCGGCCTTTCATACCTTACTTGCCGACAACGTGAATATTATGTTGCCGGAACTAATTACGGCACTACAATGTTGTATTATATTTTGTGATTGTATATAAAACAATTTACACATGCCACGTTGATTGGTAGGAAATAATGGTTTGATAAAATTTTTGATAACATTTATTTACCGATATTAAATAATATCTCTCACAAGGAACATTTGCAATAATTACGTAGGCCTAACATTTTATTTTGGAAACTTCTAGAGAATATGTACACCTGATATAACTTTACAATATCCTCTAGTGCAATATCCCTCGCACTCTTATCTTTATAAATTCGATGATTAAAATTGCACAAAAACTCATTCTTTTCATAACATTCCACAAATAAGTGTCCTCCGCACAACCAATTCTTTAGTTGCCGCCATTTTGAATTGTCTACTTGCATTAGTAAAGTTTGAAAGTGACCAACTTTTTCAGTTGCAAGTGGACTTGCTTGTTTTCTTACACGGTGCAAGCTGTGCGTGCGAAGCCAAATTTGTGTACTTACATTAGTCAACTAATACTGTGTCAACGGGCCTTTACCCCCCTTTCCCTCATATTGTTCCCGCGCCTTGAGAGCACGTAATAGATTCATAGGATATATAATGTGAGAATTCTGTGATATAGTCATATGTTACATACAGGCTTCAAGTGTCATAAGCTGATTAATGTAAGAGTATTCTAGATTCCCTTTGGAAATTATTTTTAACTTATTCAAAATGATCGTTTCTGGTCTTATAAAATTTAAACGTATTGATTATTAACATGGGATTCACATCTATTGGACTTAGTATATTTTGACTCCAAAAACCATGGATTTATTTTAAATTTTTGCACGATTAGTTCATATCTTATGTCCTATCTTTGCATTATGATCTCTTTGGGGGGACATTTGGTCTCGGTGTTTTTACTTGAAATCTCAGCTTATCCGCCTAGTGGATGTTTATTTACCCTTTGGGTACCGGCCATTTAGGAAGGTTATATTAACTGATAGAGTCGTTCATCGGCTCAACTTATTTTAATATTTTGTAGGATTAAAATCGTCATTTTATTTATTGGGAGATTCTTTAATATATTTGATAATTCTTGAAAAACATAATGAAATGTAGTAAGGAAACAACATCTTAAATGTAATAATAGAATTCAATGTGCAACAGGTTTTGAAATTTGGAGTTTAATATAACGGCCAAAGATCAACTAGTATATAAGATATTTTAAAACAACCGGATTAAGTAACAAATTAGAATGGATTTACAATTTTGGAACTTCACTATATTTCCATCAAAATATGAAAGAGTTAAGAACATATTAAAATAATATAAGTCTCACACACACACACACACACACACACACACAATATATATATATGTATGTATATATATATATAAGTATAACATATTAAAATACATATAATATAAACTTATGAGTTTAAGTCAAGTGTGAAGTTAAGGCAGAAAAAGATAGATTTAATATAGGTTAGAATAAACTAATAGAAGTTAATAAATTAGCAAATGTTGAGAAGTGAAGTAAGAATATAGGTTGAATATAAATTGAATTAATTGCATTCTATTCTTATCTGATCTTTAATTCCCTTATTCCTTGTTCCTTAAATGCTGTACAAATTCCAGCCAAAGTACTCGACATGTTTCGGCCGGTGTAGCGCCGCATTTAAGGAACAAGGGAATTACAAGTATCAAATGTTGATTATCTGTAGTTATGATTGGTGCGAGACAGTCCTGACAACTTGACACGTTAGAACTTAACTTTATTACTTCTCTCATATTGTATAATGCCATTTTTTAGTTAAATTACTTTCTATAGTTCATAAAACCTGTGTTTGACAATGAAAGCATGTTCATTTCAAACTGATTTTCAGCGCCTAACGCTTTTAGCTGTCTCACTTATGAAGCACTTTGAAACATAGAACTGTGATGGACAGATATATTATTCTTTTCTCGATGTTTCTGTAACAGTGTGTATTTCATTTATGATATTATATGTAGTGTTTCTGCAGCAATGTATATTATTTTGTTTAACAAATTTTACGAGTTATTTTAGTAAATGTCTCTCTTTTGAGATAAAAAAAAAAGAAAAATTCTATGTGGTGCACCTTACCATTTATTATAAACAACTTTTACTTGTAATTGATTACTGGGATAGACATTCAACTATTAATTTTGAAGATTATGGTTCAAGGATAAGTTTTAAATGTCAGATTATAAACACCACATTAACACATCAGGACACACCACATGCCCAAATAATCTAGGAAGTTACTTTTTAAATTAATAACACCCTATTATCTGTGTTTTTTATAGCTACAGGTATTTTCCCCACTGTGCCTTACTACCCGTCCATGCTATACGCATTTTGATTACGCTAATAGGGATGTGATGAGTAAGGTATAACTTATAGGAAGCTTACCCGTATTTGCGTAGGTTATGGAAGAAAACCATTTAGGAAAAAACCACGCATACATCCAGCCGGGATTCGAGCCTCAACATTCTCGTCACTGGACTAGATGAGCCTGAGTCCCATGCTGGAATTACGTATGTGGGGACCTCAGGGTGGAATACAGGGTGGGGGCTCCCATAAACCTATTACATTATAGCATGTCTGAGGAGAGGTAAAAATAAGCAACTGTTTGATCCAACACAAATTTAGTTAGCGCGACTTTTTAAATGATCAACTGGTAAATATTGCAAGCGTCAGCAGGAATTTAATTTTTATTTTAAACTGCACACCCATCAATTTGTTTTTTCCTAATTATTTCATACAGGAAGAACATTGTAGACTCAAAACAAGAAGGAATCTACAATCGAAAATTAAAGTTAATGTTTTCTTTCTTGTGGGTGACCTGGTGGTCTAGGGGTAAGGTGTCAGACTTCTGTGCTAGCGGCCGGGGTTCAATCCTCGGTCCCGGCACCAATTTATCTGAATACCAAACCCTTCCTTCACCTCTGACAAGACATCTTGTGAATGTGGGGAATGCCAGACCTCCACCGTGGTTCGGATTCCACGTTAAACTGTAGGTCCCTCCATTTCATCTCACAATCACCCTACCATTACACATTAGCGTAAGTGCGTATAACCCGAACGGGTAGTAATACGCGGTGCTGCTAATAATAATAATAATAATAATAATAATAATAATAATAATAGTTCTTTCTTGTGAGGATTTGTGGGGGCTCCGGGGCAATGGCCCCAATCACTCTCCTTAAATCCAGCACTGAGCCTGACATTTAGTCGTCGTGTCCACCGACACGGGTTGGTTTTCATTATATGAGTGTCCCAACATTTTACTGAGGAATTTAATGTATATTAAATAGGCACAGGAAAAGATACCCACTTAGGTATAACCTAAATGAGAAACAAGACACTAAGAGCCATAATGATATACCATACCTTGCGCGTAGCTTGGTTAGGGGTTTGCCTGTCCATACCCAAAATACAAAACGGTAATGATAAACCATACCTTGCTTGCTGGGCAAGATATTCCCGTTGCATTATGGGTAATAAATTGGTGAATCCGTGGATCACCAAAACTGAACCAACACGCATTTGTTTGCGCAGTACCTGGCTGGCAAGCCAATAGGCGATAGATAACTTCTAAACACTAGCGACGAGCAGACGAGCTAGTGATGGGTCGAACCAGCTCATTGAGGTGAGCTAGCTCACATAAGCTCGCTCACTCAAAAGAGTCGTTCATGAAGAGTCGTTCATAAGAGTCATATCGTTCACCACATGGCTCGCTCGCTCCCAATCCCTTCACCCCTTCCCTACAATAACTTGTAGAGCGAGCGCTAACTAGTTCTCACAATTCCCGTTCCGAGCGCGCAAATCTGTCCCTTTCCTTTCAAATGATGAACGAATTAAGTTTTATGTGTAATTTATCCGAATCCTATTGTGTTTGATTCTTTAATTCTATTACTTACTCATATTACTTATAATAATTAACCTTAGTATATAATATTTAGTGTCCAATTCATATAATTATGTCTAAGTAATGTTAAGAAAAATAGTTAGTTTAATATTGTAGGCAGTACTGCTATCTAGTAGCGAAGTAAGCATTTATAGTTGATTTTTTTTCTTAGTAGGAAACAAAGAACGACAGAAGAGTCGTGAATGACAAACTCCTGACTCTTTCCAGAGCGGATGAACGAGAGCGAAAAAGTCGTGAGTAATGGCGGCCTGAATGACTCGCTCGCGAAGCGAGAGTCGTTCGTTCACAGCTCTCGTTCAAGAGTCGTTCAATTTGAATGACTCGCTCACGAACGACCCATCACTAAGACGAGCACGTTTTGTTTCTTGTGGAAACGCCATATTTATTTAGTTGATTATAAGTAAATATTCGACAACGTTATTGTTATAACTTAAAGTAATGGAGTGGGAAGAGTTAGATAATTTAGATGACATCGATGATGTTATAGAAGGACTGGTTGATTTCGAGGAAGATGTGACAAACTTAATTCCCAAACGTTATTTACGTGATATTTACAATCCTTTAGAATTTTATAGCGAAGATGAGTTTCGGATGCGATTTCGGTTCAGTAAAGATAATGTAGTAAATATTTTGCATCCTCTGGTTGAAGATTTGTTGAAGAAACCCGACCAAAGGGGTCTACCTCTACCCTCTATTCAAAAGTTGATGCTGGCACTGAGATTTTACGCCACAGGAAACATTCAGGTACATAAATCAAAGCACTACTTGTATTCTTTATTTTAAATTTAAAGTTGGACCTAAAATAAGGGAGACGGGGTATGATAGTCCTCATTTTATGGAGAAAAAAGTATTATCGTTGATTTCTGTTTGACGTCTTGATATGTTTATATATTCAATCAAAACTTTGGAATAACTAACATTCAACAAAATATTTAATTTAATTCTTATAGATTGGACTATGTTTAATGATTTTACATAATTTTAAAAAGTGGAAATATCACTCTAAAATCGTGAGTGTAGTCGTGCTATTGCCCCAACCTTATAAAATAGTAATGCTCTTAAAGTTTGTTTATATTTTATGTATGTCATCAATCAAGAAAAGTTTCTTGTAGGCCTAGTTAGAATACAGGCCTAGGCCTTTAATAAGATTTGAAACTTCTCGTTTAAACAAATTTAAATAATGAAAATATTCTCAAGTATAAATATCTGTAATAGCATACTCAACATTTATATTTTGAAAATAATTTAGAGCTAAAATATATTATATATAAATATAACCTAAATTTGCCTTGCTCTGTTAAGATGTAAGCCCTCTAACCCCACTATCGTTTTTTAGCTGTAGCAACACCCATCAAGTGCTTCCTCTTGGTGACCAAATACTGGTAGCCTTGTATGTGGGTGGCCTAGTGATAAAGTTTGGTGAAAAGTCTTAAATTAAGAAGTAAGCCTACTGTAGACATTAGTCATACCGAGATACTTTTAACTATCCCATTCTAATGCCCTTGCTAAAACTCTACACATAGCTGCTCTAACTCTACCTATCATTTGTTTCCCTAATTATATTCAAAACCATTTATATGCTGCACTCTTGCGGTCATCCACAAAAATATCTTTAATAGTTGACAATGAAACACCAGAGCTGGGCTATTCAAGAACCAATGTAAACAAAGAATGGATAACAAAATTGGTTTCAATTTTTATTTGCTGCCATTTATAGACTAAGTAAGATAAATCTAAAGGTTATTTTACATTAGGCCTATTATATTAGGCTATCATTACTTAAATATTTTCATTTATTTATGTTTTGATTGTATTATTTCACAGCAAGTTTCTGGAGACTTACACGGAGTGAGTCAAGCAACTGCAGGGGGCATAGTCCATACAATCTCTGGACTCTTGGCTGAAAGGACAAAAGATTTTGTAAAACTGCCTGTAACAGAAGCTGACTGTCGCAAAGCAATGCGGTGGTTTTATGAAATTAGAGGTTTCCCTGGCGTGGTGGCGTGTGTAGATGGCACACACATACCTATCAAAAATCCTGGTGGTGTACGACCCGAAATTTACCGAAACAGACATGGATGGTTTTCTTAGAATGTACAGGTATGTAAAATATAGGCTAATTACTATAGGACTTATGGTAAGTATACTTATGGCATATTTTTTTTAAATATTTTTGACGCGACGGATCACACTAGGGGTAGGCCTACTTTGTGATTTGCCTTCTAACAAAGCAATGAATTGTAACATAAATAGAGCTAGAGGATACTTTTTTCTAGTAAAAAAGAATAGTTTGATTTTTAGCAAAGCATCTTAATACTCGTGATTAAACATGAAAAAAACACATAGTAAACACACAAACTTTTATTACACAAGCTAAAGAACGACACATAAGTTAGTCATAGCTTACATAATTGTTTTGTTTGTTTTAAATCTATTTATTTTTAATAGAGTAGTTTAAGCCTAGTTGGTGCACACAACCCAATTTCTTCTAGTATAAGTTGTACAAGATCTTGATCAAATTGATTTCTCTATCAATATTAGGCTATGTTCAATGAGAGAGCAATAATTTCTTTGATTTTGTTGGAATAGTCACAAATAGGAGACAAATCAAATTGAGGATGCATTCACTGCCTTGGTAAAAAAACAAACTAATTTCACTATGTAGGTCTATGTCATTGTGAACAACCTCAGTGAATTAGGAATTAGGAGTGTTTTCAAGAAAGAACATTTTTTTTAAGGAAAGAATTGGGATTTTTTTTAAACCTAGACTACAGGGAAAGATTTCTAAAAATAGCCTTCTATAGAATAGAGATCCAGCCTAGGACTTAGAATATATTTAACTAGGCCCTAATTTTGTTGGTAACTCTTCACATTTGGTTTATCTTGCAACATTGTTTTTATTGTAAAAACAAACTACTAGTAGCAGCATATGCATAATGTTTGATTCAGTTGTTATTTTAAGGAAGATGTCTAACTTATATACTCATTTTAAAAATTACTGGTAGGCCTATATTAAGACCATGGGTCCTGCAGGCCAAATCGGGTCAGCGGAATGGGTTCATTCAGCTTGTAGACATTTTGACAAAAATTTAATAATTTGAATGATGAAATGATGGTGTATGCTCTACACAAAATACCTTAATCCACAACATATGCGGCTGGCGGCATTATTGGAAATGTGTGGTCAAAACATCCAAACTGTGGGGTACAGTTCCTTAGCAATCTGTTTTGGGAAGGTAAAGGATAATTATGTTGGCTCAAGTGTCTGTATATATAATATTAATGTATGTTTATTTTTTGGTATGGCTCATAGAACACCTTAAATATCTTTATGAAGCCCTTCGTTTATTAAGTTTGAGAGCCCCTGGTCTAGGAATACAGTGTGATCTGGTCCCAAGTAACTTGATTGTATGTCCAGCCAAACTACAATAAGGAAGTAGATTTTATGTTACACTTTCATTGTCTGATAAAACAGAACAAAGGACAAACTATTATTATACTAATTTTGCTACTGGATAAGGGATGAGATAGGTGAGTTGTTAGATGAAGTGAACCCGCATTTGTGTAGAAATATTGGGAAACCATTTAGGGAAAACCACCCTTATTGCACCTGACTGGAATCGAACCCTGCCATCGGCAGTCTTATAAGTCTACTGCAAGAGTAGTGCATTAGACGGTGCAGTCTGTGAGTTGGTACATACTTTATTAAGCTTTCAAAATAATCAACTGAAATCTTGAATTATTAAAAAATATAAAATTTACTTAACGATTTGTGTATGTTTTACTGTAGACCATAGTTATTATATTTATGCTTGTCTATTTACAGGTGTCTGCTGGTGCAAACATGGAAATTGTGGACGTAAGCTGCAGAAGAGGTGGCAGTTTCCATGATGCTACTATTTTTGAAGCCAGTGGACTTCGAAGGGATTTTGAGGAGGGACGGATGCATCAAGGTTTGCTCTTGGGAGACAATGGGTACCCGTGTCTTCCATACCTCTTCACACCTCTAGGCAATCCACAATCCATGGCTGAGACGAGGTACAACAGAGCACATATCAGCATGCGAAACGTTGTTGAACGTACCTTGGGAGTCTGGAAACGTCGCTTTCGCTGTCTCACCAAAACTTTGGAAACGTCCCTAAATCATTCACTATCAATTATCTTGGCGACAACTGTGCTATACAATATATCCAGACGCTCCAATGATGAATTGCCTGAAGATGAGTTTCCTTGGGTTCAGCAAGAGTGTCAAGCAAATGCTGCTCCTATTGGCCCCCATGAACAAGGCCATTTCATACGACAAGCATTCATTCGTAACCATTTTAATTATTGATATGTGAAGAGAAACATTAGGATAGGTTTTTTTTTTCAGTCATCGCACCACCATTCTGCATGTACAGTCTATAAACATGATAAATACTTGAATTAGTTAAGGATAAGGAAATAAGCATTTCAGAGGTAATCTACCAGTATTTGCATGTAAGGAGAGTTGTAAACTCTTTCAGAAAAACCACTCTTAGTAGATTTGGCTGGAAAGCTTTAGCTCAAAGGATAGACCAAGATGGCGGCGTTTTACAAAACTGAACCCATCACAGGCTGGAAACGCTTGATAATGATGCTTCCAGTAATTTTATATTCGTGACTCTTTTTGCACTTCTAGCTGTTGTGATAGTAATTGGAGTTGTCAGATTAGAATAAAATATGATGAACATTTAGACAATGTAACATTTTATTAGTGATTTAAGTGCATGAAAATGGGATAATAATAGAATTTGACGATGAAATGGGGAAAATTAGGCACATCAAACGTTAAAGCTAAACAAGAAAAAGTTTATATTATATTTTGTGTACTCATTTGAAATTTTCAATATTCCTCATGTCATTTAAAGATTGAATAATAATATTCAAATTGAAAAATTAATATCCATATCCAGAAAATTTTTCTAGTGGTTAAAATATTTCTTCACATCAACCAAAGCCACCTATTTATGTGCCTACAAACTGATTTTTTAGGTTTATCTTGGTCAAGAGGTCTTGATCAAATTCATAAAGATCTCTGCATATGGTACAAAATTCGTTAAACAAAGCATATAGATGTACTATAAGATTTGTTCCTTGTTGATACTACATATCGCATAGATTCTCAAATATGGATATTATGATCACAATGTATCGATCATTGAATGTATATTTTTTAAATTTCCAGGCCCATGTATTACTACCATTTTCAGGTCACATGCATATGTACTAACCACACAAATGAATTACGGATGAGCATGGTTGAATTTAGCAGAAGTGCACCTGCATTTTTGTGGGGGGGGGGGGGAGAGTGGAAAATCTTGTAGATAAAAGACTCGGTACACCCATTTGGGATCGAACCCTCATTTATCACTCATCAACAATCTTGTCTATCGTGAGGGATGCCTTAAACAATTATGAAAGCGGGTCTTTCTATTTTAATTATACCATCTTAACAAATCCTTTTATTATTTGTTTGTTTGTAAGGAATTTAATTTTGTAACAATAAGTAAAGATATACATGAATAAACAAAGAATATAAATGACATATAAAACAAACACCAGCCTCGATGGGGCTCTCTCGTACGTTAACTAACATAGAAACATGTTTGTCTCTAAGACTCAATACTTTTCTTATGGTGACTTTTTATGTGATTTAAACATCAATATTGTCTTTTTTGACTGTGAATTTAAATTAAATATCACACACACAATGTAAAAAAGGTTGGCAAGGTGGCCTATTTCAATTAAAATAAAATAATTTGAAAAAAATTACACTTGGACACAAGAATCAATCTCAGAATCTTTGATTCCTGTGTTCATTTGTCATTTTCAACAAGTTTAACAGTATTTGAAATCGACCATGACCATACTAATCATAATTTCCTTTGTGTGTGTGATATTTATTTGATGTATGCATATTTGTTCAATACTCTTAAGTCACAATGGCTATGTTTTTATTGTTAACTCAATCGGTAGGCTATGATGTCTTACATTAGGAGTGAAGAATGATCCTGAAGACAGGACAATTCCTAGATAGCTCAGTTGTAGTACTTCCAAAGGTCCCCGATTCGATTCCCATATCTGGTTGTCATTTTTCAACTAATTTAATATTATATTCAAATTGATGAGGAATACCTGTTGTAAGCATAATTCTAAAATATTAAACTAAGAATTTTTAAATCCTTGGTGTTTGTAACTCACAATTATGGTGATAATTATATATCAAATATCTACCCCTATTGAACTTAAGTGTTTCTATCAATAAAATTAATAACTAAAAACAATACACAACTATTTGTTCTAGTTTTCTTTTAAGTTACTCTATGGGCTGACTATGTTTACTGTATTGAATAACATATTTATTAACTCTAATTGTAAGTAATTAAATGTAAGAATATATTTATTTACATTTAAACCCATTACTCAAAATTTGTATTTAATTGCTTAGGATTAGATTGAAGGAAAAGTGTCCCATGTGTAATCAAAACATCAATTGATGTTATTTTTAATAACTCGAAATCATGGATTAGTATCAATAAAAGTAAAATAGTAAAAATAATAAGCAAATTTTTAATTTTGCTTTCCTCTCTCTAGACTTCCTCCTACCCTATACCAAATTTAATACCTTTCCTATATTAGCTAAATGCAATAAAACCTATAGTATCAGTTAAATGGTAAGCTGATATTTTTAAGCACTTGCCTAACTATATTTTTGGTGTTGGGGATGAGGAAGGTTTTATTTAGAGGAAGTGTCCCCACATTTGTGTGGAGGAAGAGGAAAATTATAGAAAACCACCCTCAGTAAAACTAACTCAACCTAACTGAACCTAACTCAACCTAACTCAACTTAACTTAACTCAACCTAACTGAACCTAACTCAACCTAACTGAACCTAACTCAACCTAACAGAAGCTAACTGAACCTAACTCAACCTAACTAAACCTAAATGAAAGCTAACTGAACCTAACTCAACCTAACTGAACCTAACTGAAGTTAACTCAACCTAACTCAACATAACAAACTAACTCAACCTAACTGAAGCAAACTGAACCTAACTCAACCTAACTGAACCTTACTCAACCTAACTGAACCTAACTCAACCTAACTGAAGCTAACTGAACCTAACTCAATCTAACTCAACCTAACTGAACCTAACTCAACCTAACACAACCTAACTCAAACTAACTGAACCTAACTCAACCTAACTGAACCTTACTCAACCTAACTCAACTAAACTCAACCAAACTCAACCAACTCAACCTAACTCAACCTAACTGAAGCTAACTCAACCTAACTGAACCTAACTGAACCTAACTCAACCAAACTCAACCTAACTGAACCAAACTCAACCTAACTGACCTAACTCAACCTAACTCAATCTCCCACAAATGTCAGACCAGTATACTACGAAAGTGCCGCCTTAGACCATAGAGCCACTGCAGCTTGTCAATATTATTATTTTTATTTTAACACCACATATACACCAAGAAAGTGGTGTGGTATATGTGGTGTTAAAATAAAAAATAATATTGACAAGCTGCAGTGGCTCTTATGGTCTAAGGCGGCACTTTCGTAGTATACTGGTCTGACATTTGTGGGAGATTGAGTTAGGTTGAGTTAGGTTCAGTTAGGTTGAGTTTGGTTGAGTTTGGTTCAGTTAGGTTGAGTTAGCTTCAGTATATATATATATATATATATATATATATATATATATATATATACTGAAGCTAACTCAACCTAACTCAACCTAACTTAACCTAACTCAACCTAACTCAACCAAACTCAACCTAACTCAACCTAACTCAATCTCCCACAAATGTCAGACCAGTATACTACGAAAGTGCCGCCTTAGACCATAGAGCCACTGCAGCTTGTCAATATTATTATTTTTTATTTTAACACCACATATACACACACCACTTTCTTTTAAGCTGAGAATGTGTGTGTGTGTATATATACATATATATATATATATATATGTATATATACACACATATATATATATATATAAGTATATATATATATATGTGTGTATATATACATATATATATACACACACACACACATTCTCAGCTTAAAAGAAAGTGGTGTGTGTATATGTGGTGTTAAAATAAAAAATAATAATATTGACAAGCTGCAGTGGCTCTATGGTCTAAGGCGGCACTTTCGTAGTATACTGGTCTGACATTTGTGGGAGATTGAGTTAGGTTGAGTTAGGTTGAGTTAGGTTGAGTTAGCTTCAGTATATATATATATATATATATATATATATATATATATATAGTTAGGTTGAGTTAGCTTCAGTATATATATATATATAGTTATATATATATATAGTTAGGTTGAGTTAGGTTGAGTTAGCTTCAGTATATATATATATATATATATATATATATATATATACTGAAGCTAACTCAACCTAACTATATATATATATATATATACTGAAGCTAACTCAACCTAACTCAACCTAACTGAACCTAACTCAATCTCCCACAAATGTCAGACCAGTATACTACGAAAGTGCCGCCTTAGACCATAGAGCCACTGCAGCTTGTCAATATTATTATTTTTTATTTTAACACCACATATACACACACCACTTTCTTTTAAGCTGAGAATGTGTGTGTGTATATATATATATATATATGTATATATACACACACACAATATATATATATACTTATATATATATATATGTGTGTATATATACATATATATATATATATATATATATACACACACACATTCTCAGCTTAAAAGAAAGTGGTGTGTGTATATGTGGTGTTAAAATAAAAAATAATAATATTGACAAGCTGCAGTGCAGCTGCAGTATATATATATATATATATATATATATATATATATATATATATATACTGAAGCTAACTCAACCTAACTCAACCTAACTATATATATATATATATACTGAAGCTAACTCAACCTAACTCAACCTAACTCAATCTATATATCTATATATATCTGTATATATATATCTGTATATATATATATATATATATATATATATATACTGAAGCTAACTCAACCTAACTCAACCTAACTGAACCTAACTCAACCAAACTCATATATATATATATATATATATACTGAAGCTAACTCAACCTAACTCAACCTAACTGAACCTAACTCAACCAAACTCAACCTAACTCAATCTCCCACAAATGTCAGACCAGTATACTACGAAAGTGCCGCCTTAGACCATAGAGCCACTGCAGCTTGTCAATATTATTATTTTTTATTTTAACACCACATATACACACACCACTTTCTTGGTGTATATGTGGTGTTAAAATAAAAAATAATAATATTGACAAGCTGCAGTGGCTCTATGGTCTAAGGCGGCACTTTCGTATATATATATACTGAAGCTAACTCAACCTAACTGAACCTAACTCAACCTAACTCAACCAAACTCAACCTAACTGAACCAAACTCAACCTAACTCAACCTAACTGAACCTAACTCAATCTCCCACAAATGTCAGACCAGTATACTACGAAAGTGCCGCCTTAGACCATAGAGCCACTGCAGCTTGTCAATATTATTATTTTTTATTTTAACACCACATATACACACACCACTTTCTTTTAAGCTGAGAATGTGTGTGTGTGTATATATATATATATATATATATATATATATATATGTGTATATATACATATATATATATATATATACTTATATGTATATACTTATATATATATATATATATATATATATATATATATATATACTTTCTCAGCTCAAAAGAAAGTATTGTTTGTTTAACAATTTAACATGACAAAGCTTTTTGTTTTGGAAATAAAGTTTTGCTGTAGGCTAATTAATAAATACTTATATTTTTTACTCTGTTTTCTTTAACATTTTGTTGAAATACAGTACTATTGTGGAAAATAAAAAAACTAATGCCATCATAACCCATAAAAAAAAGACACTTGGACAAAAAATATGCAATTAATACAATGCCGTGGATGTGTTAATAGGACTACTTCTTTTCCTCTTTTCGCCGACTTAACTCCCAGCGGACCATTTCCAATTCCAGCTCAGCTTTCTCCATTTGCAGAGCATTCAGGGCTTGCTGATGCTGGAGTGCCATCTTGTGAAGCTCCTGCCTTTCAATTATCTCCATTTTCCGGCGTTCTCTTTCGTTTTCTATTCGCAAGCCCTGGAATTCCAGTTCCTTTTCTTCCTTCAGCTGGAAGAGGCGCTTATGATGCTCCATCTTCAGACTTTCTAGGTCTTTTTGGTGGTCAATAGACCCCCTCGCCCTCTGCAGCCGAACTCTGACCTCCTCGGCCACGCGGGAACTATTGGAGGCACGCCTCCTTTCAACAAATCCACGTGGTCGAGGAGTAGTTGATACAACCACTTGTGATACAGGAGCATCTATAAACATATAACCATTATAATAAGGGTGGAAAGTAAAAAAATTAAAATTATTCCTCTCACCCCCTTTCCGCCCCTAATGGGCAATTATTCTAAAGCATTAGCTTCCAGTTTATTATAGTCATAATTTCTTAGGTTGTATAGACCTAAGCTAATATACTATTTATTTTAGCACCACATATTTCTACCCATTGGAGTTATACGCTTAAGTACTAATTACACTGATGGGTTAAGGATGAATTTCAAAGGGGGAAAACTCTTAAATTCACTTGAACAAGAGTCAAACCTCGATCTCCCCATCCTTGGCAGTAAAGTTCAACCAACACGAGATTAACGCATTAGACCTCATTGCTGCCGAGGCGGGTCTTAAAGCAAAAAGCTTTTTTGAGAACTAAAATGTATAGGCCATATTGTTGGCAGAAGCAGATTTCAAGGAGGGCCTAAGCATTTAAATAATTAGGCCTATAATTGGAAGAGAGTAAAAGTTGGCGATCGAGTAAATAAACACAATCAAAAGTTGCATTAAAATGAAATTGATTAGATCAACATCAAATCTAGTACCTTGTGATTGAACCAACTCAGCAGCTGCAGAAGGTGGTTCTGAAGATGGATCATCAACAGCTTCCTCAGCTGAAGTGGGAACTTCTGGAAGGTAGAACGCTGGCTGGGACAAGGATGATCCACAGGGGACAGGTTGAAAGGCTGGGAGTGTTTGGATAGGAAGTTGGGATATTGAAAAAGTTTCTTCTGGGATAGGGGATGGAGGGGAGATGGGAATATGTAAAAGTGGGGCAGAGGCAGAAGTTAGAACAGTTGGTGGGGTGGAAAGAGGAAAAGAAGCTGCTGGGGCGGGAATGGAACACGATACAGCACTAAGGTGGTTGTTCTGCTGCGCATGATGGTAGTCACTGTCCAAAGATTCCACTTGATCATTTAGACCGGGTTGAATGAGCAACACCTGGGCAATTACATCTTCATCCACCTGGATCTTTCGGGGGGGTCCTCCACCAGTACCCAGGGCGTGCCTCTTTTGGGCAGCCAACTCTTTCCTGGTGACTGCTTTCTGCTTGTCCCAGTGCCTGTTAAAATAAAAACAAATTTTACATTACAATGCAACCCTACAAACAAATAATTTGTACCTTCATTTTAGTGACAGTATGTTACACTTACAATAATTATCATTAGCTGCAATGTATTTTCCCACTAACACAATTTTGTACTGGTATTGTTTTTAGTCGGTTTCTTCTCCCATGTTACAATTTTATTATAGAATTGCAATATGTATTTCAAACTTTCAGAATATAATAGTTGAGAACTAAAGTTGTGGTTTCTTTTGTTGCACTATCAAAACCCACAGGGCTTAGGTAATTTATTTTTACATTGTTTCAATTAGTTAAATTTGGAAATTAATTCCACTAATTTCGAACAAGTTAATTTAAATTACCATATTTCAAAAAGGAATGAGAAAGGGAGTTTGAAGCTTCAGTATAGAACAATGTAGAAAACCATAAAATAATTTTCAAGTCGTAGATTTATGCCTTTGAGCACATGACCAGTGAATAGGCTATTGCAATATTTTAACAAAATTAATTTGTGGCTTTAGGTACATTAATGTGCATTGACCAGGCCCGAATCAAGGAATTCACTTAAGTGGTTGAATAGACAACCCTAAAGCAACACTTCCCCAATCAACTAGACTGCCAATGACCAGAAAATCTGGGTATGAATCCCATTTTAAAACATTGTAGTAAAAAAGAGAGATGTAGATAGGCCTATTATAAGGGTCCCTCCGAGCATGGTGGCTGGAGCTGTATTCCCCTTCTCCAATTATTCTGGCCCAGTCAATGGTTATAAACAATAAGCTTATCAGTTGAACAAAAATACAATTACACACATTACCTTTTCAGCTGCAGCTCGTCCCTCCTCACAACACCAGCCACGGCGTTGAATTCCCTGCATATTCTTATCCAAGTTTCTTTTTTTTGATGGATTGTGGTGGCATTTGTTTTTTTATTTTCCACAATAGAACTGTATTTCAACAAAATGTTAAACAAAACATTTCTTTCGTGTGGGCTGAACATAGGAGCTTTCTTTATAGTTTCCATTTTATTTGTTTATACTACAAAATACAATTACGCGCGCGATACGTTTTGATATAGTTTCGCTCTGTAGCATTCATTTGTTGGGCGAGCTCATTCCTCTATTTTTCTCTCCAAAATCACTGCTACTTGCGCTTAGTGTGTACAGTGTTGCAACTTTTCTCAAATTTAAACTATTACTTCTATTGCCTTTTCTCCTGGCCTTAGCTTGCAAGCAACGGCTTGTCTGCTGTAAGCACGTGGTTTATCATTAGCGTAGCAACGAGAAAGCTGGGTAGGGCCAAGCAAAGACCCTGCAGACTATGACCAGGCGAAGACATAGGTGCTTGTATATCATTATGGGCCTAAATACCACACTTTAGTGCCACGTAGCTGGGCAATAGGAAGGATCCAAACAGGTATACTTAACTATAGTCAGCCACCCTGACCACTCAACCCTGGGGACAGGTAGGATGGAACCAAAGTCTTCTATATTACTATTTAACACCGCGTCTTACTACCAGTTCGAGCTAAACGCTAAGTCTCCTGTACCCGTCTTCTCTAACCACTCTATGCTGGCGGCCGGGGTTCAATCTTCGGTCCCGGCACAGATTTATCTGATTTCCAAACCCTTCCTACACCTCTGACAAGACATCTTGTGAATCTGTGGAATGCCAGGCCACCACCGTGGTTCGGATTCCACGTTAAACTGTAGGTCCTTCATTTCATCTCACAATCACCCTACCATTACACATTAGCGTAAGTGCGTATAACCCGAACGGGTAGTAAGACGCGGTGCTAATAATAATAATAATAATAATAATCATAATTATCTAACCACTCATCTACAAGGACGGTCTTGACCGGGTTCATCCGAAGTGTTAAATGCAACCGACATTGGACAGCGACCAATATTTATTTCTGTTCTATATTTTGTATGGCATTCAGTGAACGCTAAATAAACTATTTCCTTTGATTGACAGGGTGCTAGGGTATTGTCTTGAAGTGATGATGCTAGACCACATGGTGAAGATAACACACCACCGATGCAACCGGCCTCTATAGAGTCAAGGCCAAGAGTTTATAAATCATTGTGTTGTAATTGACTTGGCACGGCTCCTTGCACCTGTTGTCCCTTCTAGCCGCCATTTCAACCGTGGGATGCTTTCTGATCATAAAGTTAATTTATTCTACACAGGTTCAATATTACACCCAGGACACTATTAGGAATGAACATTTACAAAAGGAATATTTTAGGAAATACATTTCTGGGAAAAAATAAGACCATCGAATTACAAGGAATAGTGATGTTTTCGTAAATTGACTATAATACTGGAGTATCACAAAGGGTGTGCGATTACTCGAAAATTTGAGTACGAGTTGAGGTTTAGTAGCTGCTTGAACTTGACGCGAAGATTTTCACAAAACTCAAAAAATTTTAATAGCCTACCCGGAATTCTCAATCTTTATCTAGAGAATTCCTAGTTTGACTAATTTTACTCAATTTTAAGATATAATTTCATTGCAAATAAAGTTCCTTAACGTTTCCTTTTGTCTAATTTAAAAAAAATTACAGTTATATTAAATTTATTTAAGAATTCTAATTTATGTGACTATACTTTTTTTTTTTTACAAAATAAAAATTCTAAAGAAACTTATTTATGGTTTATGCATGAATCTATTACAGAAATTCAATTTGAAATATTTATTGTACAAATAATGCTTTATACTACTCTAACTCTTATAAAACTCGGCTCGAAGTGACAAATGCCACTCGTACACCCCTAATATTAACATAACTTATCAACAGCAGATCCGACGTTATTGACACATTCAAGTGACAAGCGCTATTATGTAGTCGATATATGAGTAAGAGAAGATAATTTTAATGACTGGTATTACTTTATTGGAACTCATTTGATTTTTTTAATTTATTTTTAATTAATTTGAGGTATTCAACGTGCACTTTCTAGACCGACTGATTACATCAGCATACGACTTATAAACTAAATGATATCTAGAACAAACACAACACCCAGCCACCGGCAGGTAATTTATCAATGTGAAAGGGGTAACTCACATTTTACCAATGATAAATTGTTCGACCATGCTAGGAATTGGACCCGGGACTCTTAGCTGAGCTAAGGCGTCAGACAGTTAATTTTATAACGTTCTGGTTCAGATTAAACCACATGATGTGCTCTTTGAGCTTTAAAATACAAATTTTAAGTATTACGCGTTAAACGCCAAATTGAGTGAAATGAAGTTGTCACAATGTTGTATAAAATGCTCCTTTGGAACACGTGAAAAACAAACTAAGAGATACAGTAGCCCGACAGTGCCTAGACCCATTCATTAATATGTACGTTGATAAAGGATTGGATTCATTGGTTAATTACGGTGATGTGACTTAGGAATTTAAATCATTAACACCTGGTGAGTATTGTCTCATTCTCTCGGACAGAAAAATGAAGAAACCTTGATCTGTTTTGTTTAGTCAATTTACGGTTAGATCATTATTTTTCTAATCGTTCTAGTAAGATTTAGTTATTGATTAAAATATACTAAGAATTTAGTACAGCTTTATTTTATTTTTTATATTATTTGAATTTAAAAAATTACACCTGTATACTGGAATCGAACCTGTGCCCAGGGGTAATTTTTCAATCTAAGGCCTGCGCAAACCAAGACGGGATCGATAGCGGCAACAAACGCGAAAATTTGTGGCGGGTAAAAAATGGCTGGGATTGAGGGTGGTCATACGGACGCGAAGGATACCAGTACCAGTACCAATCTGTGTCTCTTGAGATGGTTTTAGTGTGCATGTTCATTACATTATTAATTAAAGACTAAGTTTGTAGCTATGTGTACTTCATCAGAAGAAAAAATATTGTTGTTAATTGCTGTAGCTGAAAATGAAGATAAAAGAACGAAGCAATGGATGCATGACATTGATAAAGAAAGACGGTCAAATGTATAATATTTACTCACCAGATACTTTTAATTCTTCCCTGTCTATTTCCATATCAGTTCCTTCTTTATTTTCTTTTAGGCTTTATGACTTTCGTAAAGCATGCAGTGGCGGATTTAAAATGTTTTCGCCCCTAGGCATAATTATAATATCCCCCCCCCCTCATTTTTTCAAGGTCTTTAGGAGGTTTCAGAGGAAAGAGATGTATGTGTGTGGGGGGGAGGGGGGGTGGAAGGTATTATTCGAGAAAAGATTTCTACGAAAGACAATCAGGCATACACACGCCATAAACGTAATTATTAAAAAGGAAATATTCAAATTAAAATAATGTTAAACAAAATGTGCCGCCCCTAAAAGCCGCCACCCCTAAGCCCGTGCCTAGTGGGCCTATAGTGTAAATCCGCTTCTGAAAGCACGGGGTAAGTGTACACACTTTCTAGCAACTGCTGTGTGATGTACATGATGATAACACAGATACAGTACCACTGTCTGCAAACAAAACGACTAGCAGGACGCGGGAAAACAAACAGTTCATGCAGCGAGCCACGCGGGTCGACGCTGCAGTACCGCATTCACCAGCCAATACGCGAGATTCATTTGTTCTCCTATATCCCGCAATGGCAGTGTTAGTTTGAGGGAATTTCGCTTCCGTTCCCGCGCCCCGAGCTTGTCTGCGCAGGCCTTAAGCAATTAGATATTATTTAGATCCGGCTACAACTGGAATTAACAAATATAATAGCGTGGCTATTTGAACCATCATTTATTTTATTTTGTTTGATGAATACATATAAATTTCTTTAAACTTGACATTTTCTCATTAAGGTAAGCACCCACTGGGTCGGTACCGCACGGACCGCACACTTTAGGAGGGTGCACCCACTGTCCGCTCTGACGGCACGAACAGACTCGGTTTGTTCGGCTGCTCTCGAGTCTAAGGTGAGATTCTCGTTTGCCTGCTCAAGGAAGTAATGTTTGCATTTCTGTTATTGTTGGATTTGTTTCATGTTTATGATTGTTCTTTTTTTGAGTGACATTTAACCGTATTATTTAAATGTGTAAAGCGAGGACGAATTTGTATCTATTATTTGCCTTTTAATTAAAGAGGAGAGAAGAAAATGTAAGAAACGACGACTCTGGGTTCACAACATCAACAGGAAAATACTTACGTTTGTCGAATACCACACATTATTTCCTGATCTGGTTGAAGATGACGCCAAAAATTCCGGACCGCACTTGATTTTAATTCCCTCGCCCGGACTTTCTGTCGAATGGCGGAATGCCGGAGAGTCCGTTGCTGATGGTATCGACGTGGTGGGCGCATCTTGGTAACAAATAATGCTACAAATTAGTTGTACTTTCCGTCCGTGTGGTACCGACCCAGTGGACGCTTACCCTACTCCCCATTTTCTCCTTTACTAAGCCATATCTATGGTTTTGAGCCCATTACTCTTAAGGACATCTTGCATTATACAAACCCTAATAAACTGTGCCTTTGTTTCTATAGGCCGTTTCACTCTTAGATTGCAGTACAGGTTTTGTGGAGAGCGCAATAATTGTTAGATCTTACACGCCTTGGATCTGAGAGAGATTAACAAATTTCATATTCGAAACTGACGAAGCTATACAAAGTTTATACACTTTATGGCAATGCATTTGAAGTTTGGTTTATGTCAATAATTGTGTATAATTATGTTTATTATTACTGTTATAATAATTACTAATATTAAATTATTCCCGCTTTAAATAGATCCTGCACAAAATTCCCTGCGATGAGTAAGCTACCCGCCTCGTTGGCGTAGTTGGCTAACGCGCTAGATTCGTGTTAAGCTGATCTGCCGAGGACGGGGAGATCGAGGTTCGAATCTTGCTCGGGGGAACTGGGGTGGTTTTTCCTACATGGTTTTCCACTCTATCCACGCAAATTCAGGTTCACTTCCTCTATATTCAACATTCTTAATTCCTAACCTATTAACGTAATTAGTACTTAAGCATATAACCCGAACGTTAGTAAGACGCGGTGCTAAGTATTATCTATACTAATATTATAAAGAGGAAAGATTTGATTTTTTGTTTTTTTGATTTTGTTTGTAATGGATAAACTCAAAAACTACTTGACCGATTTTAAAAATGCTTTCACCAATATAAAGCTACATTATCAGCGAGTAACATAGGCTATATTTTATTTTGAAAATTTAATTTATTCCTCATAAAAATGTCGATAGTATATTATATAGTCGTTGGAAAAAAAAATTGTTGAAGGTAAAGTGGGGTTGGTGAAGGGATCGGGAGGGTAGGGGTGAGGAAAGAGGAATGAGATGAAAATAGGAGGGAGGATAAAAAGAGGGAGGGGGCTATACAGTGATGGTAGGAGTGTATTTTCAAAATAAAAAAAGTAAAAAAAGTATTGTTTTTAGATTGACATGATGGATGATTTGAAGCTTTGTTTACAGGATTCTTTACAATATTTTTTACGGGGAAGGGGGCTAGCTATGAGTAAGTTGGGATTTGAATTCTGGAATGTAAAACTAAAGATAGTTTTTCACAAGTCCATTAAAACCAATTGTTTTCCCTCCTTTATCCATGCGAATGTGTGTACACTTTCTCAAAAATCTACATGACACATCTATACCTCATTACAATGATTATAATATATTGTGTCGTTTATAACTGTCGCTACCTCATCCCCTAAAGGCACTTACTTGTAGTTGGGCAACATAAAAAGTTGGGGTAACGAAAATTAGTGGTATTCAAGTGATTTTGAATGGGGTTTTATTAGAAAAAATGTATTAGTTTGAATGGTTAACATTTAAGTATATTAATGTGATGGGTAATGTCTTACTTTATAAAAAATTAAAGTTAAATCTTCAAAACGTTTAAGTGAAACTATCGTGTCAGCAACCCACGTGTTAACTGAACCTTGTTCGTTTCTCGGTCAGAGTCTTCTTGAATTTTCCTTTCACTCTCGTCCATCTCTTGGCATGGTGACTTGGTGAGTCCGACAGTCGATTTGTTGCAATTTCATTCATACGTGATCTGAAGTATAATTGTAGAGTCGTCCTTTATAGCCTCCGCCACAACATACAAATAATACTTAACTTGAAAAAGACAATGAACTTCTGAGACCATCGAACTGATCAATCTGAGCCCCTCAATGCCAAAGATTCTAGCAATCAGAGATGGGTACGTATGAGACTTCACCCCATTCTCCGCACGTGCGGCCAGATGGACACCACGCCATACAAATGATTTTAATAACAATGTTTTGAGTTGGTGTTATTTGTCTATGCTGCTGACACTAAGTGAAGAAGGTTGCAAGAGTAAGTGACCCGGTATTGGCCTGAAACTATGAAAATTATCACTTAATAAAACCAACTCCGGATAGTTATCGGGTGTATTTTATGTACACTTTTCGAACACTCTAATATATGAACGCTACAAATATTTTAACAATGCTGTACTATTCAAGACCGGGGATTGTGTAAATTGAGCTACACACTGTATCTTCAAAACGTCGCCACACATAGATATGGAAGGGACTATTTATTGGACCATAGTTTATTTTTCAAAAATAAATTATAACTATTCTTAAACAATATACCTATGTTAAATAAAAAGATAAAAGGTTTCTAACAGGACAACATGTTCATGTTTTACTTTAAATATTTTAAGAGTTATATGCTTTTAATTTTCTTTAAGCCTCGTATAAAATATATCTATTTCAGACTTTGCAGCTGTTAGAGATTTTTACTGCAGCCTCCATACAATTATTGGCTTTCCCACACAATTGTGACCAGAGACTTAAGACATGATATATTTGGAATCGTGAAACCGAAACACGATATTAATTTTTATATTTTGTAAAGAAAATAAGGTAGTTAAAATGTTTACTCTAGGTTAGATTACTCTCACAAAATAAATCATTGAATGTTATGCAATACACTTAGCATACTTATTTTATAGAAATAGCTAATCTCGTTTCTAATCCACTGGGTATAGAAAGGACTATAAAACCTAGGATGGATCGATTGTATTCGTTCTATTTAAAGAGGTGGAAAATTCTCCGTAAAAAACTAAAAGAACATTTTATATTTGATAGTTATAGCCATATGTACTCTCTCTAACACCCAAGTCTTCTTAAAAGAGATTAAATTGAGCTTGGAGGAGTGAGATGGAAGTGGTTAAACCCTCCCCAAAATACTTACTGACGTCACCGACTTTGACATATTTAAATGGATATAGTGGTATTTTATTAATTGATGTTTGAGTCTATACATTTATTTGTCAAATTCTTTAAAGATGGTTTTGTATGATTATTTCACTATACGCAAACAAAAATTTGATGTTTTCTGCTCCCCTACCTCCATCCATGTTTTCAAAAACCTTTCTACACACTGACACATAGTATAATATTAAATTGTAAAAATTTATAGTACTATCATCCTCCTTGTAGAATATTTCGATCTTTCAAACCAGATAAATAATTTCTAGACAGAGAGACAATGCTTGTTTTATAGCGTTAAGGTCAAAATAATAATAAAATATTGCTCCAGTAGAAACATAAAAGTTTAATATTCTTCCTATGATGACCTAAACATTTGTTGAATATCTGTCAAGGGTGTCCTGGAATTTAATGACAACTTTTTCTCTTATTAAAAAAAAGTCTTTGAATGCTGCTCTGCTCATGATAGATATTCAACTTACTGTTGATATCACCATGTAAGGAAAATAAAACTCTTATGTTTGTACTTGATCAATATCTTATTTATTTTGGAAAAAAATATATATATTTTTTTGCCGTAAAATTTTTAAAAGCACTTTTCTTTTTTCACGCCTCCTACATCCCCACTTACATATAAAAAAAAAGCTGGATAAAATGGAGATAACTTTACCCTCCTGTTCTCGCCTTACTTTTAAGTACTCAGGAAAATAAACTAATGGTTTACTGTTATAATATGATAGGGTAGAAAGTGGTTGAATAAATAAATACAAATCAATTGATATACTAGTTTAATATAAATTAACTTATTGTTGTTACGTTAATGAGCGTGCGTCCTTACCGCGGGAAAGATGGAAGTTAACCCTGAGTTCCGTTAGGTTTGGTGGGGCCCTCGCACAAACACAGACTACACAATTGGTAGAATATCTGACATCCGAAATACTCGAGCATTTTCATTGACACGGAAATACCGAGGGCACTTAAACTCGTATATTAAGTCGGTAATATCATAGAGGCACAAACCGGTGTTATCACAACACCTGTTAATAATCCACAAGGTGAAGTGGTCAGATGTAAGAGAACCTGGACCCCTAATTTTGAAACTTGCGAAAATACTCGCTTGCGAGCTAACTCGCAAATCGCAGGCTGTACTGAAACAGAGCTAATTTTGAAAGGTTTCTAATGTCGTGCGAGTCGGTGTAGTGTTGTTTCGCTTGCGAGTGAGTTTTCAATCCGACAACACTGTAAAACCATGACGTGCCAAAGGGTTGGGGCGATGGTATGCCACAACACGTCATTATATAAGATACGTAACTGAAAGTAAACATTATTATTGTATTGATTACATCATATACAACGGTTAGTTTAGTTTCATTGGGAAACCATCTTCCAATTGTATACATCTAAGCTTGTCTCAAAATTTTCTCAAAGCTGTATGACTAAAATAAAAACCACTTCTCTGGCACAATCTAATTTAGCACACTTGGTAGCGCGCTTGACCCGAATTCGGACTTGTATGAGTTCAATCCCAACCCAGTTAAAATATTTTAATTTTTGTCTGAATTTAAATCACGTTTTCGTAATTAGAATTCAGTAATATATTATTTTTTTTCGCAACTATTTTTAAAACCTAAATATACCCTAAAAAATTTTTATCATGTGAATAATAATTAGCTTACTTAGCCTTATTTTAAAATGTGTACAATTTTATGTCATAAAACCCATTAATTTAATTTTTAAATAATCACCTATATACAAAATTTCAAAATTAATGTAGGCCTAGCGTTTTTAATTTAATACCTTTTTAAATTATTTTTAACGACTATTATGTTAGTCTACGTAGGCTCAAATACCTTGTGTATTTCTATAAAATATATTTAAAACATATTATATGATTACTAATACGATCATTTAAAATTAAAGTTTAGTCTGATAAATTAAAAAAAATATATATATATAAGGATTTGAACACGCGAACCTTAGATCATGAGACGGTTACGATACCGACTCACCCAAATTAACGATTCAGGAAATTGAAAAAATTAGAAAATATAGTTCCGTTTTCACCCAAATAAATATTTGTATTGAAGGATTGCATAAAGTGTACAAAGCAATCATATTCTTTTCTTCTGTAAACCTATTTTGTAAAATGGTAGGCTTATTTCAACAAAATCACTCTCAGAAAGCTGCAACCGAAGAGGGGGATAGCATCCATTTTGTTATTTTATTGCCTATTCGATAGACAAGGCCTGTCTCGCACGGTGTGAGGCTGGCGATTAGAATCCGCTCGCTATTCGATCGTATGACGTCAGTTTTCGCAGCGCAGAAGTTTCAAAATTAGGGGTTTGCGAGATTGTGTGCGAGATGAGAGAAATACGCTAGCGAATCGCTACTCGCACGTTTCAAAATTAGAGGCCCTGGATACATTCAGGTGGCGACTAAAATAAATTAGTAATTGCCAAAGGGCTATTTACATTACTCAAAAATCATAAGGCTTGATTAATGTTAGTTAGTGACCCCAGACTGTGTGCGTGATGGATGCTTTGACCCATCCTCTTTTTAGGGGAACTGTCTTGGAATTAATTGAGATTAGTACTTTTTAATTTTTACCTATAGCTTACAAACAAAGAAGAGCTTAGTGTTGTAAAAAGTGCATAGTGACTGACCGGCCCAAGATGTCCGACAGCTCGATGTTGTAGGGCAGTTCCTCTCTATGGTCTTCCTGACCTCTATCCTCTCGCCCAGCATCAGTGTGCTGACCTCTGATCCTAGGTTTGCGGTCCTTGTGACCACCTTTCTGAAAAACAAAAGGTGCAGTCAGATGTTTAGACTGGGAGGTCACAATTTCCACTGAATGTGTGTGGGCAGGATCAACATCCTTAATACAAGATTATTATCATGGTTTAAAGCAGTGATGGGCAAAACAACGCCCGCGGACAGGTTCTATGCAGCCCACGAAAGGTTCCAAATTCCGATTAAAAAATAATGTGTTAAAAAATGAGGAAAAAAAAAAATTCACACTTGTTTGTTTTTATTTCTATTTTATAGCTTAGTGACGAGTTTCCAGAGATTAAATATTAAGCAAACTATCCACGAAATTGGAATATTAACGTTTGGTTGAGAGTAATTCAAGTTGTGTTAAGTATCTGTTTTATATAAGTATTAGTTAAAAAATAATGTAGATAACTCACATTGTATAAGAATAGTTAAATATCATTATAATACAAATTCATTTATAATTAATAGGACTTAATTGTACAATAGTTTGGTAAAATATAGCATTGTAACTTTTTAATAAACTGTTTTAACCCACCTGACGTTTTTATTTTTATTTTGACCCACTCCCCGAAAAGTTTGAACATCATTGTCTTAGCCTAAAGGCGTTCAAACGAGTGTTTTATATATATGTATATATTTCAAACGAGTGGTATATATATATATATATATATATATATATATATATATATATATAGCAATGCTACTGACTTGCCCCTAAAGAATATGTGAGAGCATTGACAATAATATCGTCCTAATTTTATAAACGTATTTAATTTTATTTGAACTTTATAATATATTACGTGGCGCTTAAAGCACTTCTTCTTCTAAGAAGGCACTAGCCACTGACAAGTGACGTCAGAGTGCATGACGTAGGACCTATTGAGTCAATATGACAATTTAAGGTTTTTAATAACTAATAACTTCCTGTTCTGTAAAGATCGAATAGAAATTTTAAAAGGTAATTTGAGGCAGCTTACGGCTCTCGGATATTCTACTGCCATCGAGATGATTTTTTTTGTATTTTAATTTTTTTTTAACACCACCTTCTAGAATGTTCTTTCGAAGCGAGTTATATACTTGGCGTGGTGAAATAAATCGGCACTGACTGACTGGCTCACTAGCCATGACACTAGCACCCTCACTGTGACTGTGTCTGTCACTCCAGCCTTCGATACGTACGGTCGTGCTATCATTATCAGTCGCGTCTCGAAATTGTTAACGACATGATCAGTTTTACGATCAAGACAATAGTGATATTAAAATAAAATGACATCTAACCTAATAATTATGTATTATTTCAAAGGTTATAAATATCTCCCAAACACGAGGCAATTATCATCAACATATTTTAATAATGTTATAAAAGGCGAACAACGTAGAGGCAGTAACAGGAATGTTATTATATATATAAAAGCATTATATATATATATAAGTATTATGTATATATAAGTTTTATATATATGTATTTTTGTTGGGAAACGATTTGTATTCTCTAAACTAACAAATACTATTTGGTCTAGAATAAGCATTGTTATGGATATTCGTTATCATTTTTGTAGTAAAAAAGCAACTTTACTATACTAGGCTTGACTACTAAGCAATGCCTTCCCCTCCATAACTTTTCAAAGAATGGCAGCACAGTTTGGTACCAGTTGTAAAACTTTTTGTGATATATCCTTTAGTAGCTCAGTTAAAGGCAAGTTGTTGAGTTTTATTTTTATTTTTATATTCAAGTTAATATAAAATCTTCTTGTGTGTACTGATCAAAGCGATTCAAGAATCGTAGTGTAATTGACTTTTTTGACTGAAGAAGTAGTCTCACCAATCAATATTCTTGACATGTACAAGTTGTTTACAGTAAAGAATGTACTGATGAGAGCACTATGCGTCGTTGAGCCATAAAGCTAAAAGCTGGTGGACCAGTAAAAGCTGATTTGTCAGACAAACAATGAGGTTCATATTGTAAAAAATATTTAACCACAAGCAACGTCAGGAAAACTAGTGGGAACATTTTTCTAGTAGACAGAGGTATTATCCACATGGATTTCCATGAAACTGGGACAAAAATTGATTCACTGCGATAAAGTGAAACATATATAACTTTAAAACGACTAAGAAGGGGTTTTAAGTTCAAATACCATAATTGATTGCAACAAGCTATTACAATACATAAAGTTCCATGGGCCACTGCTGAAGCAATTAAAGAGTTCGATCTCACCATCCTGCAACAGTCACAATACAGTTCGGACCTAAAGCCATGGGACTTCCATCCTTTTCACAAACCTAAGCAGACCTTCGTGGACATCACAATGGTTCCAAAGAGCAAGAGTAAACCACTGTAAAGACATGGCGTCAGGAAACAACGTATAGAGTTTTACTGTGAAGTAAGGTGTGTAAGATGAATGCGGTTGGAATGAAATTTCTAAAAAAATGTATGCGGAAAAATTCGTATGGACGGTGTCAGTAATTAATGGGTGCTGAAGGAGTACGATTTGAAAGAGAATCTAATAGTTAAATGTGAAAGAAGCGTCTTAAGTTGGTTTGAGCAGGTTGAAAGTATGAGTGTTGATCAAGTGTCGAAGCAAATATATGAACGCAGAGTGTGTGGATCAAAAGGAAGGGGAAGGTCATGTAAGACGCGGTTAAATGTTGTAGACGAATGTATGAAAATAGAGAAACATTACGAGTTTGACTCGGTCTATGGATATTGTCGAAGCAAAGGGAGTATGCAAGGATAGAGACGTGTGGAGAAAGTTAGAGAGGATAGATTATATAGGATTTTTTTTAAAGCTGTATGCATAAATTCTCTACAATCTTGTTGAATGAAAACCTTTTAATTAACATCATCTAATGTATCATATTAAATGTAATTTTATAACCAAGTGACATACAAATATTCGATTTTCTCAAAATATTTTTCTGTGCAGAATCAAGCTAGCTTAACAATCCGATTAGTGGTAGCTCTTTTGATTTTATCTTTTACGGGTTTTCCCTTGTTTGTAACACTTGCATAAACTCAGAATTGATCCAATCATGACCATGAATCCATTATCCATCATTGTTCTCAAGAGAAAACACGAATACTATGATCAATCAAGCTGCTTCTTCTTTGATAGTTCTGCAGCTCATATCCACATAACATCAGAAGATAGAAAGGCCAGGACAAGGATTGTCGGCAGGAGTGGTTATAGCTTACAGTTAGTAGAAGATGTAAAACAGTTTAAGAAATAACTACATTTTCAGTCCCTAAGTGAACTTAACCGACATATTGGCCACCGCATGTTGATGGATAAAGTGTCAACATTCGGGGTTTTTGTATGACCTGGTCAGAATGATCCCACATCACACAATACCGCTCTTCAAGCTGGAAGATGACTAGGAAAAGACTACTTTCCCCTGCTCTGACAGTCTTCCATTCCGGTTTACGTGGTTATGATGATCTAGAGAAGCTTATATCACAACTTACTGAATTTAATATTCTTGTAAAGGACAGTGTCGGGAACAACGTAGACAGTAGTTATATATATTCAGATAATAACGACCTGGCACTGTTATCATTAGCAACCAGAGATGCTACATCAAAATAAATTATTAGTGATCTTTTAACAGCTCAAGAACGTGAAAAGCAGAAAGTCGTATCTATGGCTAATTAAATACTTATTAATAAAACTGTAAGGATTCATACTGTGCTAAACAAGCATAAATTGGAAACCTTTAATGATCTATACAAGGCAGTACTTATTAATAAAACAGATAAAAGCAGAAAACCATCAAAAGCTAACAGAAAATTACTTCAGTGACTGCCTAATGCATTAGCTGCCTATCTAAAAGTTGAAATGATCAATGTATTAAAGCATGAACTGTCTTAAATCCAGTTTTCATTAGCTAAGCCAGGAGGTAGGATGAACGCAACACCAAACGCAGAACTTACCACTATTTTGATTACTGGACTTCCCACAAACTCGAAGGTTCCCGATTCTGACATGAAGACATGTGCAAAGATTGATGTACAGTGTACATGCAGTAATTCAAGCTCTTGGAAAGCTTGATAAATGTCTCACCTTTGGCGATTACGTCCATGTCTTCATGCGAAACGTGACACATTACTTTGGAGACCATTCAACAATAGCTGGTGGTGACCTGGTGGTCTAGGGGTAAGGTGTCAGACTTCTGTGCTGTCGGCCGGGGTTCAATCCTCGGTCCCGGCACAGATTTATCTGATTACCAAACCCTTCCTTCACCTCTGACAAGACATCTTGTGACTGTGGGGAATGCCAGGCCTCCACCGTGGTTCGGATTCCACGTTAAACTGTAGGTCCTTCATTTCATCTCACAATCACCCTACCATTACACATTAGCGTAAGTGCGTATAACCCGAATGGGTAGTATGACGCGGTGCTAATAATAATAATAATAATAGCTGGCATAGTATTTGATAGCTACTTTTGGAGCAATCTATCAAATCCAGAACTAGGATAAACTTATTAGGCAAGAAGAAGCCAAATTAACAAGATCGTTGATTTAGAACATGACCCACGTCCAGAAATGTTTGCACAATTCATTGCATTATATTAAAATAAGGCCTATCTAATCCTCTTCCTATCAGAGTTTATAATGCAGCAAGGGAAAGATATTTCACTACAGTACAAGTTGGTAGCAGGATGATGCCACACACGTCAAATCAACAAGGAGACAAGATGTCATGCTTTAAGGAAACCATGAAGAATGTTATAAACTACTGCCTGAAACCAGTATAAAAAAGGCTTTCTGCAGTTCCTGATTCATGTCAGGAGCTTGTCACTTGCGAATGCAAGTCAAAGTGAAAGATTGCCTGCTTTTCATATTTCATAAAACATCTCAAGTCTACTCTCGGGTGTGAATGTGATGCCACTGACTGCTGAAACCCACCATAATAGCCAAATATACAGTTTTATTCGTCTCCCGTGGCTGGATTAATCTTAAATTGATGAACATTTGAATAAAAACTGTAAACATGCGTTAACATGAACATATTGGATTACTAAGCTAGCTTGATTCTGAACTGAAAAAGATTTCTAGAAAATAAAACATTTATGTGTCATTTGGCTATATATTTACATGTAATATGACATTTTGGATGTTAATTAAAATGTTTAATGCAGCTACATTGTAACATATTTAGTTTTATTGGATATATTTATTAATTTTACACTGAATTCATGAAAGTCACCAAATAACCAGTTTGACATTATTTTACTCTATATGACCTTAAAATTGACCTTTAAATTAAAAAGAAAGCTTAGCATCTACCCACATTGTTTCGCAAATCTTATGCCTGATTGTTCTATCATGGGAGCTTGCTATTAACAGAAAATGCTGATGAAATTTTTTCTGGAGGACTTTTACAAGTTTGGCTAGTGTACTATTATATTAAGTCGTTAATAAGATCTGTGTTAAACGCACAAATGAGATACTACATTAAATTGTTAAATATTAGAACTATGAGAGACAAAAATCGTTAGTTAAACATTCTCCGCCATTAAGGGCCTTGTTTGCAATTTAATATTTGAGAAATATTTGTTAATATCAATAATGAGTTCATATTGATGGAACTACGTTTATACGTCAACCCTTACCCCTCCCCGCCTGAATCACTCAATATTACATATACATTTAGTTTTAAATTAATATTATGAACAATATTTTGTTAAATAAATTGTATTACTTTTTAATGTTAAATTGTATTGTTCTGGTTGTTCACCTTAAACAACAATGAAATATCGATCCCTTATGAAACTCTAAGTTTGTGTATTCATCATCAACTGTTTCCAGCCTGTCAGTTTTGTAGAATTACTCCATCTTCCGATATCCTTCCACCATTCTTACCTATCAATCATCTTCTATTATTCTCCTCTCACTAACACACTTTCTGTTATCAGCTCCTATTTTACATAGTAATAGTAATAATAAAATACTATATACAAACAAAACAATTTATTTTCGTAATGAATTATTTTTGCTTCCATACTCCACGTCTTATTACCTGATCGGGATACCAACCTGTCCCTCACAGGAAAACCAGACAAGACGGGACTGACGCCTTTGTATACGTGTCTACTTGTGTGGATAACAGTGATGACTGATTATTGTAACAGAATGATGGGTCGAAAGCTATTGTATTTATTAAAGGTTTTATTCAAAAAGTGACCAACTTTGCTATCTTTTATTATTTGATACTTTGTAAACGATTTTATTTTATTCTCGTTCATATTAAATATATGATACATTTTGAACCAAATGTATTAACTTAACTCAATGGTTCTCAAAGAGGGTACCATGGTATCCTGTGGTGCTACGATGGTCCTCTAAGACTCTCATGAAAATAAAGGGACATTTATAATTAAGTCAACAAGTAATATGCACAAAAAATTATATTACTTTAGTTAGGATTAAAGAGTTTATAAACACCAACTTTTAATCATTATGAAGGAGTATTTTTTTTATCTTGAGTAGGCCTACCTACATCTTTTAAAAAGGTGTCTCCTCAATTTTCAACACTTGGACATAAGAACGTTTTCGAATAGGGGCGGATATAAATATTTTGCGGTAAATTATTAATACGAAAATTTTTGATCATCAAACGTCAATAAAAAAATATGTATTCGTAAAGGCTTTGATTATAATATTAAAGTATTAATATAGACAGTATATAGCAGACCCAACGTTAGTGCTTCATTCAACCACCAAGCCTTGTAGACAATACTTGAGTCACGGTTGAGTGAGAAAAGAACGAGAAATGCTGCTAATACTTTAATTCAGTTTCTTTAATAATGTTTCTGGTGTTAGCGTCCTTAGGATGAATTAAACTTAAGTGCAAACTTTAAAAATTGGAATATCTTGATTTCATTTGTTCCATTAAAATATTTAAAAAGATTTATGTAAAAATTAAAGGGATATTCTCCTTCTCACACCATCGGGGTTGTCGTGAAATTTAAGGGGTGTGTCAAAGGGTGCCGTCCTGGTAAAATGCTTAAGAAACACCGACTTAAATCGAACAAATTAATGCACCTACCTTGTTTTTCCTCGACTTGTTCATCGCTGGATTTTTTACTACTACTTATTATTATTGGCGAGCAGCACCGCGATAAGAATGTCAATGGCTCCCACTTGAGGTCGACTACTTTCTGAAGCCTGTTTTTGGCGGCAAACCCCTCACTTTATCTCCACACACTCTCATTGGTCCGAAACGAACCTTCCCCTAGCACGTCTGGAGCAGTCTCCTTCGCGAACAAACTGTCGCGTGGAAGATATCCGCAGTGACAATCCACTGTTGCATTCCAAAATTATATTCGCCTCTCTCGTTGACGGCTCGTCCCCTGTCTTCTTTTTTTTTTTTTTCACGCCTGCGCACCCGAATATTTTGGTTCGCATTTTTGAAGTCAAGACGCGGGTGGCGAGGGGGGCTACCCATGAAACATGGGCGACACCCGACGCTCTTCTTGGCAGCGCAGAGGACTGCCGTCTTAAGGGGGCGCTGAGCGTCGGGTGTGCAGTGACAAATAAATGTGTATGTGCCCACGCGGTGTCCTAGCCTAGAACATTTGTATTCACTATTAAGTTGAACATCAAGATTATTTAATTTCTCACACCGGTGCACACGCGGGCTTAGGTGTCAATTTCATTTGGTCTGGTTTGCTGGTGATGAGGCGGTATCGAGGCTCGAAACCTGGTCGGATGTATAAACCACCAGTCAACTTCAGCTTAGCACACAAGGTGGTAAAACTTGTTGTCAAAGTGATAATTATATAATGGAAACGAAGAATTTGACTAAGATAGGCACAAAGTTAATATCGCTAGTGTTAAGTCATTCAATTATTTATAAGCTTGGTGATCAGAATCATTTTGATAATATAATTTACGAGTAAGAATGTTTGGGTTGAGAACGCTGTTCCTTTGGAAAAAAGAAGGTGAGTTCAAAATATGGTTCAACCGTTGTTTATTTTTCTAAACTCACAGATTAGCATATTCAGTAATAACACCCTTTAGTTAAAAAAACTTTCAATACTAAACGGTTTATAAATTTCTTATTTCAAATAAACAAAATTAACAACTTAAATGTGTTTGCCTTAGAGTCAAGCAAAGTTTTACTTTCGCAGAAATGGAATTCAACACAACAAAATTTCTTGCTTATATCATAATGAACAAAACTGGATTAAACAAACTACGTGAAACTCTAAAGTATTATCGAAATTTTTCTTCATTAGAAACTAATTGTCATTTTATTAAAAAATAGTGTATGTTCCTTTTTGATAAAAGTGTTATCAACACTCTTTACGGTGAACTGGCAGTCTAGGGGTAAGGTGTCGGACCTCGGTGCTAGGGGTCTGGGGTTCAATCCTTGTTTCCGGCACAGATTTATCTGATATCAAATCTTTCCTTCACCTCTGACAAGACGTGTATTAATCACAACTTGTGAATGTGGGGAATGCCAGGCCTCCACCGTGGTTAGGATCCCACGTTAAACTGTAAGTCCTCCATTTCATCTCACAATTACCCTACCATTACACATTAGCGTAAGTACCTATAACCCGAACAGGTATTAAGGTACGGTGCTAATAATAATAATAATAATAATAATAATAATAATAATAATAATAATAATAATAATAATAATAATAATAATAATAATAAAAATAATAACACACTTCATGAACTCTTGGCATAGCCATAACAACGTTTCATCACTTTCTTTCATAAGATGATAGAGCAATAGATTTACGTTCATCTTTAATTAATTTGAGCCCTAAGCTGATGATTAGAACTACGGGCAATGCTGTAGTGTTTGAAAGTAGTCCATTCAGTACTCTCCGGGAATCATTGGGACAACAATAACAAACAGCAACAGCTTATTATTCCATAAGACCTCAGTGTAATAGATGTATAGTTGAGTAGTGTTAGAAAGGACCGTATCTGACGGTTATAAAAGTTAATAAAACGTATTTAATCTATTCATATGTCAAGTCATGTGTCCTGTGGTTGTCGCTTTTGATAGATACTAATAATACATATAAAATAACACGAAAGAAAGAAATTACTATCAATGTTGGCAGCAAAAATATATTCTTAGTTTCTCAATATTACTTCCTACTAGAACACTACCAAACGTCTATCTTGCCTTGCTTTCAAAGAAAACAGCTGATTAAAAGCACGAATAGCGCTCTCTTGTGTTGGAAACCACCCCTTCTTCTGTGTCTCGCAAGCGCAAAACCTAGGCCACCTCTCGCTTCCCTGGACCTAGCCTAGATGTTGCGTCTATAACACTACGATCTCTCGCTTCGTGGCTACTACACGTGACTCGAAGATTACTAGACTTTTGAGTATTTTGGGGGGTACACTCTCCTATGCCACATCCGGGATATTCTCCCACACAAGACACAAGAAAACAAGCTACTTAGTTCGTTTCTCTGGTCCTCCCACGCTAACCGGTTTTCTATATACAAAAATAAGCTCTTTTCACACTCTAAGCTTGTCATTGTCACCAATATTTTGTTTGCAATTAAGCACAACATTCTTTAGTAACAAAAACAAAATACCCATTTCGGTGGCCGAGTTCGTGTTGGACTAGATTGTCGAGGATGGGAGAGATCAGGGTTAAATTCCAGTCGGGTACACTAAGGCTGTTTTTCCTGAATGATTTTCCACTCTACTTCCACGCAAATTCGGGTGCACATAATCTCAATTAAACCTTCCTAATCCCTAACCCATTAATGTATTTAAAACATAGGTGTATAAACCAAACGGGTAGTAAGACGCGATGCAAAAAGAAAAAAATATTATTATGTTAGCGCGTGACTGCTAATGTAGTAACTGCTGACCAAAGCGAGTCTAGCTACTTCAGGCTTGTACACTTTTAGCAAGACAAACGATCCGAGATCTGACAACTATAATATAAAATAAAACTTTTAGCTAAAATAACCTTTTATAAAGTAGTTTCCGATTTATAATTAAATATGAAGTAGGGCTGAAGAAGGTGGAATTTAAAGAAAATGTATCTCCATTTGCGTTGAGGGAAAAAGCAAAACCATTTAGGAGAATCTACCCTTAGAACACACAACAAGGATTCCAAGTTCCAACATCTATTTTCTCGTCATTCATTGAAAGCCCATTCTATTGCAAGAATGTTGCCATAAACCATTCGATCAACGAAGCGGGTGTATTTATTCAAATCTCATGGTTGACTAATTTATAAAACAAAATTAAATCAAAAGATCTATTATTTTAGTTATATAGTTGCTCATACATACTTATGGCACTAGGAACTCGAAAGTTCATTGCCGCACTTACAAAAGTACGCCACCTATACCTACCCTGAGCTAGTTCTATCCAGTCCACCTCATTCCAGTCTATCTTTCAGGTCCATTATAACGTTATCCTCCAATCTACGTCTGGGTCCGTATGCAAGAACTTGACTGAGTGGATGCTTTGTTGACACTATCGTGAGTTTGCTTGCGTCATCATAAGTTAAAAGCTGGAGCGATAGTGTGCTCGTGACCACACTATCGGCCCACTAAACTTTCACTATACTTTCTCGCATACCGCCCTAGGTCTCCACAATAGTCTCATAACCCTCATCCCATTGAGTTTGCCAGTCAGTACCCTGAACAAGGTTCTGGATTCTTCCATTAGCGCTGCATATCCTGCCCACCATAATCTTCAATGTTTACTTATCCTAACAATGCATTGTGAAGAGTACAGGTTATGTAACTCATCATTATGTAACTTCCTACACTCCCAAGTAGCCTCACTCCTTTTTGGACCAAATATCTTCCTAAGCCCTTTGTTTTCGAACACCCTAAATTTGTTTTAGACACGTAAGGTAAGAGACCACGTTTCACACAACCGGTAAAATTATTATTTTGTGTGTTCTGAGTTTTACATTCCAGGATCCTGGTCAGTAAGAGAGATTTCAACAACTTACTGACGGAGTAATGGCATACATTTTCCAAATGTTTTCATTTTCTAATTTCCATTATTGCTAGTTAAAATTGTTCCCAAATATTTACGCTCATTAATCGTGTCAAATGATTTGTTGTTCGCAGAACTCTAAACTATCGTTCCCAATCTGTATTATCTGTGTGATCAGATACTTAGTATATCCAGCGTTCACTTCTAAACTTATTTCCTTGCTAGCCTCTAATAGTCTACATTTCTTGCAACAACTTCCTTACTAGCGCCCATCCGCGTACCCTAATAGCTGTATTGTACCGTTTAGTGTCAATCCTTCCCTAATCTATTGCATTACACTAATAGCATACTTAAGGCTATATTAAAAAGAAAGGGTGAAAGTGCATCTCCTTGTTTCAACCCATTATGTATTTCGAAAGTGTCTGATAAGGGACATCCAACCCGTACCTTTCCACGAGTTATCAGTCAAACATACCAATTAGCTTGATCAGTTTTTTCGGTATTCCAAACTTAACTAAAATTTCATATACATTATTTCTTTTAACCTTTTTAAAATCTATGTATAATTATTGATGAACCGTCATGTTGTATTCCCACATTTTTTTAATACTTGCTGAATAGTAAAAATCTTATCCGTTGTTTATCTCAGTGGCGTACCATCAATGATGCAAGTGGTGCAACTGCGCCAGGGCCCAAAGATCTAGTGGCCTGGCTTATTAGGTAAGAGAAAGTAATAATTTATTTTTTCCAAGTTGTAATATTAAGTAAGTTTAAAATCAAATCAAATGATACAATTATAAGAAATTAATATTTTCACAATATTTCTTAGTTCGCATTTAGTGGTAAGGTTGGTACGATTAGGTTGCGTTCATTTGTATGGCTCTGGGATTTCCCATCCGATGTCTTGTCTACTACTCGACGTAGTAAACATTGCATGCGGAAAGAATGTCAACTACAGTCTGATCTCGGGAGGAAGAACAGTAGAACATTTCTGGAAAAGTTACTAGATTTCAAAATGTATCCCTACTCCAAAACATATGATTTGAAAGACCATATATTTAGCAGCTGTTACTTTCGACAAGCAAAGTTTTGAAAACAAGAAAGCTTATACAAATATAAAATGACAATTTTTTTCTATAAAAAATAAAATATTAAAAAATGCAATTTTATTACTTTTTGTTCATATGTGTGTTGAATTAAACATTGAAAAGAGGATATAAGGGCAAGGCCTACACACTTACCAGGAAACTGTAGGTCTCAAAGTTCACAATTAAAACATACTACAACACATAATTATGTAATTTTTGAGATACATCAGTCTCCTTCTTCAGCAGAAGAGGGTAAAACACAGATTGAACTATTCACTATGCCATATGTGTATTATTAATGGTTAAACAGTAAATACGTTGGATGTGTAAGAGCTTAACTTGACTTAATGTTTTGATAAGGTAATGATTTTTAGAATAACTTGGACTTGTCTAGAAGTGTAGCAAGAACTTATTCCAGATCATCACCAGAGTTGGACTCATCTTCATCATCATCGTTGTCTAAGTCGATTAATAAAGTTGGGTGCCTGTCATTTGTATCCATCTTCATCTCTCTGTCCCAATTTTCTTTAATGAGTTTCTCGCAGTGGTCCACATGTTTAATCTAGCTAAAACCTTTATATGTTTTAACACATACTGGCCTCAATTAGAACACACAACAAACAGTTAATAAGGGAGTAACTGTAGGTGATTGCAAGTTAGTATCTGTGCAAGGATCCTGTGGCATAGCAAGGTTACCCACTAGCATGTCACCCACTTAGAGCATCAAATCATGTGAAGGCGTAAAAGTGTACATATGTTCGCTAAGTACAACAATTTTATACAAGAATCGGACCTATGCACACATGCTTAACATTTTCAACACATGTGCTCACCGAGACTTTCCATACACAAACTGCCATGGTCTCTGATGGCTGACAAGACAGTATCCAATGACACGTGTGTCCTTGAGAATTATCAATAAAAGGCACATAATTGAATATTTTGCGCTTCGATAAAAAATATTTTACTAATTATAGTTAATGTAAATATGTTCAATAGTTTGTATAATACAATTTATACATCTATTGCTGTTGAGGGCCAAACGTTCGAAATTAAAACATTAGCTTATATTTGTAAATAAAGGCAAAAGGCAGAGAGAGTCCAAAAGAATCCAAGTAAGAATTTTGTAAATAATCTCTGGAACCAACTTTGATGATCTCATTCTAATCAACTTCTTCAATGTTCCTCTCACAGTCACTGAAATCAATATTCAGCCAAGAGCTTACTTCATCAAACATGTATACATATAAAATTAACCTTTTAAATAATTTATATAGTAAAAATGCAATAAGGTGGGAGGGTACGCCAAAACCAATACATTTATAATACATTCATAAGATACTTTTTTGATAGAAAATAACAAATAATGTTACCAACTTTTTTAATCCCTCATACCAGTAAAAAACCAAAGAGTATTAATAAATGGCTATTTAAAATTATATTAAAATTGGTTATTTTTTTCAACATTTTAACAACTGGATACAATTTTAAACCTGTTTACAAAAATGTATTTTTACCTTTAAATTTTAAAATACTATGACATAATTTTTTCCTAGCACCATTATATTGTTTAATTGATTATTAGCCTACTAATTAAAGGTAAGGTTAAGTTATTCTTTTGTTATTTGTAATAGCTATATTTTTGTATTATTTTAAAGTATTTAAAACTAACACAACCTAATCTTTCAAGCATCAACAACACGAAATTTAGTTAGGCCTAGTTTTTATTCAATTGTTAGCTATAAATTATTTTCAATAATTATTTTAGTGTCATTAGGTTTTCCGTATGCTTGTGACCAGGATGATGGTATCAGATAATTTATTATTTAATATTTTTTTTTTTTTACTTTCTCTTATGCTGGCACTATTGAACAGTGCCACCAGTTTGAGAAGGGCTTTGTTTACTATTGAGTACCTAGATAATTGCTTAACTTTTACCTCATCTTTGAGTTGTGTTAATAGTTGTACCATGACTTGACTTGATTATTTTATTTTTTACTTATGTAAATATCATTGATTGATTTGTTCCTCGTCTCTACCTGCCGCTTTCTGACAGTCATTGAGAGGCTGCCAGGGCTTGCAGGTAGTGACGAGGGCTTCTTCGTGTTTAGTTTATTTCAAATGAGGTGGTTGATGAATCATGGTTAATGAACCTGAAAGGAAAATTGTTTATATTATCTTGTAGGATGAGATGTTTGGGTGATAGTGAGTCATGAATCTGAAAGAAATGATGATATTAGTTCAATTGGATTAAAGGATGCATGGTTTGTGTTTAGGAATTTTTTTTTTTCTCTATAATATTTTTAATTCGTTGTGGTTGACCATATTTAATTTTCTAGTCATTGAGTAGGTAGTTTGACATTATCTACAGGAGTATACATTTTTTTTCCATTTTGTCTTTTGCTAGTCTTATTTTAAGGAGTGAAGTTGTTATTATTTCAATGAAGTGTAAAAATTCGGAGTCTCTTAAAAAAGTTACGATTTCTTGAAATTCTGTTTGTTTTTGTTTTTCAGGTAACCTGTTAATGTATTTTGTCTGGTGTGATTCTGATTCGTTTCTTTCTGTTGTGTTTACTTTTTTTTGACTCGTGACTACTTCGCTGAAAGTTCTATTCAGTGGCTGCTTGCTGATTCTCGGTTCTCTTGTCTCCACTGTTGATGCCGATGTCTTTTCTGTTATTTTTGGTAGGTCAGTTCTGTTTATTTTGTTACTGGGAGCGGCAGCGCAGCCCCTGTAGTTTGCCGGGTGGTCTCCTCCGCAATTTGCGCATTTGGCCGGGGTGGATCGGTCATTCTTCTTACATTCTTCGGTGAGGTGGCCTTTTGCGCATTTAACGCATCTTGGAAGTAGGTTGCAATTAACCCTTATGTGGCCCCAACCCTGGCATTTGTGACACTGTATTGGCTGCTTTCTTGGTTTGTAAGCCTCTATCGACACTCGAGTGTAGTACAGTACATTAAGACTGTAAACTTGCCTACTGTGCTCAGAGTTGGGGAGCGTGGCAAAGTATACGCCTAGATTACGCACTTTTCCATCGGTTTTCGTTTGTAGTTGTCTCAGGTCGTGTATCGTGAAGCTTAAAGCTTCGAGTTCTTCTTTGACCAACTCAGGCGTCATTGTGGAGGGCAAACCTTTTATGCAAATTTTGAGTAGATCATTATTGCGAATTGAGAATGTGTAGTGGTTTCGTTTCATTTCTTGCAAGTATTTTTTTGCACGGTTGAAGTCCTTTTCATTGTCGAAGTGGTATTTGAGCCCCTCTGAGGTATGGACCACTCACATGAATCCCTCAGTGTTAGATTTAATTGTTCTCGTGTCCTCCATGTAGTTTTTAGTGTCGGTAACTATTATTGGAGGAGGTCGTCTTTGTCTGGTTTTCTGTTGCGTTTCCTCTGGTTTTTGTTTTTTTCCTTGTTCTTCTTCGTCCATTGGGAGTCCCTCATATTGGTTTGCAGTATCAATGTTGAACAGTGTTCTTGTTACCTTATTTGAAGGTTTCTTTGATGCCTGTTTTTCCTCTTCTGGTGAGTTTCTAGGTCTCTTCTTTGTCACAATTTGGTAGTCCATGTCTGTAGCAGCTTCCTTAATGGGGAGTCTGTACTTCACTAAAGTTGAAAATTCCTCATCCGTCAGGTAGTCTTCTTCTTCGAATTCACTGTCCGTTGCTTTGTCCGTCATATTGATGTTAGTGAGTAAGTTCTTGGCCCTAAAAAGGGCCGCTTTATTGAAGTGTATCACCTATCAAGTGTACGCCTACGGGGTTTTTTGGGATGAGCTGTGCGGGCACTGGGCACCAGGCTGTTCAATGGGGAGTCCCCTGCCCGATAGCGTGCAATGGAGTACGGACTAGCCCGTTTGGGATCGTCACCCGTACTCCCGCCAGTGGAACCAGCCCCGCACTGTGTTGGATCGTGTGGGACGTCCTAATGTTCCTATAGGGACTAATTTGAGTAGCAGCTGCTCTATTCTTCCTTGGTCGGTAGACTAGTAGACCTTCGTTCGTTGTACTCTGGTCTCTGGTGAACCGCAATCCTTGGAAGTCGATCTATACGCCATTTAATATTTTATATATCAAAATGTGCCCTGTATGTAGATATGTTTGCGCACCAACCATCATTAACATATATTTTAAAAGCTGGAGAGTGGAGCTTAATATACAAACAGATGCTGTCGGAAAACCGTCTTAATACCACAAACACACCATCAAACAGTTTTGTGTGATTAATAGTCCTAGACCTGTTTGGTGGTGTTTGAGCTATAATCACAGTTTATCTTAGTTATGTGTTTACGTACTACTTCCGTAGCCTTTTATAATTTCTGTAATTACTTGACAAACTATGTAAATAGGAAGAAAACACCGCTATGTTGAAACACATTTTTTTTTTTTTTTTGTTGACTTTCTCTAGTGCTGACACTATTGAACAGTGCCACCATTTCGAGAAGGACTTTGTTTACTTTTGAGTACCGAAATAATTTCTTATTTCTTTACTCATCTTTGTGGTGTGTACGCTTGTACTATGACTGTTCGTGTTCTTGTCTCAACGCATTTACTTTCGTAAAATTTTCATTGAGTTATGTTACCCTCCTCGTCCATACTTGTAGCTTTCTGGCAGTCATTGATCGACTGCCAGGGCTCGCAGAGCATAGACGAGGCTTTCTTCGTGTTTTTTTTTTTTTTCTGTATATTGTGAGTGATGAAAATATGATTTATGACCCTGAAAAAGAACGGTTTGATTAGACTGGTAGTATGTGATGTATGGGTGATAATGAATATATGAACCTGTAAAAGAAAGCGATATTAATATTTGTGTGGAATGGGATGTAAGGATTGGATTTGGGGGGTCTTTTCCTTTCTCTCTCCTTTTAATACGTCCTAGGTCTTTTATATTTTGTTTTCTCCAGTGGATTGTACGTCCCTAATTCTCTTATAATGGGGTTATAATTTCTTTGGCATTTTTCGTAAAATCTGTCGTTGAATTTTATGATTTCTTCTTTTATAGTTTTGATTTCGCACATTATGTGTACCATTTCTGTCGATGTTCTTCTTGTTACACCTAGGATAGTTCTTAAGATTTTATTTTGCGTTATCTGTAGTTTTTTTATGTGTCCTGCTGCTGCCATGACCCAAATTTGGCTGCCATAGAGCATTGCTGATCGAATGATAGATTTATATATCAAAACTTTTTTTGCTCTTGATAAGTGGTTTGATTTAAGCATTGGATAAAGGGCAACTAGTTTACCTATGGCCGTATTCTTTGCTGCGTCTATGTGAGGTTTAAAGGTCAGGTGACAGTCCAGAGTGACTCCAAGGTATCTCACTGTTTTTACATTCGGTATATTTGTACCGAATAGTTGTAATTCCGTGTCTGTGTTAGGGCGTCTCTTAGAAAAAACTATTTTCGAGCTTTTGTTTGAGTTCACTTTTATTCTCCAATTTGTGAACCAATCTTCCAGGTTAGAGAGATATCTTTGGAGTTTTCTTTCCGCCCTTGTGATGTTTCTGTCTGACGAGTAAAGCACCATGTCATCAGCAAACATTATTAGCTCACAGCCCGGTTCAATAGGTACATCACTGGTGTAGACGTTGTATAGAAGAGGCGAGAGGACTGCTCCTTGGGGGACTCCTGAGCAGATATCTTTGGATTTTGAGGTGCGTCCTTCTATTTTAACTTTGAAGTTTCTCTGGGTCAAGTAGCTATGCAACACGTGCACTAGCACATCTGGAGTGTCTACATCTATTAACTTTCTCAATATACCTGCGTGCCATGCTTTGTCAAACGCCTTTTCAATGTCTAAGAAGATCGCTACTGTATGCCTCTGGTCGTTGAAACCCTCAGTGACGTATTCTGCAAACCTTACTAAGGCATGGATGGTACTGTGTTGCTGTTGGAACCCAAATTGGATTCGTGGTACAACCTCTTTTTCCGAAAGTTTTGCTCGTAGTCTGGATAATATGAGTTTTTCGAAAAGTTTGCTGGTGGAATTTAGTAGTGTTATCGGTCTCCTGTTCTGTGGGAATATTGGGTCTTTGCCGGCTTTTGGTAGAGATATTACATTTCCGGCCTTCCAAGCCTGTGGATAATGACATTTTCTTATTATCTGATTAAATATTTCTGTTAGATGTACTATGGTTTTCAGTGGTAGTTCCTTTAATGTTTCGTTGTTTATACCATCCGGTCCTGGAGCTTTGTTTCTTGGCAGTTTGTTGATCTCGTCTTCCGTCTCTCTTGGGGTGATGTGTTGTATATTGTCAGTTATTGGCCTCGTGAGATAGTCCCTGATATGTTGTCTATTGTTTCTGGTGAATTCATCGTTTTCTGGCTCCTGGTTTGGCGTAAATTGGGTTTCGAGTGTATCTGCTATTGCATTCGCTTTTTCTTCTGCCTCATAGCATAGCCCATTCATCCCATGGATTACCCCTGTTCGTTGGTATTTTCTTTTACCTGTCAAGTCTCTTGTCAGTTTCCATAATATTTTTTGATTCTCTCCTGCTTCGCCAACTGCTTTGTTCCATTCAGTTCTTTTCCTTGTCTCTATTTTTTGTCTTACTTCTCTCGTTAATCTGTTGAGTCTGGTTTTGTCCGCTGGGTCCCTGTATCTTTGCCATCGTTTTCTAGTTTGGTTTTTTTCTTTAATTGAATTTTCTATGTCTTGGTCCATTGTAATTGGTAGAATTTCTCTTTTATTTGTTCTTGTGGCTTTCTTCGTCTCTTCTCTTATAGTGTTCGATAGTATTTCCACTGCTGTGTCTATATCTTGCTTTATTTTGATGATTGGCTTTCCCGGCAAAGATGAGTTTATTTTGTTTCTGAATTCTTCCCAATCAGTTTCTTTTGCTACTCTCCTTTTGGGACATCTATTGGTTTTGAAGTTAGTTACAATGGAACAATATACGGGTACATGATCTGAGTCCAGGTGGTTCAAAGTCTGTAGTTCGTCAATGGGTAGGTCAGTATCAGTGATTATTATGTCTATTACGTCGGGTCTGTTGGTGTTGTATGGGTATATAGTTGGAGATTCTGGTGCAATCACTATATATCCCTTTCTATTTGCGTGGTTAGCCAGTACTCCTCCTGCTGCATTATTTGAATTCGAATTCCATTCTTGATTCTTAGCATTTAGATCGCCTGCCCACAGAAAGGGGTGGTAGTAATTGGTAATAGCATCTAAGTCTTCCGGCAGGAGTGGTTTTTGTGGAGGCTTATAGAGTGCCCCCAACAAACACTCTTCTTTCCCTATTTTGGCGATAATTGTTGTCGTTTCCAGGTTTTGAATTCCATGGAGCTTGATTTCTCTGTATGGAATATTTTTATTTATGGCGATGGCAGTACCTCCGCTCGCTTTGACTGCTTGTCTGTCTGTACGTATTATGTCGAAGTTTCTTATTGTGCATCTTGTTTCCGGTTTTAAATGTGTTTCACTGAAGAATGCTATGTCTATTTCCATGTTTTCTAAGAGTTGTTCCAGTTCTGTTAATTGCTGTTTTATTCCATTTGCGTTCCAATGTAATATTTTTAATTCGTTGTGGTCGACCATATTTAATGTTCTAATCATTGAGTAGGTAGGTTGACATTATCTCCAAGAGGATACATTTTTTTTCCATTTTGTCCTTTGCATTTCTTATTTTCGGGAGTGAGGTTGTGATTATTCCAATGAAGTGTAAGAATTCGGAGTCTCTTAAAAAGTTTACGATCTCCTGAAATTCTGTTTGGTTTGGTTTTTCCGGTGTCCTGTTACTGTATTTCGTCTGTTGTGATTCTGATCTATTTCTTTCTGTTGTGTTTCCTTTTTGTTGACCTGTGACTATTTCGCTGAAAGTTCTATTTAGTGACTGTTTGTTGGTACTCTGTTCTCTTGTCTCCACTGTTGTTGCCGATGTCTTTTCTAATATTCTTGGTGGGTCAGTTTTGTTTATTTTGTTACTGGGAGCTGCGGCGCAGCCCCTGTAGTTCGCCGGGTGGTCCCCTCCGCAATTTGCGCATTTGGCCGGGGTGGATCGGTCATTCTTCTTACATTCTTCGGTGAGGTGGCCTCTGGCACATTTAACGCATCTTGGAAGTAGGTTGCAATTAATCCTTATGTGGCCCCAACCCTGGCATTTGTGACACTGTGTTGGCTGTTTTCTTGGTTTGTAAGCCTCTATCGTCACTCGAGTGTAGTACAGTACAGTAAGGCTGTAAACTTGCCTACTGTGCTCAGAGTTGGGGAGCGTGGCAAAGTATACGCCTAGATTACGCACTTTTCCATCGGTTTTCGTTTGTAGTTGTCTTATGTCCTGTATCGTGAAACTCAAAGCTTCGAGTTCTTCTTGGACCAACTCAGGCGTCATTGTGGAGGGCAAGCCTTTTATGCAAATTTTGAGTAGATCATTATTGCGAATTGAGAATGTATAGTAGTTTCGTTTCATTTCTTGTAAGTATTTTTTAGCACGGTTGTAGTCCTTTTCATTGTCGAAGTGGTATTTGAGCCCCTCTGAGGTATGAACCACTCGCATGAATCCCTCAGTTTTAGATTTAATTGTTCTCGTGTCCTCCATGTAGTTTTTAGTATCGGTAACTATTATTGGAGGAGGTCGTCTTTGTCTGGTTTTCTGTTGCGTTTCCTCTGGTTTTTGTTTTTTTCCTTGTTCTTCTTCGTCCATTGGGAGTCCCTCATATTGGTTTGCAGTATCAATGTTGAACAGTGTTCTTGTTACCTTATTTGAAGGTTTCTTTGATGCCTGTTTTTCCTCTTCTGGTGAGTTTCTAGGTCTCTTCTTTGTCACAATTTGGTAGTCCATGTCTGTAGCAGCTTCCTTAATGGGGAGTCTGTACTTCACTAAAGTTGAAAATTCCTCATCCGTCAGGTAGTCTTCTTCTTCGAATTCACTGTCCGTTGCTTTGTCCGTCATATTGATGTTAGTGAGTAAGTTCTTGGCCCTAAAAAGGGCCGCTTTATTGAAGTGTATCACCTATCAAGTGTACGCCTACGGGGTTTTTTGGGATGAGCTGTGCGGGCACTGGGCACCAGGCTGTTCAATGGGGAGTCCCCTGCCCGATAGCGTGCAATGGAGTACGGACTAGCCCGTTTGGGATCGTCACCCGTACTCCCGCCAGTGGAACCAGCCCCGCACTGTGTTGGATCGTGTGGGACGTCCTAATGTTCCTATAGGGACTAATTTGAGTAGCAGCTGCTCTATTCTTCCTTGGTCGGTAGACTAGTAGACCTTCGTTCGTTGTACTCTGGTCTCTGGTGAACCGCAATCCTTGGAAGTCGATCTATACGCCATTTAATATTTTATATATCAAAATGTGCCCTGTATGTAGATATGTTTGCGCACCAACCATCATTAACATATATTTTAAAAGCTGGAGAGTGGAGCTTAATATACAAACAGATGCTGTCGGAAAACCGTCTTAATACCACAAACACACCATCAAACAGTTTTGTGTGATTAATAGTCCTAGACCTGTTTGGTGGTGTTTGAGCTATAATCACAGTTTATCTTAGTTATGTGTTTACGTACTACTTCCGTAGCCTTTTATAATTTCTGTAATTACTTGACAAACTATGTAAATAGGAAGAAAACACCGCTATGTTGAAACACATTTCACCCTGTTCTGAACTATATATGGTGGGAGCTACAAACCATAGACAAAACACTTCTTGCAAAGAAAGAATTATGTAAAAAAAAAACTTAAAAAAATACAAAATAGGCCTAATCACCATCTCACACTACTCTCGTTGATTTGTATCAATTCAGATGATAATTTAAGAACATCGCACTTTAGTGGTAGGAATCCTGCAGATAAATTGGAACCACTAGTCTCTTCTAGTCTTCGATCTAGTTGGCTGGGTTTGGAGACTCATTTCCAGAGGGGGGAATAGGGTGGGGGGGGGGATTATTAAAACTAAACCTTTATCAACACAAGCACCTCTTAACAAAGTTTTTTTAAATGTGACCTAATTTCTTAATTAAAGATATTATTTTTCAAAATGTTTTAATACAAAGTTAAACCACTAAAATAATTTATGTTTATATAAAATATCTAAACTAATAAATTTCTCCTATTAAAAACCCATTTGTCTTATTATGTTTTTGCTTGAAGAATGGAGAACAATGATACACGTCATCAGTCGTTATCTTGACGTTCTGGCGTGTACTCTCAGGTCATCTTATCAGGGGGCCAAGCTCGTTAGTTTAGGACTTGAGTAGTTTTGTGTAGAATGTTTTTACTTCATTTTTTCCTCTTTTGACTAATATTACGGGTACCTAATCAACTTTAAGTACAAGTTACGTAAAGTGTTTTTAAAATGGTTTCAAATAAGCGTCCTAAAGCAACTATTCATTATTATGAGAATTAGAACCTAAATTTCAAGATACACGTAAGAGTAGAGTCAAACGATTAACTGGTAAACTATGCGAACACCAGAGGATTATGAATGCAGAACATAGTTTTGAAACCCAAGTATTCAATGTTACCTTCGACACAGCTATAATGGAACTACAGATACGTTTTGAAAGTTTAAATGAGATCGCTGATAACTTTGCCGGACTGCACCCTACTACTCTACGAACAGCAACTGATGAAGAATTGAACCAAGTAGCAAAACGTCTGTACAATGAGTACCAATCTGATTTATTATCTTCCTTCAGTGCTTCCTTCAGTGTTTGAGATCGCAAATAGCTAAGATTTATTCAATAAGAGAGGTAGCTGAATTAATAATTATTCATTATTATTATTAGCACCACGTCTTACTACCCATTCGGGTTATACGCACTTACGCTAATGTGTAATGGTAGGGTGATTGTGAGATGAAATGAAGGACCTACTAACGTGGAATCCGAACCGCGGTGGAGGCCTGGCATTCCCCACATTCACAAGATGTCTTGTCAGAGGTGAAGGTGAAGGAAGGGTTTGGTAATCAGATAGATCTGTGCCGGGACCGAGGATTGAACCCCGGCCGACAGCACAGAAGTCTGACACCTTACCCCTAGACCACCAGGTCACCAATAATTATTCAAAATGACTCTCTTATTTCGGCTTTCCCGGATATTTATACTTGAATTTTATTATTTTTAACCATGCCCGTAAGTGTGGCAACACCGGAACGGTCATTCTCGAAATTAAAATTAATAAATAACTATTTACAAAGCACAATGTCTGAGAAAAGGTTTTCGAGACTTGTCATTATATCAAATGAAAACCAAAGAGCGTGTGATCAAGGATATTATAAGAAATTTTGCAGAAATGAAATCCAGAAAAGTTAAAATCTAATTGTCTATATTTCTGATAATATTATAGAAGGCGACATCATTTATTTTTAATGTTTACCTTTCTGATTGTTGACTACACTTATTGTTGCTTTTTTTTAAAAAAAACAAAAGGCTTTTCAATAGATAATATTTTTCTAACGGTGAAGTGAAGAAGGTGAATGGACCGAAAACTAATAAATAATTTCGAGATTGTGAGGTTGGAATAGTACATTTTAGGTAAATTGAACTTTATAAAAACAGCTATTAAAATAAAATTAGCAACTAATTTTCATTTCACCCAGGCATATTTAACAAAGTTAATGTATAACTTAACACTTATTTTTACTTTCCTTTAGTATAATGTTATGCATACAATTTATAAAAATTACATACGAAAGTTCTCATATGTGTTAAATCTCGTATGTTGTAAAAATCATTTATTTTATGGGGGCCCATTTACAGACTTTGCACCAGGACCCACAATGTTGATGTTCCGCCACTGGTTGATCTAGTTCATCGAAATCCACACTGGTGATCCCCAATTATTAACTCTAGATATGGTGTCACTCATTAAACTTATATTAGATAAAAAAATGTATAGCATGTTTGTAGTAGTGAGATACCTCTCTAGTCATTACACTCTGATCTAACCCTCGTTTTGAACATGTATAGTATGTTTGTAGTAGTGAGATACCTCTCTAGTCATTACACTCTGTTCTAACCCCCGTTTTGAACATGTATAGCATGTTTGTAGTAGTGAGATACCTCTCTAGTCATTACACTCTGATCTAACCCTCGTTTTGAAAATGTATAGCATGTTTGTAGTAGTGAGATACCTCTCTAGTCATTAAACTCTGATCTAACCCTCGTTTTGAACATGTATAGCATGTTTGTAGTAGTGAGATACCTCTCTAGTCATTACACTCTGTTCTAACCTTCGTTTTGAAAATGTATAGCATGTTTGTAGTAGTGAGATACCTCTCTAGTCATTACACTCTGTTATAACTCCCGTTTTGAACATGTATAACATGTTTGTAGTAGTGAGATAACTCTCTAGTCATTACACTCTGATCTAACCCTCGTTTTGAAAATGTATAGCATGTTTGTAGTAGTGAGATACCTCTCTAGTCATTAAACTCTGATCTAACCCTCGTTTTGAAAATGTATAGCATGTTTGTAGTAGTGAGATACCTCTCTAGTCATTACACTCTGTTCTAACCCCCGTTTTGAAAATGTATAGCATGTTTGTAGTAGTGAGATACCTCTCTAGTCATTAAACTCTGATCTAACCCTCGTTTTGAAAATGTATAGCATGTTTGTAGTAGTGAGATACCTCTCTATTCATTACACTCTGTTCTAACCCCCGTTTTGAAAATGTATAGCATATTTGTAGTAGTGAGATACCTCTCTAGTCATTACACTCTGTTCTAACCCTCGTTTTGAAATTGTATAGCATGTTTGTGGTAGTGAGATACCTCTCTAGTCATTACACTCTGTTCTAACCCCCGTTTTGAAAATGTATAGCATGTTTGTAGTAGTGAGATACCTCTCTAGTCATTAAACTCTGATCTAACCCTAGTTTTGAAAATTTATAGCATGTTTGTAGTAGTGAGATACCTCTCTAGTCATAACACTCTGTTCTAACCCCCGTTTTGAAAATGTATAGCATGTTTGTAGTAGTGAGATACCTCTCTAGTCATTACACTCTGTTCTAACCCCCGTTTTGAAAATGTATAGCATGTTTGTAGTAGTGAGATACCTCTCTAGTCATTACACTCTGATCTAACCCTCGTTTTGAAAATGTATAGCATGTTTGTAGTAGTGAGATACCTCTCTAGTCATTACACTCTTTTCTAACCCCCGTTTTGAAAATGTATAGCATAATTGTAGTAGTGAGATAACTCTCTAGTCATTACACTCTGTTCTAACCCCCGTTTTGAAAAGGTATAGCATGTTTGTAGTAGTGAGATACCTCTCTAGTCATTACACTCTGTTCTAACCTTCGTTTTGAAAATGTATAGCATGTTTGTAGTAGTGAGATACCTCTCTAGTCATTACACTCTGTTCTAAACCCGTTTTGAAAATGTATAGCATGTTTGTAGTAGTGAGATACCTCTCTAGTCATTAAACTCTGATCTAACCCTCGTTTTGAAAATGTATAGCATGTTTGTAGTAGTGAGATACCTCTCTAGTCATTAAACTCTGATCTAACCCTCGTTTTGAAAATGTATAGCATGTTTGTAGTAGTGAGATACCTCTCTAGTCATTACACTCTGTTCTAACCCTCATTTTGAGAATGTATAGCATGTTTGTAGTAGTGAGTTACCTCTCTAGTCATTATACTCTGTTCTAACCCCCATATTATAATACCTTCCTTCCATTTTTATGGCTATACCTCATGGGTCCATATGGAACATAACAATTTATGAATTTCTATTACTAATGTTTCACCACCTCCATTTATTAATTCTGATGAAATTGACTCTTTACCTGGAGTTTTATGGTTATTTAACTTCCACTAATACTTGGATCTGAGATCAGTGGCTCAGCAGTATGGATTTTGATACTCTCACCCAATTCGCATCCTTCATGAACATACCAAATATGTCTGAAGTGTTCGTTCCGCCTACTCAAAGCCTCGCTCGTATTTTTAATCAGGTTATCATTCTCATATTTCACTGAATTGACCATAACCTGACAACTTTTCCTATAGGCGTTATTAAAGTTCCCTGAATTCTTATGCTTGCTATTTTGTTCCAGCCCATTAACACTATCCTTTAAATTAAATCTAATTGGCTATAAGAATGCCAAATGTTTAAAAAAAAGCTGTAATTCAAATGATAGTAGGACGAACTCGTACACTTGTAGTAAATATCAGCAGCATAACTGGGAATCAAACCGAGGACTACTGGACTTGTGATATACTTCTTTTTAACCACATAATCACATAACGGACTTTTCTTTGTCTCATTCACCATACATACGATAGGAGAGATGTTTTCGTACGTAATAAAGTTGAGAACGTTCTACCCGGGTAGTGATCGCAAATATCAGAAAATAACCATTGAAGTAGCTATTACGAAATATACAAAGCATATAATTGTTTTTCCGATCATCTTTGTTATTATAATTTATGCAACAACAGAAAAATAATGTCAGAATATGGCTTTTGTGTGTGTTTAAATTAAAAATGTAGTATATATTTTTAAACAATCTAGCATAGTAAAAAAGAAGCATGATTATGTCTTTAAAATGATGGCCCTACTTAATGGGGTGTGGGGTAATGGGAAAAGAGTTTTTAATCAGCAAACTACCCTTAATTTTAGAGCTATGATTAAAATCACGATCTCTCCTTGTAATATGAACATATAACATCTAAATATAAAGTTTGAATTAAATCTATCAAACCGTTTTCTGAAGCCACCCGCCTCGGTGGCGTAGCTAGCTAACGCGCTATTTTCAAGTTGAGTAAGACTGCTGAGGACGGGGAGATCGAGGTTCGAATCTCGCTCGAGTAAACTGGGGGGGGTTTTCCTAAATTGTTTTCCACGCAAATGCGCGTTCACTTCCTCTACATTCAACTTTCCCAGTTCCTAACCCATTAGTGAAATTAGTATTTAAGCGTATAACTCGAATGGGTAGTATGACGTGGTGCTAAGTGTTATTATTATTAGCTGTAGCCCCGGGTATACACAAAGGCATAAACAGAATCGTAAGATCCACTTTTTTTTAGTTTAGGGTTATATAAAACGTCAAGTTTCATCATAATCTTGAGGGCAACATGTCTCTCGATTACAGTAATGTATCTTTATGATAAAGTATAGCTGGGTTTGGGTCCATAAAATAAGGAGTGTGAAAGAGGGGGGGGGGGATAAGTTACATTAGTATAGATTGGGTGCACGCGCTCATTATTCTTTTGTTTTCAAAGAATTCTTCTTTATGCCATATTTAGGGCTGCTGTCGTAAAGTTGTCTATGTTTTTCTGTCAATCAGCTTGAAGGCACCTGCTTCGGTGGCCGCATGGTCTAAAACAGGGACGGCAAATCTATGGCACGTGAACACGAGTTGGGTGGCACGTTAAAATTAAAAAAAAAAAAAAGCATTGAATTAAACTTTTCCCCACATGGTATAGTTTTTTTTAAGTCAATAAGATCTCAACAGCCCTGTCATTCACATGCCACAATAAACTTTGTGAAGTCAACGGTTATAAATCATCTTGTGTGCTATTGAAGACAACAAGCTATGGACCAAATAAAAATACATTGACTAATAAAATACAAAAACATGTTTCAGACTAACATGAAAAAGATTATATAAGTTTTTGATTTTAGCTTTTGTATAAATTTGCCATCTTTTTTTCTCTGAAGGTGTTACTTTCAATATTTACCTTAATTATGAAATAAATATTGTCTAAGACATTTACTTTAATAAGTCCTTCTTTAAAATGTTGACTTTTTAAAATATTTACTATTTTATTTTAGCTATTTATTAAATTTCATAATATTTAGCAAGCTTGGATTTTTAAATACCCACTAAAAAACGTAAATAAGAGTTGGCACACTAGACTATAAAATCTAGCTGGTCCTTAAGTGGCACATTGGTCTAAGGCGTCACTCTTGCAAAAGACTGGATACTGGACTGCCTATGATGGGGATATCGTTGTTTGATCCCGCTTGGGTGTACTAAGGGTGGTTTTCCCTAAATTGTTTTTCACTCAATCTCTCCACGCAAATGTGGGTACACTTCATCTAAATTCAATCATCATCGCCCTTAACTCACTAGCGTAGTTAGTTCATAGGCGTATAACTTGAACGGGTACTGAGACGAGTGCTAAAAAAAAGCTTGAAGATGATTAAGTACAATTTAAAAGCATGTATCATTCAGAAGAAAAACAAGAACTTCACCATGATAACTTGGTTTAGTAATATTTTTTACAATGTATCTGAATAAAAGATTCATTCGTGTGCTGTATATGCGCAGCATAAGAATATATATATATATACACACACACACACTTGGTTTTTAGGTCTATCTCGTAAATTCACACCTGGAACTCAAATTCTGGTTACGAGTCTGTATAAAGTATACTTCCCTCCAGTCTCAAACAATTTTCTGAGACAAATATATTTAATCTTACTTTTGTTTGAAAGACAGGGAAATAATTGTTCAATTTGATAAAGTATCTCTTCTGTGCCTGTACTTAAAAAATCACTGAAAACTAAGACCTCTGCTATTACTTAATTACGCACAGGTTTTCATGATAGCCACTTATTTTGCTACTGTTTACCACAATAGTTGATTATACGCATGGCACTAGCTGACTTTTGCTGAACTAAATACCGTACAAAAACATTCATTTTGTGTATGGAGCATAAGTATGTTTCTTAATACGTATTGAACCTTACAAAAAACATAGTTTATATAAAGTTTACATTAAATCTAATCCTTCAGACAGTTATTCTAGTGAGGAGAAGTAGAAGGGTAAAAAGGGTAATTGGGTAAAGTTGGCATTTTATATAGCAGACGAGTACGATGAAAATGCCATATCTTCTAAGGCTTCTAAGAAATACCCCACACTATTAAAATAATCTATTTTTTGAACAACGGTTTCTTTCAAGAAACAAAACTTGGAAGCTCTCCCATTTCCAACATAATTTTGTTTTATGAATGTTTTGAAAACGTGCTATTTCAGTGGATTTTACTCCTGTTCCACAAATTACGTTGTTTACGTCACTAATTTGAAGGATACTAGAGATTATACGAGTGTATACAGATGATCCCTCCAGGGATAAATAGAACACAGACAGGTTTTCGCTACTCCGATGGGAAAAAACACAAAAATAAAAGTATACAAATGTTAAACAAGAAAAGCTGAATCAAATAGCTTCACCCCATTTCGTCCGACATTAATATAACACATGAATTACTACCATCAATAGGTACAGTATCATAAAATAGCGGGCTATTTAGGTATGTGTGTGCCGTTTGAACATAAGTGGATTATTTGGGTATGTGAAAATGTATGGGTTATTTAGTAATATATGAGTTGCTTAAGTATTATTATTATTATTATTATTATTATTAGCACCACGTTTTACTACCCGTTCTGGCTATACGCACTTACGTTAATGTGTAATGGTAGGGTGATTGTGATATGAAATGAAGGACCTACAGTTTAACGTGGGATCCGAACCACGGTGGAGGCCTGGAATTCCCCACATTCACAAGTTGTGATTAATACACGTCTTGTCAGAGGTGAAGGAAGGGTTTAGAAATCAGATAAATCTGCACCAATACCGAGAATTGAACCCCGGACCCTCAACACAGTAGTCTGGCACCTTAACCCTAGACCGCTAGGTCACCAGTTACTTAAGGATATCTGGTTTATTTGGGTATGCGTTACTTGAGTATGTGTGGACTATTTGAACATATGGGGATTATTTGGGAATCTGTTGATTATTTGGGCACGTGGGTGCAATTTGAACATGTGGGATATTTTGATATAATATAGGTTATTAGGTATGCGTTGTCATTAGAAATAAACTACCTCCCGTCAGGGCTATTCACATATTTACATTACTATACAGGATGATCCAGAAGATTAGGTCAAAACTTAAGGAGCTTGTAGAGGTACTCTGGCAGAGCAACTTTCGAATAGGAATCCATGTCCTCTGAAGTCATCATAAGTCAGGAGAGGCCATTGAATGTGGGGAAGTCTAATACCATTCCATTGAAATTCCATTAAAATAAGAATATCTTTATATTCTCCTACTAGCTCAATCCTGAATAATATGGCAGGGACATAACTTTTACCCCCATCCGCAGACGCTATAAGTGGCTTTTAAAGCGTTGTCTGAACCAGCTCCATTTTTTCCCCAAGCAGATTACTGCTCACGGATGAGGCATCATTCACCAGAGTTAGCTTATTTAGTTTCCGTATCAACCGTGTTTGGGCTGAACAGATCCCTCGTTGCTCGCAACCACCAAGATAGGTTTGCTGATAATATATGAACAGTTATCATCGGTGATAATGTGATCGGTCCTTACTTCCTGCCACTACATTTGGCTGGATGCATTTACAGAAAATATATGAAAGAAATTGTGCCGTAGCTGTTACCAGATGTGTCATGCGTCAGCAAATGCAGGTGTAACAGGAAGAGGCGCCAGCACACTTTCCTTTCAACGTGCATGAATTTCAGAATGTATGCTTGTTTCAGCGGAAGGGTATCAGGCCCACATTCAATGGCCTTATTTGACTCAGGATTATTTCGGAGGACATGAATTCCTATTTGAAAGTTGTTCCACCTGAGTCCCTCTATACTCTCCTTAAGGATTGACATCACCTTTTGAATTATTCTGCACCACATCTTGTAACTCTTTCAGGATATACACAATCTACACTAATACGGCAGTGACGAGAAAGGTATACTTTAGAGGAAAATTGCCAGCATTTTCGTGGAGGGAGAGTGATAAGACGTTTAAATTCAAACCATTCTATCACCATCACCATCAGATTTATTTTGCAAACAGTGATTGAAATATACTAATGTTATCCTATGTGGAAATGATAGCTAGGGTTTTAGTAATACTATATTATCAATCAAAAGAAGTAATAAACGATTCTGATAATACTAGCCTATGGATGACTATTTAATTGACTTTTTCGTAACTAATTTAAAGAACAAATATTATTAATAAACTATTCTGTATTTGGTTTCGCGGTTGTAGCAGCAAGAGTCCATTAACAGATTTTTTCTATAACATAGATACATAGACATACAAAATATTAGTTTCTTAATAAAACGTTTTTATGTTGCTAACACATGCGCATGAACATAACTAAAAACTGTTTTATTCTTTAAATTAAAAAATGACACCAGGACTCGGGAGTCAAATTCGTATCCAGGATTCATTTACATTTACATTTAACTAAACTGATTTGTTAAACTTATTTATTTATCTTATGTCTTATCCCTCCCAAAACTTCCTTATTTAACTTTGTGTTTGATTGTAATCATCACTTCTTCTACTTGATAGGAGAAGCGAGGATTCAAAAAGAAACTTCCAAACGCTGGTTTTCATAAGTTTGAATTTAAATAATGTAAAAACGTTTAAAAAAGTGTTTGTTATGAAAGTTTGTATTGCCAAACGTGACAGCTCAACACATGGTCTTATAGATCGTATGGCTTGGCGAATAGTTACATGAGAGAAAATCTTCTAACTTTTGCTAGTTGTCAGCTACCACCATTTCTACTATGGAACTTTAAAGAAAGGATCGATAAGTGCTAGTCCGATTCTAGTAACTTAGAGAAGTGTCGAAAAGAGGTGGTCCGAATTTATCTCCATTGTTCCGATGTTTACTTGTTGCTGGCGTTACACCCACTCCTTGGTAAGTGCACACTCGACAAGGAGGCCTTCTCTTGGATAAGGAGTAAATCAAGAGTGTTTGGACTTTTACTCGTTTCAGCCCGCCTTCCGCTGTTTGTTCACAGGCCAATTTATTTCCCCGGATCAGGAATCGTTCTATTCCTGCCCACACCATTCTGGCAACAATGGAGAGGGGACGTGGCACTATGGACCAGTCCAGCGCTATTTGTGTAACCACTTGCTTGTTTACTTGCACAACAGATGATGTTGCGTTCTTTAGTTGCGGTGCCATCAGCGGAAGGGTTCTTTTCTCGGTCGGGTTTTTAACGTGTACTTTCTAAGGCAGGACCCAGCAATTTTTTGGGGGGAGGGGGGTGAAGAGCATAATCAAATCTCTGGCCATAATTAATTCCTGGAGAAGAGTGGAGCTTTGGGAGCGTAGCACCCTAGCCACCAGAATTGAAGAAAATGTATGAATATTAAATGCTTTTTGAAATTATTGTGACCTTTTATGGTAACCTTGCGCCACAAAATGCAAGAAAGCTAACGCTAACATGAAAAGTAAAGCTTAAAAGTTGGAAATAATGTTCAGGCTACGGATGTAGTCTCAACAAGTATCATATTCGAATATCGGGTTTGATTCATATGCCCAGGTGTCGTTTTTAAATTTATGAATAACGGCAATTAAGTTATTTAATGTAGGTTCTGTAAATTACTTTTTTTTTTAGTTTATAGTAGGTAGTTATAATGAAAATCCTTGAAATATGCTAGATTCGTTCAGTGCTCTTTGTATCGTGAATAAATGCTGAATAGAATTTCTAAAATATTTAAAAAGGCAAATTATTTAGAACTCTAAAACTATTTTTTTTATAAAATTTCCTTTTATAAAGAAGCGTTTTACAGAAATAAAAGATTGTAGGACTTTTTATTCTATTCGTAGATATTAGTTTTTATTGTTAGAAATAAACTTTAATTCAGTATCGGCTCCATGATTTATTCTAAGTTACTACCATGCTTCAACGTGTTGACCAACCAGTTCTGGTTGCTTTTCCAATCCAAACCCTAGTCATGTTGATGTTAATTAGCCCTAATGTAATGCAAAATAGAGTGTAGTACAAAGTATTCTGAAGTTCCCGAAAGTGTGGTCTCAGATAGTCATAGCCACAATATTCTCGAGTAACATAACTCGGTCCTTGTTAGCTGGGTGTTAACTGGACTGACGGAACACCGGAGAATATCCCAGTGAGCTGGTTTGCGCTGAGCTATCTCGAGCAACAACCAGGCGCGGATACAGGGGGGGTCAAAGGGTCAGCTGACCCCCCTGTGGTGTTAATAAAATTAATTTGAAAAATGTATATTTAGAAAGAAAATACCAAAAAATTAAATCATACAAGTTTTTATCTTTCCTAGGGATGTGCGAATATTCTTTTAGTCTCAGGTGAAGCAAAGATTGAAGCATGCCAAGAAAGGTTGAAGCTGAAACCAAATGCAGTTTTTTTTATCAAATAACACTATTATTAATTTTTAAATTATCTACTAATACTTCTAAATAAAGAGAAAGCTTAGTAGGGAACAAACACACTATATTATATTATTTTTATGCTGACATATCTGAGTTTATTCCTGCTTGCGTTACACTATCAAGTTAGTGTTAAAATACTTTTTATTGCTGTTATGTGATTATTATAATTTATTTAAATGGGTAGTAATTAGTGATTTTCAAATATTTTCGTTATTTAAAGTAGTTTTATTATAACTTCAAAACTTCTCAAGATGCTAAGGTTATAGTGGTTGTCGAAGTGACGAAGTCGAATCGAAGGTGACTTAGGCTTCAACTTTGACTTTGACATTTCGAAGATTTGCACACCCCTACTGAATTCCTAGTGCAGGCTGTTCACCTCATACACCTGTCTTCAACACAAGTAATGGATAAGGGTGAGAGGGGTGGAGTGTGCTATTTTTATAAAGACCCCTTCCAGTGAAAAGTACGCTAATCTGTTTCAAACCAGTCAGAGGTAGCTGGAAATATTTACTTTTAGTATACCGGAGCGATTCGTTCGAGTGGCCTTAGACGTGGAACATTTTACGTGTGTGTTTCGTTTTGTTAATGCTTATGTGCAATAAAGTGTAATTTATAAATATTTCAGTCTCTTTGTGATTATAATGACCTATGATGGTTTTATTTACTCTTAGTAAATTGTGAGTGTGATATTTGTGTTTTGTTTTTTATGGTTATTGTGCTACTGCCTATTGTCATTGTGATACTGTGACTTTGATACTTCCTCCTGCTATTCAATTTTGTGATAAATTATTGTCTTTGCTAGTTATGTGATTTGAATGCAAGTATTGATATTATAATGTCAAAAAGAAAGGGACAAACAGATTTATTTTGTTTTTTCAAGAAAAAAAATCCTGAATCAACAGGAAACGAAACTGTGGATTTAATTGAAAATAGTGCGTCAGTGAACTTTATTTGTGACTCACCCTCCACTAGTGGATCTAATTCAAATACTAAAATCTCTATAGAAAGTGTAGGACCAGAAAAATTTGATATTGGCAACTTTGTTGGAGCTGAAACTATTTCCGATGACTTAAAATACCACATGCTAGTAGAACCGTGGACTCCACCACTAAGCTACAAGTTCCCTAATGTTGTTCAGTCAGGAGGTATTAGACATTTTCAAAGATCATGGCTGGACAAGTTTGTTTGGTTGACGTACAGTGCTAAGGACAATGGTGCTTATTGTATTGCATGTGTACTTTTTGGATCAAAGGAAGGAGGTAGGAGTAGAATATCTCTTGGAAGCTTTGTACGGACTCCGTTTCTAAACTACAAAAAAGGAAATGAAATGCTTTGCGGACATGCCTCCAATGAATATCATAAAACAGCAATTATAAGATGTTCTGAATTTAAGAATACATTTGAAAACAGGACACAATCAGTTGAATTCAGACTAAATTGTGAAGTGAAAAAAAGAATTGAAGAAAATCGAGCACGTTTGATACCCATGATAAAGACAGTTATACTATGTGGCCGACAAAACTTTCCCCTAAGAGGTCATCGTGATGATGGAGAGCTTAGCGAAAACGATAGCACAGAAAATGAGGGAAACTTCCGAGCACTTTTAAGATTCCGTATTGATGCCGGTGATAGTGATTTAAAGAATCACATAAAAACAGCGCCCAAAAATGCAACATTTATTAGTAAAACAACTCAGAACGAATTAATTGAAGCTTGTGGAGAAGTTATCCTTAGTAAAATTGTTAAGTCTATTAAAGCAGGGAAATTTTTTTCAGTATTAGCAGATGAAACAACGGATGTTGGAACAGTTGAACAGATGAGTCTTTGTGTTAGATTTCTGGACATACTTTCACTCAAAATTCGAGAAGAATTCTTAGGTTTTGTGGAAGCGAGAAATCTCAATGGCGAGGCTCTCACAAACTTACTTCTTGAAAAATTAAACAATTTGGGGCTTAAAATTGAGAACCTGCGTGGTCAAGGGTACGATGGAGGGTCTAACATGTCTGGTAAAATCAAAGGTGTGCAAGCTCGTATTAGGGAAAAGCAGCCTCTTGCTATATATATGCACTGTGCTTCTCACAAACTCAATCTGTCCATTTCTAAAGCATGTTCTCTAACAAGTGTAAGGAACGCTATTGCTGTGGTCAGTAACGTAACAAATGAAGTAAGAGAATCCAGTAAACGAACAGCTTTAATGAAAGCAAAACTACATGAACAATATCCTGAAGAAACAAAGTGCAAACTCAAAACGCTTTGTGAGACGCGTTGGGTAGAACGACACGATGCATTTTTACAATTCTTACATGTTTTTGATACAGTTGTATGTTTCCTACGAGTATTTGATGCGGAAGCACCATCATCAAAGTCAGCACTTTTACTCCCTCAGTTCTCAGGTTTGACTTTATTATAACTGTGCATATTGTTTCATTTATCTTCAGTCTAACAGTCACGTTGTCTCGTCAGCTTCAAAACCCTTCGTTAGACCTGAAAAACTGCTATAATATGGTAGCAAATGTTTTAGAGACATTGAAAGATTATCGGAATAACCCTAATAAATATACAGAGGTCTATAATGAATCGATGAATTTGGCTGTAAAACATGAAATTGACATCACTATACCAAGGACCTTTCGGACACAAACTCATGGGCCAAATGTTGCTGCATATAGTCCTGAGGAATATTATAGACTAAATGTTTACCTGCCATTTGTGGACTATCTTATTTCTGAATTGTCAACTAGATTTTCATCAACTGGACATGATAATATTATCACATTATACGGTTTAATACCAGCATTTGCCAACCAAGACAATGAAATTTTATTACAAGCAGCTCAAACATATGCTAATGACCTTCCTGGGACTTCGTCAGAACTTCGTGGAGAGATTGACTTGTGGCAACAACGCTGGAAACATAAATCTAAAGCAGAGTGTCCATCTAGTGCGGTTGACAGCTTAATGCATGCTTCAGATGGTTTTTACCCAAACATTAAAGTTCTTATCCACATTTTGTCTGTTCTTCCCGTGACTACTTGCACTAGTGAGAGATCATATTTTCTACCCTAAGAAGGTTAAAGACATACTTAAGGTCAAATATGGATGAGGAACGATTAAATGGTTTGGCCATGTTAAATATTCATCGAAACATAGAAGTTCATTCGATGAAGTTTTGGAGAAATTTGCTCAAAAGAATAAGAGGAAAATGCAATTAATGCATTTATAAAATATGAGGTACGTTTGAACAATGTTTTGTATAGGTTTTATAGTTATTACTATTATTAATTATTACTATTATTATTTATTACTATTATTATTATTAATTACTACTATTATTATTTATTACTATTATTATTATTAGTATTAGTAGTAGTAGTAGTAGTAGTTATGTTATTTATAATTAGCATGACCCCCCTATGAAAATTTTCTGGATCCGCGCCTGGCAACAACTACTTTAAACTAAAAGAAAACTATTCATTCGAATCCGAGTGATTGTTTTGATAAAGGTTAAATGACAAGTTCTAATGAGTAAGTTTGAGTGTGCCCACAATCCTAGCTTTACATCATATGTGAAGATCGACAATAGCATAAACCCATTTCGGTGATTGAATGATCTAATTCGTCACACTTGCAAAATACTGGATCGACAATGACGGGAAGATCAGGGTTCGAATCTTCGCCGGGTATACTGAGGGTGTTTTTTCCTAAATGGTCTCCCACTATCTCTCTGTGCGAATTCAACCGTCCTCATCTCTAACACACTAGCGTATTTAGTACGTGTGCATATAGCCCGAACGGGTAGTAATACGTGTTGTCAATTATTTTATTGCATGAAATGTATAACTGTCCCGTTTGTGGTTCATCCAAATTGTTTTTATAAAATCTCTTCAGTCAAACATAAAAGTATATGTTTGATGTTAACACACTATTACTAATTTTGATATCTTTACAAGCACCGTGTAAAAAATAATTTCTAAAACTAATAAATATAAATATATTCCTTGGTTCATTAATGTCTAATTATATAGTAGACATCTTGTGAATGTGGGGAATGCCAGGCCTCCACCGTGGTTCGGATTCCACGTTAAACTGTAGGTCCTCCATTTCATCTCACAATCACCCTACCAATACACATTAGCGTAAGTGCGTATAACCCGAACGGTTAGTAAGACGCAGTGCTAATAATAATAAATAATAATAATAATAATAATAATAATAATAATAATAATAATAATAATAATAATAATAATAATAATAATAATCTAGTAGTGTTTACTTTTATGTTAGTATAAATTATATAATTTTGTCTTGAGCTGACTATATTACATGAACGCTCATCTCACGGTTAACACCGGCGAGAGGAATGGCGAACCGAGCGCCGAACAGCAAGGTTCTGCAACATTCCAGCGAACCTGCAACAAAGCCGCGCGCATTTCCCCGATCCACCCAATGTCGATATTTCGACTAACCATGAAAGAGAGGTGCGCGAACGTGTTTAAACAGTGTGGATGGGTAAGCGAACATTTCGACGAACATAATTTTTTTTTTCAACATAGAGATGAGAAAAAAAAAATTCTCTTTGACGTATGGTTCATTGAGTATTGTTTCTAGAATTTAAAATTTAAATTTGAAACATAAATATCTTAGCATATATTTAGCACTGCATCTTACTACCCGTTCGGGTTATACGCTATAAGTACTAATTACGCTAATGGATTAGGAATTGGGAAGGTTGAATTAGAGGAAGTGAACCCGCATTTGCGTGGAGGGAGAGTGGAAAACCATTTAGGAAAAACCACCCCCAGTTCACCCGACCGAGATTCAAACCTCGATCTCCCCGTCCTCAGTAGTCGAGCTCAACACGACAAACGCGTTAGCCAACTACGCCACCGAGGCGGGCATAAATATCTTCAGGCAGGGATGATAGAACCGTAGGGTGGTGGGTGGGGAGATCAATTATTCTAAAAAAAAGTTATTATTTATTTTATCAAATCTAATAAAATTAATTACAATCCAAAAATATTTATTAAATCTGAGTAATTGATAGACCATAATATTAATAAAAGAATAAATCTTTACACATGAGTTGAAACACTACGGATTAATTCCTAGATATATTATTGCTGTGATGATATTTATGTTGTAAAGAGCTTCGTGGTCGAGCGCCTATTATCACTACGGAATAAATACAGTTTAACTAGCTGTTAATTGCTCCGTGGTCGAGCACTAATTAAATAGGTATATTTATTAAATGAAAGAAAGAGAACTATTGATGGCTGTTGATTCACACACGGTTGATTCAAATGACATCTGTTAATTGCTTATACATACTTCTATTAAATGCTTTATATCAATGCACACTTGTGATATTAACGTAAATTATTATATTCTGTGTTAGACTGTGACTACGAGAGCCAGTGCTAGTGCATTTGTGAATCCCTGACTGAGTTGCTTGTGACTGACTGACTTGTGTGACTTGCTTGTATGTGGGACTTGTGTGTGTGGTTGCTTTTAACCATAAGCACAAACGGCTAATATATGACATACCCCTTGCTTCTTGGTCCCTTCGTCAACAGTGTAAAAACTAACTAATAGAAAGAGTCCTGGTGACAGGTGTTGTGAAGGCTAGCTTCTTATTGGTATAGGGAATTGGCGTCCTTTGCCAAATACTGCGGAGTTGTTCTTTTAACAGGAAAAATTGTATAAAAAAATATAGTTTAATGGTGTAATCCTTTTCACATTATTTCTGTAAAGCACGTGTTTCTTCATGGATAAATCATAAAATTATACTCTACATATGTTACTTTAAAGAAAAATTAGCTTCATTCATGACTTTTTACATATTTTAGATGGATCCAAACCAATATCATTACAGAGCATTTTTTTACTTTTCTTTTATAAAGCGAGATAGATGCAAATGTATGCGGCTGCCAATTATTTTTGATACGTATTATTCTCCTTGGGTTTGGACAATACTAACGGAAAAACAGCGAACCGAACATCGCCATGCAGTTCGGTGTACGGTTCAGCGTACGGTTCGCTGTTCGGTTCGCCATTCCGCTCGCTGGTGTGTGCGTGACCTTAGACATACAACTACGCTCGGACCAGAAGTCTCATTGAAATTGTAACCAGTGAACAGAAAACCCCACCCCTATTCCAAGCCTGGTTCGAGATATCATCTACCTAAGTTAATCGTTATCCATGGTGTAACAGCTGTAGCTGTAATTGTTAAGTATGCTATGATAATTCTAATGTTGTTTAGTCCTGTTCTCAGTTACATTTACTAATAATAATTATGTAAATAGTACTTCACTTGTATATAAACCACAGCAAGTAGTATTATGAAGGACTTAAATAAATAAAACTTAGTAGAGTTTGAAAATGTATGGGAAGCTATTGTGGCCGCTTGAAACTCGCCACCTCTGAAACATGATGTAGCATGTCCTCTATATAAAGGACATCTACAAGCATGACAATAAAGCTACGACTGAATAAAAGGAATTAAAAGAAGAAAATTAAAACTACTCTATTGCTTTAGAAAATAGAAGAAAATGGTTTACGATGAACAGGATGCAATCTGATATTATCACCATGCTTTCACAAGCCTTTCCATTAGCATGGCAGGCAGTATGGTGGCTTGGTGGATCTTGGCCGTTGGACGCACGAGATGGAGAAGAACTTCTGTATCGCCAGTCAACCCCTCAACCCTAAGGTGCTGATTCCCTAGCGGCGCTTCTGGGAAACACTCTCTCCTTTCTCCCCCCCCCCACTCTTTTCTATTCGTTGATCCCTCCGTTTGGTTCGTTCCCGAGTTAGACCAAGAATATAAAACATGGGAACCCATGTGCCACATAGCTGCACTTCTTTGTAAAATTTCGTCGAAGGAAGAACTTCTGAACTAATCCCCAGCGGCACTAATACTGGTGGTCACAATGGATCAGGAATCAGACTCACCATCGCATCACAGAAGAAGCCTCACCTGATCCGATTAAGTATCACTTTATATCTCAAACTTTGAATACTATGTCCTTCCGACATAGTTTGTTCTTTTGTAAGAATGTTTTTATGTGTCGTTCAGACACTAGCTGGAGTTATGCTATATAATTATGTTTTTTATGTCCTTCTGACATGTCTGACTTTTAGTTTGAATGAAAAATTATGTTGTATGTCCTTTATACATGTTTTATTTAGCCAAATAAACTAATTGGTTAATACCTATCGTCAGATGGTCTGGCTATATTTTTCTTATGTCCATTTGACATAGCTTAAATACGGGGGCTTTAAGCTCTATATATAAGAAGGACCAGGTGTTCAAGTTTTTCTAATCAATAATAATAATAATAATAATAATAATAATAGCACCGCGTCTTACTACCCGTTCGGGTTATACGCTTTAAGTACTAATTACTCTAACGAATCAGGAATTTGGAAGGTTGAATTAGAGGAAGTGAACCCGCATTTGCGTGGAGGGAGAGTGGAAAACCATTTAGGAAAAACCACCCCTAGTTCACCCGACCGAGATTCGAACCTCGATCTCCCCGTCCTCAGCAGTCGAGCAGCTCAACACGACAAGCGCTTTAGCCAACTACGCGACAGAGGCGGGTTTTTTCTAATCCATGTATTCATTTAACTATTCTGACTGTTTATGGCACAGTAATGTTTCGTAACGCCCTAAACGGCATGTTCACATGTTCCATATTTGTATGGCTACAAGCAGTTTGTCTACACCTTTTGTCTAGGACCTAGTTAGGTCAGTGTCACACTACATTCTTTTTGGCACCTATTCTGTGTTACTATTTAGGGTGCGCAAAGTGCGGAACACGGCTAGTTTCATATAGTGGCCCGCACAGATAGTATTTCCTTTCGCCCCTTGTTGGCGCCTCGTTTGGCTATGTATTTAATGTTAGATTGCACTAGCTGTGTTGTATACCCCAGGGTATGGGTAATGTATATAATAGATTGTCCATTTACTGTTCATTACTTAGAGTATCTATGGGACTTTTCTTTAATTTAACTCAAGCAAGCTAGCTTCACCCATCTTTAACCTAGTAGCTCTAAGAATATAGGATTTACAGTAGTGTTATTTATTAATTACTCTTTCACTATGTTTTCTGTTTAGACCCTTCTGGCTGTATTCGGGCGCAAGTCCGACTACCTTTGTGCTCCTTCTACTTAACTCCCCTTTTAACCGTTACTGTGTTGTTTTAGACACTTACTCTCCCGAGCTACTACAAGGTACTATATTCCTGGAGTTGTCAAATCCTACCATATGTTCAATCTAAAGGGGTTGTTTTCCTTTTTGCTTTGAATTTATACTTGATACTACAAACTGATATTTCCGATAGTATATACTGTACCCGATATTTAACTTTAAATCTTGTTATTCTACTGTAAACCTTTATCTCATCTTACTTTTTTGTTATAATAAATTAATTTTTGTTGCCCAAGTATTATTCTATGTTTCAGCAACATGATCCCTTTTATTTCCTTATCATGTATTTTTACATGTATACATGTACATATTAGAGTGAAGGGAAAGCAACGATTCAAGACAAGCATCCTTGCGCGTCAACTAAATATGTGTATATGTGCAGCACACAATCGAAGATCATATCATGTTCACGATTCTTTTTAAAACTATTCAGTCGAAACCAATAAGTTATTTTACTCGCTTGTCTGATTTTAATTATTTATAATTAGCTTATCGCTAGGTTCAATTCATCGGTCACACTCATAAATAATTAATCTAAGAATATTATTGAATTGATATCTAAGTTACAAAGTAGCAATAAAAGCTTTAGTATTTATAAGTGTGAATATAATATTTAAATAATCACATAATTATGTGATTAATTATAATTATTACACAGGGAAGCATTGTACCCCTCTGGAAAAAAAAAGTTGCCCTTCCTAGAATAAACCTAGCCCCATCTAGTTTGATTTTCCTTTTGTCAGATATCAAGTTGAAATATACCTTGTATCAAACTCCAAATAATAATAATAATAATATTATTATTATTATTATTATCACCGCGTCTTACTGCCCATTTGGGTTGTACGCATAACTCCAAATAGCTTTTAAAGGTTTGCAATTTTTTTTAAATGATCAGAATAGCTTCTTTATCCATCGAAATTAAAACAAAAACTTGAGGATGACCACTTAAAATAGCTTCAGAGCCATTCTATTTACAAAAATTTCCTAAGGAGTATCTAAATTTTAAAAAATTCTAGGGAAGAACCACTAGCTTCTAAACTCTAGAGGGGTATAATTATTATTTTCTCAAATAGAGCGAGAATCAATTTAAATAGCTTATGGAGGAACCTATAAAATTCTAGACGAGGGCACCTCCCAACATCTTCTAAACGCATCCAATTTTTAAACATTTGCCTGACGAGGGTACCCGAACAGTAGTAAATAAACACACTCCAGTGGATGAATGGTCTAAGACTTCACTTTCTTAATATACTGGCTTGCCGATGACAGGGATATCGGGATTTGAATCACGGTCGGGTGAACTGAAGGTAGTTTTCCATAAATGGTCTTACATTATCCCACCACGCAAATGTGGGTTCAGTTCAACTTACCTGACCCTATGCACGTCAGGGTAATTAGTACATAGCCTATGCGTACAACCCAAACGAATAGTAAGACCCGATGCTAAAATAAAGCAGTAAATAATGCCATATTAATAAACAATTTATTTAGCCATAGCCTTGAATACGGTGTATAGATTTATTTTGTTTGTGCTTTTTTTTCACACGGAATTTCAGGTGCGCTTTTAATGCGTATCGTTAAAAATGGTACATCTTTTGAATATCAAGTCATAGGTCTGCTTTTAAAATGTAGCCTATATATTCAACACATCTGTGGTCTATATTTTAGTTCTTCTTACGTCACATGATTTAAGATGTTATTACAAATACATGAGAGTATGTGAGAGCGGCGCAAATGCCCCTTTCACTCGATCCTTTGATTTTGGCACTGTACTAAAGGAAAAGATTATGGTCAACACACGATAAATGATAGAAATAAAAAGTTGCCATTTTTTCGATAAAAATATGAGATAATTCAATTTCAGGTGTAGGGGGTGTATTTGTAAGGTATTTGATTGAAATATATCATATTTGGTCTAAAGAAGACTCAACGCTAAATACTCTTTCAACCATAAAATGTTGTAGTTGGTATGTGGGTGTGAAAATAGAACTGTGATCGATGTTATTCTTTTGTCATAAATCATTTGATCCTGTGTCTGGTGTTTAGGAATAAATTAAACTTGAGTAAAAACTTTGAACTTAAGTTACCTCGATTGCATTAGTTCTGTTTAAATAGGTGAACATTTTTCATGGAAAAGGAGAATTCTACATTTTACATCACTACTTACAAACATTTGCACATGGGGAGGACGTGGAAAAAGGCGTTGGTCTCGTCTTGTTTGGTATGCTGGAGACTGGGAGGCCAGAGGTAGAATGTTGTGGTTTTTGCGCGGTGTGAAAACGGGTGGAGCTACGAATGTGGTTGCGGCAATAGTACTACATCCACCTGTAAAAGCACCACCAGGCAGAGGGAACAACTTGTACCACCTTGAGAAGAAGTCCCCCTCCCTGGTTTTTCTGAGGTCGTACCAGATTCAGTGAGGGGGAGCTGTGTATTACACGGTAGGTGAGCAGACACCCATTTCTGCTGGCAATTTGCCACTCCCTGGCATATTGACAACTGGCAGAACATATTGATAAACCAGGGGGTAAGGATATAGGACGAAACATTTTCCACTTCAGGAATATTTTATTTAATTTTATCCGGACATTTTTTCAAACTATTTAAGTGAAAAGATCATACTCGAGCTAGCTCAAGTTTTAATCTTTCCACATAAGTTTAGTTTATCCCGAGGACGTTAACATCAGAAACATTATTAAATGAGTTTTAATAAATCAATAACAGTTATTTAAATTCTCTTATTACACTCATGTACAGGCTACAGCGCTTGGTGGTTGAATATGTCACTAAAGTTGGGTTTGCTGAATACCAGTCATGCTAATATTTGAGTATTATAATCTTAGCCAATACTAACTCACTCCCTTTCCCTGGTATTTAATTATCTGAGATTTTACAAGAAAATGTTTTCCGATTGAAATTAGTCTGGAAAATTTCCATCTCTAGAAATGACAGTGTTTCTGGAAATACAGTCACAAGCTCAACACATGCTCAACATGCCTCCGTCTTTGAGCGTTTATTAGTTGAACTCGCCTAATGAAGTTCTGCGAGTACAGCTAGGAGTGCACTATGAAAAGAAAACTATCGATACTTTACTCATTTACAGTACCGAAAAAAAATATCGATAACAGTAGCCAGTAAGTAACAGTATCCCCCACTTCGTTGGCCTTATGGTCTAAGACGATACTCTCACAATAGACTAGACTGCCAATGACGGGGAGAGCGTTGGGCATGGAAGTGCAAGGTGTCGTCCTGCTTTCCTTAAGTGAGGTTAGCTGATTCAAGCATCTAGATTCCGAGCGATCTGCTGTTTTGAGTCATGGAGTCCACGACGAAGAAGAAGAAAGGAGTCGTCTTTGGGGATGAGTTGAGACCAGCAGACGAGGCGAAGAAAGTCAGGGCCGGGAGGTGGCCGGCTCCAAGCCGGTTGTTGGTGGAGGAATTGCCGGCTTTAAGAAGCCTGTGCAGCCCGTCAGGTCCAGGGAGGTAAAGAGTTTCCAGTCGTGTTTTCCCAAAGCCTCTTCTGTCAGGAAGGAGCTCGTGCTCGGTGGCAAGTGGTAGGCACTTCTAAGTTCCTCCACAAGCAGCCGGGTAGAGTATTTAGTAGTTGCGGTCCTCTCGGGGACGACTCAGCCTGCTAGCGTGACCTCTCCAGCTACCAGTAAGGTGAGCGCGTGTGGCAGTGCTGCAGAAGATTGGGGCCCTTTCTAGGACTAACAATGCCGCTGACATGGTCTCCCCAACTACCGGGGAGTCACACGCAAAAGGCGTTCGAAAGGAGAAACCTGCCGTTCTCAGGGCTTGTGACGCCTGCGTGGGTGAACCCAGTGGGCCCCCTCCAACCCCCGGGGATGAATGCACCACTAGCAGCTGCCGTCAAGAGTAGCTTAACCTTCTCAGGGCGAGTGACAATTCTGTCCTTTCTAGGGTCACCAGGGCATCCGGTATGGCTTACTTGGATATCGACTTGGGGATTAGTTCCAGTCCCCTACAAAGCGTTGGCAGCGATGCTGACGTGGGCCAGTCCAGTGGGGCCTCTCCAACTCTATTTTTTTTTAAAATCGTGATATTGTTTTGACTAGATATCTAAAGACTTTTAACTCGAGTCAAGATATCCTATCACGTTATACCCCCTATCTGTTTTGACGTTTCATCGTTTCTATTCTATCTGGTATTGACGCTTTTAACTAACTAAAATACCCTATCTACTTGGTGCTGTCCCCTATCCATACATTTTCCGTCCAGTTAGTCCACCCTGGGTATTTTTAGTTTCTCCAGTACCCTCCACAACTGGCACTCCCAGCCCTCACCGTTTCTCTTGAGCCCAGGGTAACCTCAATTTGTGAAGAGAGTTCCCCTAACTTCCACACAGAGAGGCGCCCTATCGAAGATAGTGCTCAGCTCCTGTTTAGCAAAACCACAGTGGATGAATCCTCACTTGGTCGTCTTTGGCTTCTATTTGCCCCGGTGATACCAGAATACTGCCGTAACCAACAGGCATCTCTTCCATAGACACTGTCTTCCTCTAGAAGGAGTGCGTGCCTCAGACGACCAAAAATTACTAGAGACCCCTCAAGGATCGCCAGCCCTTAGACTGGGAAAGAAGGTGAAATATCCCGCCAGCATGACGGGGGGAAACCTAATGGTACCAACGAACCAGGGGGAGCCGGGACCTCTGACCAGAGGAAGTCTAGCAGTCCTTCGCTGGTAAAGCCACAGTATGTGGCAATGTGCGGGCATTACTGCAAAGGTCCATAAGACATGCGTCAACGCTAGTACCTCTCGCCAAGGGGTGTCGTGCGGATTGAAGCCCCGGCTGACTTCTCGTTAGACTAGGAAGACCGGCAGCAAATCTATGGACGTTGAGGGACTATCTTCAGAATCAGACTTTTCGTTGAATTTTTTTATTGCAGTTTGGTAAATCTCGGCTTCTGACAATTTAGTCCGAGTTGAGTTTCAATTTACAATATTATAGAGTAGTCTTTATTTTTGGTTTATGCTTTTTAATTATATAATATCTATCCGGTTAGGATCATAACCTATTCCTAGACCTAGTTTACTTAAATCTAACGTACACCTAACTTACACTTAAAAATAATATTTTCCTCTTCTATGCTATCCCCCTGTCCTATATTTATCCTAAACATGCGTGACAAGTAGATCCATGAGTTTCAGACCGTAAGAACCCACCCAATGGAGAAGGCAGGCAATGCCAAGAAGCTATTGGAGATAGCCCTAACCATTTAAGTGGTAGCTGTGGTGATGAAACTCAAAGGAAGGGTGGCCCGGCCAGGGTGTGCCTGCGTTGGGCCAATGTGGGAAGCAGTGGAAACCAAAAGGTAAAAACGTAAGCCGTTCCTAACCCTAACCAGATATTAGTGACTCTAGGCTGGCTCGCAAAGCCTAGGGGAAGATTCATCCCATCATCTTGTGTGATGTGGAGGACTACTACAAAGTGATGAGGCCATCCAGTCCAAGCTTCGCGAGCCTTAGGGGAAGTAAAGCAACCGGGAGATCGAGTACGCTTCCAATTTGGGTTGGAGGAAGTTTACCGCACCTCCAAGACTAGTCAGGGTCGTGATAAAGGGACTCCTGACTTGGACAAAGCACAAAGCACGATATCCAAGTATAGCTTGTGTATATGGGCTTCCCCATGAAATCCGTCACCCAGATGCTCTCCCAGTGTAAACGGGACTATCAGACCGGAGAGAGTTAGTGGATGCCAAACTTTTTTGTTGCTCTGGATTCCGGGGAGCATACTACAAGACTGTACACTCTAAAATACTGTTCAGGCTCCACGTCAAAGTGGGGAAGTACAAGTCACTCGACGGCCCAGTACAGTGTAAAAACTACTCTCTTTTCGGTCATGTGCGGAAGGATTGCCACGCTAATCTTAGGTGTGGGTTCTGTGTTGGACACCATAAGAGGGGTGGGTGTCCGGAGGAGAGACAATCTCCCCCAGAGTGCCTGCACTGCTCAGGAGCTCACTCCTCAGCTTGTGGGGTTGACAAACCTACAAGGCCTTATGGGCGGTAGGGAATACACGAGTCTCCAAGGCACAAGAAGGAACTTTCAGTAAAATAGTGTATTTGACTATTGACGTCGAGGGAGTTAGGATTTGGCTTTATATAAAAGTAAAGAGATGACATGATGTTCACATTGATCTGAAGGCTGTTTCATTATCAAAGGTAAACAATACAATATTTAGTGATTGAGGACAATGCGCAATAATAGATAAATTCGATAATACTCATCAGGAAGCAATATATGTACTTAAGTATCCAAAGCAATATTAAATGAAAGCGATCAACACGCATTTAGCTAAATTAGAGAAATTCATTGTTAGGAAACGTTATCAGTTCAAATGTAAACAAACGTAAACGAAGTTGTTTATTGCGAACAATAGCAAATTAGATTATAAGCATGGTAATAACCTATCGTCTAGAGATTTGGCCTGAACCGTCAAAAGATAACTCTTAACACATACGTTTAGACTTTTAAGGCAAGTTTAATATTATCACATTTCCGTTTTTATAAAACACAACTTTTTTAATACAAAACGTAGAGTTCTGCTCGTAACTGCACACCTGAAACTAGTGTTGCCGTGAGGTGGGGGAGACACGAAATTAATTATTCACTTTCTACCCTATCAGATAAGTTTACAATTAACTCCACACATGATAGAATTATCTAATGCATTTATCAATAACTTTAAACATGAAAATATGATACGAAGCATCGTTAGATACGCTTGGACTTACTTCAACCGAACTGTAAGTACAAACCAGTGGCGTCGCATCAGGGTAGGCAAGGCAAGCACCGCTTGCCTTTAATGGAAAATATGTAATTATTTTATTTAATATTTGCTAAATATTCTCCTGGTAATCATTTAAATGTTATTCAAGCATCAATGGGTTTGAAAAAAACATACAAGGCAGTGACCGTAACATGCATATAAGACGTGCACTAGTCCATCTAATGGCGGTTGAAAGTCGGTATTTGTCCGACTTTAATCCCATTGCTCTTGCTATTGTAGTTCTTATTTGTGACGTCATAGATTTTAGTGGGGCGAGAAGAGGAAAGCTGCGGATGTCAGGGGAAGATGCAAGCAGCTGAGCTACACTTCTCTTGCCCAAAAAATGACGACTAGAACTGAAGTCACTACCCTTCTCTTCCCCTTTCAAAAGATAAATGGATGGTATGGCATTAAAGGGGAAATAAATATGTTATTGTCAAGGTACTGACCCGTGGCTACACAACTCTAAGCTCGGTACACACGACACAACTTCTTGTACATAAAGTTGTACAAGAAGTTGTAGCCAGAAGATAGCGTCGTGTGATCACCAAAACTTGTACAAGATCTGCTTTGCACAACTTATTATATACAATTTCAGGAAATAGAACGTCCTATATCAGCCATTTTTTCTTGACAACTTTCGAGTTGTAACATGAAAACTTCGTCTGCTAGAGAATTATTGTTTTTTTTTTTAAGTTATTGTAATAAAAACAGCTAAATGCTTTAAAACAAACAAATAATTATAATTGAAGGAGGTTAAACCCCAAAAATAAAGGTTTTCAACTGTTTTAAAAAAATATTTAAAAATCTCAGAAAAATATATTTATTTTCATATAGTTTTAGAATAATAAGAAATTATTAACATTAAATACCAATATTTTCCAAATAATTTAATCATTATTTTTCCATAAAAAAGGGCAAAAACGCCATTTTTTTTCCACTATTGTATGCAATCTCAAATTCCATGTGAACATTCACTGGCTAAAATTTGTATGCACTCCATGTGACCAAGGTATTGTACAATTTCTTGCACAACTTTTTGTACAAGAAGTTGTGTCGTGGGTACCGTGCTTTAGAGTTATGTGGAGTTCATTGTAGCAGGTGCTTTTGTTTTGATGTGTGTACAGTGAAAGCTAACAAACGGAAGTTTATAAGTTTATGTCTATAATAAGACAGTAATAGCACAATAATGTAAATCACAGAACAGAAGGACGCCCAAAGACACAACTATCATAAAAAAAAACTCCAAATAGCTTCTTGAAGCAAACTTTTTTTTTTTAGAAAATTCCGGGACCTTCCCTTTTAAGCTTGGGGGTACCCCTTCCAAGTTTGCCTATGAATTTTGGTTACGAGATGCTACCAAACCAAAAGAATTAAGGTGCAAGATAGCACACAAAGGTAAAATTAAATAATTTTAAATTGTCAACAAACCATTCGAGCTCAGACCAAAAAAGTGTAATACCTAAAGATGTCAGTTCAAAAAAAAAATCTTCACCAAAATAACAATCACTTATATGTTGGTAAGTTTCTAGTTCCTATCAGCATCAAAGAGTGAAGTTTTAAACTGGGTACTAGCTTATATTTGAATTCGATCAGTGGGGAAATATGGTAGGGAGAGATCACATGACCAATGAAGTCATCATCAACAAGTCAAAAATGGCCATCTCTGCAACGCCTATGCACAACGTCGTGAGGAAGACCAAGGGTGTTAGGAAAACACACGCAATAAGACATCTCGCTCCTTTCCCCAAGGTTTAGCGCCTGCGCAGCGTCTTGAACTCAGGGATAATGTACACGTGAACAGGGGTCATTTGGCACTTCTTGACTTCATTCTTGTTTCTTGCCAAACTCCTAATGATAAGCAGTGTTCGTGTAGTGTGAGTGTCCGTGATTATGCGCTGACTTCCCGGTAAAATGGAGTGTGTATTTACTCTTTTAAGGTGGCGGAGGTTGATGGCTGTGTTAAGTTGTAGCCACGGTTCATTTTAAGGCTCTGGAGGACTGTAGTTGTCCAGGAAGGACATTTTACATGCATTAAAACACAATTTAATTAGTACACTTAAAGTAGCATAAAAATATTGAAAATTTGGTGTCTGAGAAGTTCCACTTTTTTTTATAAACTAGCAGATAGCACGGAGCAAAAATGTAACAATTTAGTTAATTCGTTCAGAACAAAGTGGCAGCAAGTCAAAAGAAACATAACTTTTTTTTAATATGATGAATTGCTGAACGTTTCGCTTTATTTTCCTAATCCTGAAGCGATTTCAAGGACACCAAAAAATAAAAGTGGTCGTCCCTCCTCAGAATACACATCTTCCAGTGAAAGGTCTAAGCAAGGCCGTAGTCAGGGGAGTTTGGGGGTTCAAACTCCTCCCCCCCCCCCGAAATTTTAGGGGGGAAAATGTGGCTTTATTTATGATGCAACAGTATCAATATTAGAGTACAAATACAAATTAGAGGTTGTGTTACCACATAAAGCACTTCAGAGAGCTTCTAGAAGTATTTAATATTTAAAAATGTTCATTGCGCTCAGAAGTTAGGGGGTTATGTTACCATAAAAAAAAGCACTTCAGAGAGCTTCTAGAGGTGTTTAATATTTGGAATTTTTCTAGCCTGAACCATCCTAAAGGGAAGGAGGTTCAAACAACAGCAAAATCTAACATAAAAGGGGGAACAATAGGAGCGAGTGCTTGGAGTTCAATGCTTTGAATGTTTTAGGCCCAAAAATTCGAAAACCAAGCTCGCAACTCTCACCTGTTGCTGAGTTTACCATAAGGATAGTCTACCTCAAGAGTCAGTTAAAGAATGCATCCTGCTTGTTTATGTGAACCCTAAAAATAATACATAAATTTAAGTTTAAATACCTAGGGTATGGTGGGACAATCATAAAAATATAGCTGAAATCGTGCTATGTTGGTATTTATTAAATATCTAACAAAAGATAATTATCAGATTCATTAAATATTAACATTAGATATTGCGAAGATATATAAACATATGATATATATGAACTCCATAAACTATCATGAACGTTGCCAAAACTTTGAGCATCATAGTAAGATATTTTCAACGTTCATGTCAAAGAAAAGTATCAACATTTATCATTAGCGTTGATATTACTGGCAAGTCATAAAGTTCAAAGCGGCTTCAGCTGTCCTAAAGGCTATTACAAATTTAGTCAAGATTACCATAGAAAATTTACAATCACATAGTTAATTTCCAAGTCAATTAACAAGGCGTCGTAGGTGACCTGGTGGTCTAGGGGTAAGGTGTAGGACTTCTATGCTGGCGGCCGGGGTTCAATCCTTGGTCCCGGCCCAGATTTATCTGATTACCAAACCCTTCCTTCACCTCTGACAAGATGTGTATTAATCACAACTTGTGAATATGAGGAATGCCAGGCCTCCACCGTGGTTCGGATTCCACGTTAAACTGTAGGTCCTTCATTTCATCTCACAATCACCCTACCATTACACATTAGCGTAAGTGCGTATAACCCGAACGGGTAGTAAGACGCGGTGCTAATAATAATAACAGGGCGTCCTTCTCATTAGCTCCCAGAACATTATTCCATAACCTGCTCGAATCCAACATATGAAATTATCCCTAATTCGTGCCCATACACTAACATCATACATTTACCAAAATTTTAAATACTCGTCCATCAGTAATGGCACGTTGTAAATAAACAACCAGTTAGTTTACCTTCAACCTTAAAATACTTGTCCATCAGTAATGGCATGTTGCAAATAAACAACAAGTTTGTTTACCCTCAACTTTTAAATACTCGACCATCAGTAATGGCATGTTGCAAATAAACAACAAGTTTGTTTACCTTCAACCTTAAAATACTTGTCCATCAGTAATGGCACGTATCAAATAAACAATAATTTAGTTTACCTTCAAATTTTAAATACTCGTCCGTCAGTAATGGCACGTTGCAAATAAACAACAATTTTGATTACCCTCAAATTTCTTACAGTTCCCGTGAACATGATTTAAATATTTCCACAAGTAAGAATAGAAACGACATTCGTGACCCATTAAATAAACTATCGATAATGTTCACAAGCTTGTGATCGTTATTACAACTCGACAAGCGATAAGATGCCATTACCTTGCAATAAATTGATATTTAAAGAAAAGTAAGGTACATATCCTAACTATCCTATTTATGCTTAATGTTTTTTTGAATTATTGAAACGAGGCCTAAAGAGATTTTAGAAACATTTAATTTAACCAAAAGGAAATTAAAGTTAATCGAAATAGAATTTTAGTCTTACATTATTAAATTATGGTGAAAAGCCGGAGCTTCTCCTATTCTGAAATGATTCAGGCCCAATTGTGTCGTCTGTTGGTTCAAGCACCAGTATATATATCGTACAACTCAGAAGAGGGAAAGACAGGAAAAGAAAGGTGGGGGTCACAATCTAGATCAATAGGGAACACATATTTGCGCATGCCAACATAGCTTCGGGAAAGACCGATGACGTTCGGGAACATTCTCGAGAGGGTTATTTTCACTGCACAGGTTTTTTTCCACTCAAGGTATTCGGCGCACTCGCGTCACATTCTTGATTATTAGTGTTCAATTTTCCTGGTTCTGAGAAGGTGTGTCCGGTAGATCTAGTGTTGTTTTTCCACGCGGTCCCGGCCAGCATATAAACGGGGTAAGTTTAGTCCAGTTTTGTGTTTTACTTATGTCGTCCAATGCTACAAGCCTTCGGTATTTATGCTGTTATGTTGCCATAAAAAACACTTTAGAGAGTTTCTAGAGGGGTTTGATATTTATAATTTTCCTTGTCTTCCGCAGTCATGGTGCTATGCTGTCATAAAAAAACACTTCGGATAGCTTATAGAACTGTTTATCATTTAGAATTGTTTCTAGCCTCCAGAATTTAGGGCATGGACCCACCAAAACCCCCCTTAAATTAATTGCTGGCTACGGCCTTGGGTCTAAGCAAAGGAAGACTGAATAAATACGTACACAGTCAAGTTTAGAAGAGTTGTCATATGCTAATCAAATGAGCCTTCGTGCTTCAGGAAAAGTAGACGTTTCAAAAGTGGCTGAGGATGTGACGCTGGTGTCTCCAACGAAAGCTGCAGCATACAGAAATTCTATTAAATCAATTTCAGAAACAAAGCTTTCAAGTGATTCTGCTCTTTCACTTTTAATCGAACAAAAATATCAAATAGTCAGTTTCAGGGACTGCGAGCTGTAAGCAAATACAATAAATGCAAGTTATAACCACCATACAAGGCTGTATTACAGCAAAACAGAAATGTTATCCATCTAAAACTGATATGATAATAACAGATCACAGTGTTGAAGTGAAACTGTAGGAATGATTGGATCACACTGTTGACCGAAATTAGCTTACCCGAAATGACGTCATTAAAAGTTTGACCTTTGAAAACCTTAGCAATATGACTTTGATTTGTAAGTGGGGTTGTGATGGAACCTCTGGACAAAGTGTGTACAAACATAAATTTAATAATGACGATGAAAAAAACTCAGTATAAAACATCTTTTTTACTTCACATGTACCTCTACAGCTCATATCTGTTAATCCAAAAACAAAAACAAAATTGTTGTTTGAAAAAATCTGAGACCTTCATCTCGTCGGTTTTGTAGGCTGATAGGCTGCCATTTCTCCATGAAAGTACGCAGGACACTGTGAGAGAAGTAGAATATATCAAAGAGCAAGAAAAAGAACCTGTTTCTTTTTAAGCGATTTTAGAAGGAAAGGTCATTTCTGTTTCTTACAAACTTGCGTTTACAATGATAGGTGGTAAAGTATTTAACTCAGTTACCTCTACTTCATCGGCTCAACGTTGTTATTTATGTCAAGAAATATCAAAACAATTTAATGATATCGATGCAATTTAAGAAAGAGAGGTTGATGGAAATAGTTTGTGTCAACACTACACGCATGGATTAGTTTTTTAATTATTTTTTTGGTTGCATTTATCATACAAACTTGAGCTAAAGAAGTGGCAAGCGCGCTCTGAATTAGATAAAAAATTACAAAAAATCGCAAAAAAATATAAAGGGTGTTTTGTTACAAATAGGATCATCGCTGATCAACCGAAACTAGAATTTGTAAGCTCGAATGATGGGAATACTGCTAAGCGTTTTTTCGAAAACTCTTCTACATTTGCTTTGATAACAGGAGTTGATGAAAATTTAATCAAAGAATTTCATGTTATATTGCAGGCAATGTCAAGTGGCCATGAAATTAATCCCCAAAAATTTTAGGAATATGCCCTAGAAACTGCAGTAAATTCGTTGAACTGTATCCATGGTACTACCTATCAGGACCGCTCATTCCAGTTTGACCTTGAACATGACCATGACGGTAAGAGTGTGTGTGTACTCAATGTTGTTGTTGCAATCTCTGTCTTGCTGAAATACCCTCCCCCACAACCCGCCCTCCGGACATGTTGATTGATAATTGATTATTGCTATATTAAAATAAAGCAACATCCATGGCGAGGACTATAAATCTAGAGCAACAGCCTTGGCGAGGACTTCTTACAATCTCCATCAAAGACTTTGAAAACATCCTTGTTATTCGTGGATACCACATACAAGGCAAGCGACTATAAATATACATCGAAATCATTACAGTCGGTCAATATAATTTGTGCTTGCAACAAATAATTATCAAGATGAGTTTTGACGCGCTGGAAAATTGGCTAAATTTAGGTATGTTTTAAAGCGCTTTGTATGTTTTAATGGTTACTATTTTACTTATTACGTCTTTGGTGTACAGGAGTATTTGCTTTTTTTTATAGACCTTCAAGAAGATACACCCTCGGCACCTGCAGCCATGGTTCAACGGTGGCCCTCGATAGTCCGGATCCTTTGGCACTTTTTACAGAGGAAGGGGTTTGCTTGGCGGAAAACGACTGGTCCATAGGTAATTAGAGGCCTGCGATATATTTTAGAAACGTTGGCAGTGTTTAATTTTCCCCGTGATAGTAATTAATATGTATTTATTTAATTTCAGATTTTTGAGATGAGGGGGACGTGGCACCGCCCCCGGAGATAGAGGGTGTGCAGGCGCGGCCCCCGAAGACCGACGACTCACTCGGGTCTCAAGCCGGCGTCACGGCCATCGGGGCCGAGAAGGGGTATAATGATGTTTTGGCCAAGCTCGAGCTGATAGATCGCCTAATATGTGAGTACCGTCTTGCTGAAATAAAACTATACTTTGTAAACAGACAGTTATACGTGCCCGCCGTTGTTTAGACCTCTGTCAGTGGAGAGAAAATTATTATTGTCATTAACTCGTTCAATAGCATGTCTATTGGTACCGGGCTTCAATTCCTGACACTGTTAAAAATGTTGCTTTCGGACAGCGCTGGGAAAATAATAATTGTCGTTTTTAGCCACTATTGATACTGGGTTCGATTGTCAAGTAGAATATTATCTAATTGCCGTACTGGGTTAAATTCCCGACATTATTATCTGTCAGCGAACAGGGTTTGTTGTGCTTGATTATCGGTCTGCTAGATGGCATGGAAAGCCGGTTTAGTTAATGTAAGGTTTTCTTTAATGTACGTCAAGTCATGTGATATATAGCCGATATTTTAAACAGTCAGAATCCACGCGAAGTCATGTGATATGCAATAGAAATAACTCTAGGAGAGTTTACAAATAATAAATAAGTTAATGTAAGGTTTTCTTTAACAATTGCTGAATATTTATCATACGCCAAGGCCATGTTATATACAGCTGATATTTTAAACAGTCAGAATCCCATATTCATACGTCAAGTCAGGTGATCTGCAGTACAAATAATTATAGGGTGGAAAGTAAATAAAAGTTCTGCCTGAATACTCACTATTTAACATATTCATACGTCAAGTAATGTGATATACAGCTTATATTTTAAACAGTCAGAATCCACGTCAAGTCATGTAATATGCAATACAAATAATAAATAAGTTAATGTAAGGTTTTCTTTAACAACTTGCTGAAAAATTATCATACGCCAAGTCATGTGATATATAGCTGATATTTTAAACAGTCAGAACCCCATATTCATACAAGTTAGGTAGGGTTCAAGTGTATTTGTGAAAGATCCCGGCGTTAGTTTAAATTGAAGAAGGCCTTCATATTTTGGCCACGTTTTTGGGATTTGGGACCACTGTGCAACGTCCTCTCCTTTCATAAACATGGTAGAGACTCAGTCCTAACATCGTCTTACCCACGGACCAGCTTGCTCGACTGTTTGATCAAGGTGTTTGAGAGACTACTACTGATAACTGACCCGGCATGTTCACGATGCGGGTGTTTTGGTGGACGAGCAGTTCGGCTTTCAAGTGGGACAGAAGATGTCTCACTAACTGGTCCACCTCGTAGAGTAGAGCAGGTCACGAGGAACTTCAATATTAACAGGCTCACTGGCGCTGTATTACTTGACGTGGCAGGCAAAGGCCTTCGACCTGGTTTGGCATGAAGGTCTCCTTTTCAAACTCCTTTCCCTAGAACTTTCCTTCTACCCAGCTAAGGTTGTACAATCTTTTTTATCCCACCGCAATTTCTCCATAATCGATTTGTAATTCCTTGTGTTGTCCATCAAACCTATAAATGTTTTGTACTATAAACTTTTATGATTGATTTGTACTCCCAAGGGGTCCTTGAATAAATTAAAATCTTTTGTAGAGTCGGCAATATTGAGAAACAACAGTAAAATCCATAAAACCAAGATGGCCGCCTAAAATAGTGTAAATTTAATTATTTTGCCTTGTAATGCCCTTAGAAAGGTCGTTTTTGTTTCACATCCATTCAGGTTTTCATCAGGCATTTCATTTTACATCGTTTACGAGGAAAAGAAAACATGGCAGCCATATCACAAAATGGCCACCCTAATAAGTATTCTGTCAATGTGAGATATTATTACAAATTACACAAAACGCCTATGAATGGCATATTGAGTTAAAAAAATTAGATAGTAATTAAAAGGTAGATGCAAAATCATTCCTTATTTTAAATTATAGTAACAAAAGATAAGTATTTGTTACAGTAAATAATAATAATAACGCATTTACTGCCACTCATCATCCAAGTTATCAAATTCAGCAGATTTATCCCGATTGCAATCCTCATGATAATCGTCATTCTCAGGAGAATAAACATCGTCATCCTGGTCCATATCTTCAGACTTATCTTGATCAATTAGAATCAACTAGAATTAATTTATATGGAAATTTATGATTTAATTAGTACATTGTTTCACTCTTATTTTGCCACTAATCAACTCATCTATTTTTAAGCATTGTTCATAATTTCTAATTTTTCACTTTATAACATTATACAAAATTATACATAATTCATAATATAGATAACTAATTAGTAATTTTAAAGAATCCTATACAGAAACAATGTTGATGTAAAACTCATAGTCCCCGAGGGAGAAAATTCTTTTGGATTATGTACAGTACATACAAACTTTTAAATTAAAAACACACATGCTGAACAACCTTTGTTTGTTGCTATAGATTTTACTCTGATAGTGAATGGATTTAGACGTCCTTCTTTGCTGGAGCAGGAGCAATGTGATGTGCATGAAATACGTTCTTCGTGGCACCTGCAAGCCTCACTGCCACACATCTTGCCTTTTGCCTTACACTGACATTTAAGTATATCAATGAGCTCTGGCGGAGCTGTATCACCATTATCAGTAACAGAAGTTGGGATTCAATACTTTCCATCCGAATTTAGTTATATCACCCGATTTATCTGGGGACGCAGGCCGGTCGAAAGCTTTCTACAGCATCACCTAAGATGGGCCCAATGAACATGCTGAAACATGTTGGGGGATGTTGGAGGTGAGGCTATGACTTTTCTTCTTGTTAATGAAGAGTTTAAATCAAGCAGACTCCATCCATGTCCCTAGCGATTGACTATATAAGGCTGTAGCAGCCTCCATTAGAGCCGCCGATGTAGCCTCAACTTCTCCCAGCACATAAGCTAACCCATTAAATTCCCCTGCAAGCAACGTTTTCAGTGCAGTTGCCTTGCCTTTACCGAATGGATACGAGGTCGTGTCACAGCCACTGAGGGCATGCATGCCAAGTAACTGCAGGCATTTTGGTCCAAGTTTAGCACAGTACCATTGATATCTACCACCGTTCCATCCAACCACTCCATGTGCACTCTGAAATCCAGATGTTCCCGATATACCCAATAGACAGGTAGAACAAACACATCTGTGTCATCACTCACAACACGGATAACACCTTTATCATGTCTTGCAGAATCAAGGACAAACGATATGCTGGATACGTCCACCTCATCATGACTAAAGGTAGCATCATCATGAAGCTCAGCCTTGACTGTTTTCCAAGACTGAATGGACTCAACACACTTGCTAGTTTTTTTTTTTTTAACTTGCTCTTCACTATTGCAATCCTTTTGAAATGGCTGGTGACGAGAGATCATAATCGATTAAAATTTCACTAGAGCCGCGTATTCTTTGATGGTCCTCTGCTGATCCTTCTTTGTATTTTTCGAAGATGATGATTTTTTGGTATCAGGATAGTGACTCAAGATATCCTTGATTGAGACGATGAGATTGGATGGGGTGAGAAATACTTAAGCATGCGCTCCAGAGTCAGTAGCTTCAGATGGAAGTCACCCTTTCTTTACGCGCTCTCAAGTTGGTAAACGGGTAACGTGGCCGAAGAAAGTTGTCTACCCAATGTCAAACAGTGGGATGTTGACGTGCTGTTTCAAGATAATGTTGTAATTTCTCAAATGTCTTCCGTCCAGTTGACAAAAAGTACTGCAATATAGCCACTGATTCGCCACGGGAAGATCTCATTGCCTTCACCCAGGACTTGCCGTTGATGATACCATATGCTGAGGAAACATACACATCCAAACAGGAGCCTTTCATGAGTTCCGCAATGCATCCAACAAATGACATGATTATTTACAGAACAGTATATTATACACACAAGTGTGATATCTACACATCCATAATTTATAAGTAACTTAGCGGCGGCCATCTTGTGATAAGGCCGTGATGTTTTATTTTCTTCGTAAATGATGCAAAATGAAATGCCTGATGAAAATCTGAACATAAATAAAACAAAAACTACCTTTCTAGGCGCGTTACAGGCCAAGATAATCAAGTTTACACTATTTTGGGTGACCATCTTGAATTAATGGATTTTGCTGTAGTTGCCCAAAATGGTCAACTCTACAACCGATTTTAATTTGTTCAAGGACCTCTTGGGAGTACAAATCAATCATAAAAGTCTATTAAAGGATAACACATTTCTACGTTTACTGTCCACTAAATCGACTACCACAACCTTTGGGAACTTCAGTTCCCAAGTCAGAAGCATCCAAGCTGGAGTGCCTCAGGACTCTCTAGAGGCCCTGTTCTCTACAGTCTTTATGTGAACAACATCCCAAATTCCCCAGACACCAAGTTGGCACTGTATGCGGATGATACGGCTCTAGTAGCGGAGTGTACCAAGGGAAGGTGGTGGAGAGGAGATTCCAGGTCACCTGTCACAGTTGGAGGGGTGGCTGACCACCTGGAGGACGAATATCAAAGTGGAAAAGAATACAGCTGTACATGCAAGAGAAAGTACTACAGGCCAGCCTCTCTTTGGCTGTTCTGAGACCAGATCAGTTGGGCGGACAGTGTTAACTACCTGGGACCTACGCTGTACACCAAACTGACCTGGAGACTAGAAGTGAATAAGTAACTGATCAAGGTGAGGCAAAGACAGCGTTGTCTAGGTCCACTTCTAAACAGGTGCAGTGCTTTGTCCATGAGGAACGGTTTGACGCTATACAAGTAGCTGCTCGAGCCAATTCTCACTATGCGTGTCCCGCTTGATGCAACCTGGTGGACGCGTATATAAGGAGGCTCATGGATGCAGGCTTTCCAGAAACGATGTCTGAGGATCATTGTGGACGCTCCTTGTACGTTCGCAACGTGACTATGCATCAGTATTTGGAGATGCCCACCATCAAGGACGATTTCAGAAAGCTAACGCAGTCATTCTACGACAAGCAGCCTAGTGGTATCAATCCTCTTATCCAGGGGCTTGAGAACTATGTCATCGACACTTGCGGGTGCCACCGACGTCCAAAATCCCTGCTTGAATAAACTAGATGTATAAAACAGTGGTCGGTGGGAGGCTATCACCCATCCCCTCCATAGAGTAGTCTCTATCTACGTACTATTTATAAAAACCCTTATTCGGCTTGCAACTTTATCTTTCCCCCTTACTAATACAATTCTGTCTTTCCTTGTTTCAGAAACTTCGCGAAATGCGACCATCCGTGATCAGGTACCGTCAATAAGATGGTGTGACCAATTGGTCAGTACATGCTATAATTTGCTCTCGTGCAGGGAGCTTTGAGCCTGCTAATATGTGACTGTGGCTGTGAGATTGGGGTTCAGTCCTGGTCGAGTGCACTGAGGTTACTTCCTAAACTGTTTCCACTTTCCCTCTTCACGCAATTGCGGGTACGCTTCTTTTAATCACAAGAATGCAATATAGGGCCTACCCATGCATCTAGATAATTTTCAAACGAAGCAGCAGACATTTTTAGTCAGAACATCAGGCATAGTGTGGCTTAAAATAGTATTACATTAAAATATACAAACTATTTTTATTTCTATACTGATCCACTACTGGGGTGTAAATACTCTTATGAGTAAACATATCGAAACAAAGGTATTGGGTAAAATGTATTGGCATCGAAAGGAGAATATCGATATTAGTAAGCGTGACCTGGCGGTCTAGGGGTAAGGTGTCGGACTTCTGTTCTGGGGTCCAGGGTTCAATCCTCGGTCCCGGCACAAATTTATCTGATTAACAAACCCTTCCTTCACCTCTGACAAGACATCTTGTGAATGTGTGGAGTGCCAGGCCTCCACCGTGGTTCGGATTCCACGTTAAACTGTAGGTCCTCCATTTCATCTCACAATAACCCTACCATTACACATTAGCGTAAGTGCGTATAACCCAACGGGTAGTAAGACGCGGTGCTAATAATAATAATAATAATAATAATAATAATAATAATAATAATAATAATAATAATAATGATATTAGTAAGCAATTGGCGTTGACCTCGGTGGTCTTGGGAGTAAAGTGCTCATCTTAAGGACCCAATATTCATGGGTTCAAACCCATCCAAGGTCGAGCGATATAAAAATCCGTAGCACATCATTCTTAGGAGGGGAAGTAAAGCCGTCACCCCATGTCGATTCTGGCCTGTGAAAGAACCCTGTAAAATTTGTGAAAATACCTTTGTGGCACAGTTAGAAATGTAGACTCGGGGTGGGTGACCCAAACAAAGAAGAAACTTCTCCCCTTCCCAACTCAAGTTATATTGTAGTTGGTTAACAACGGCTCTCCTTTGACCATGAGTTGGTAAAGTGGTCGCCTGACACAGTGGTGCATTAGAAGTTCCCCAGTACCGTGAGTGGATCAAGTGGTGGTCGCTTCACAGAGTGATACAGTAACAGTTCCATCTGACCAGGATCGGGTCAATGGTCGTCTGACAGAGTGATACAATAACAGTTCCACCTGACCGTGACCGGTTCAAGTAGTCGTCTGACAAAGTGATACAATAGCAGTTCCATCTGACCGTGACCGGTTCAAGTAGTCGTCTGACAAAGTGATACAGTAGCAGTTCCATCTGACCGTGACCGGTTCAAGTAGTCGTCTGACAAAGTGATACAATAGCAGTTCCATCTGACCGTGACCGGTTCAAGTAGTCGTCTGACAAAGTGATACAATAGCAGTTCCATCTGACCGTGACCGGTCAAGTGGTCGTCTGACAGGTGATACAATAACAGTTCCATCTGACCGTGACCGGTTCAAGTAGTCGTCTGACAAAGTGATACAATAGCAGTTCCATCTGACCGTGACCGGTCAGTTTCGTCTGACAAAGTGATACAGTAGCGTTCATCTGACCGTGACCGGTCAAGTATCGTCTGACAAAGTGATACAATAGCATTCCATCTGACCGTGACCGGGTCAAGTAGTCGTCTGACAAAGTGATACAATAGCAGTTCCATCTGACCGTGACCGGGTCAAGTATTCGTCTGACAAAGTGATACAATAGCAGTTCCATCTGACCGTGACCGGTCAAGGGTCGTCTGACAAGTGATACATAACAGTTCCATCTGACCGTACCGGTTCAAGTAGTCGTCTGACAAAGTGATACAATAGCAGTTCCATCTGCCCGTGACCGGTCAAGTATTCGTCTGACAAAGTGATACAGTAGCAGTTCCATTGACCGTGACGGTCAAGTAGTCGTCTGACAAAGTGATACAATAGCAGTTCCATCTGACCGTGACCGGTTCAAGTAGTCGTCTGACAAAGTGATACAGTAGCAGTTCCATCTGACCGTGACTATGTCAGGCTGTTTGTTGCCTTGAGGAGTGCTACAAAAGGAGTTCTGGCCTCAGATTGGCTCCCGGTAATTAGTTTACTTCACACACAGACCTAATTTTACTATTACTTTAACCAGATACGTATTTAGCTTCCAACTGTTAATAAAAAGAATTTTTTGGCCCAGGTAACAGTTTTTTTAATAGTTCCCTACGATCTTCTGTCTAGTCAAGTCTAGATCGTACTGGGATCAGACCATGATCCGTCACTGTATTAAAATATATTTTTAATTGTTATACTAAGAACAGTAGTGCTAAAGTGCCTAAGTCTAAAGTTAACTAATTATTGGTATCACCTTGTCCCTGAAGGATGCTCACAGTCACACCATAGTATTAATAAGTACATCAGGTATATAGCAAGAGCATATTAACTGTAGTGTAAAGAGAAAGAAGAGAAGGGCAAGAAAGCACTTGATTCTAGAGATGTGAGATGTACAAACGTCCAGAATTATTTTCTTTAATTTCCATCTGAAATGTTTCCACTATTTAAGTAGAACTATTGCAATAAACATCCCAAGTTTTAATTACTTAAATTCAGTTTAGTTCATCCTAAGGACGCTAACACCATAAACTTTAACAAACAAGATCTGATAAAGCAATCAATAACAGCGATTCAAGTTCTTTTATAACACTCACGTATCGACTACACAGCGCTTAGTGGTTGACTGTGTCACTAACGTCAGAAATGTTAATACTTAACTATAATATTAAATCACAGACTTTACAGATACATTCCTTTCTCTGGGAATTAAATAATAAAAAAACTACCGGATTTTAGTTTTTGAAAACTTATTGGAAATTTTCAATTCTAACCTTGGTTAGAAAATGTTTTATTATCTTTTTTGATAAGGGTTTACATGATCAGTTCTTAGATCTTGATTCTTGATCAACTAGCCCCTATTTCGTAGCATTCTTTATATCTCTCTCTACTGAATGTTAATAAATCTGTCACCCTTTTCTGTGACTTGTGCCAGATATTCTCTTTAAGAAACAAACATGTGGCAAACGTTGAACTCAGGCGATAAAAAATGTTATAAAAAAGTAAAATAAAAAACTAGAAATAATCTAGTTGAGCTTTTAAAAAACATGATAATTACGGTTACCTCATACATGTCATTATCTGGATTCTGGTTGCTTCTTGTTGGTGGGTAGTTGAGAAATAAAAGGAGAAAGATAAACAAGTATTGTAAGATTGGGTGGTCTAGGGGTAATCTGTTGGACTTCTGTGTTGGGGATCCGGGGTTCAATTCTTGGCCCCGGCACAGGCTTATCTTATTGACAAACCCTTCCTTCACTTCTGACAAGACGTGTATTAATCACAACTTGTAAATATGTGGAATGCCAGGCCCCACCGTGGTTTGGATTCCACGTTAAAATGTAGGTCCTCCATTTCATCTCACAGTCACCCTACCATTAAAAATGAGCGTAAGTGCGTATAACCCGAACGGGTAGTAAGATGCAGTGATGATGATGATGATAATAATAATAATAATAATAATAATAATAATAAATAATATTGTAAGATTCTGATTGAAGGAAACTTTTGAAAAATATATATTTTCTTGATTTTTAATCATTGATATTAGTTTACAGAATTATTAGTATTATTAATATTATCTATCAAAAGTGATAGTTGTAGATCACATGACTTGTATGGTATGTTAGAGTAGTTTAAGTAAATTTTGTGGTCAAAAAAACTTTCCTCTATATAAATCTGACTGTAGCTCAGTTGATTGATGGTTATACACATAAGATGTCTAAACATTGTGCTCTATAGAGCTGATATGATTTTCAATTCTCCGTGACCGGTCACAAGGTCAGTCGAAGATCATTGCACGCCATAAAACACGTCCGACAGTGGGCTGGCCACGTGGTGCTGGACATACTTTACCTCATTTCCCTCCTACGTACGCCGCGTTCGGAAGTTGCACTTCCTCTAATGAACGTGTCGAGATACATTAATTTGAGGAAGAGCTATAATTGTGTTATTTTTTCGTCCTATTTGAAGGCATGCGCAGTGACTATCTCCAGTCGGAGTGTAATCAGGGCGTTATTTAGCTGAGGGTTTTCATTAGAGACAAATACTCCGCAAGAGCAACCAGGAAACATTTTTAAAGCTACGCTGAGATAGCTACAAGTGCTACCAACTATTTAAGACTAGTTGAACTCGACTCAGGCGTTACCAACTTATTCAACACACCTCATAGAACAAGGCGTAAGTATAAATAACAATACCCCCCTCCCCCTCTTAATAAAAGGGGGAAGGATTAGAGGGTTAAACATATACGCACGAATATTCTATTTTATGGCCTTCGTCAATGTCTAAGCTAGTAGCTATTTTGAGTCTTAAAAAATTCATAACACCTACAACCCCAAATTACTTTAGGCTTAAATAGCATCAAAGGTGGTTTAGTATTTTTTTTAATTCTTGCCATAGTTTTTAAGGAGTCTTAAACACGAGCCAAAGTAGGTAATAATGTGATTGCGTTGACAATCGAGCGTTATTGAGCTGGTTAAATAATTAGCCCATCTTTATTAATAGAATTAAGAGTTTGTGCATCTATCTGTCTGTCATGAGCGTTGCGCGATATATAAGAAGACGGGTATCCGTTTGTTGCGTATCAGTGTATCGTGTCAGGGCGTATGGCGTGTATTGAGTGGAGACGGGAAATCGCTGCAAAGTGCGTGTCAAATGTGATACAAAGAAACGCAACGGGCCCGATCGGTCATTTGTCGCCGTCACATCAAAGGAATGATAAGGCACTAGGTTGTAACATATGTGGACGGGCTATCATTTTACCGAGTTGCACGCCATTCCTGTCGAGGACACCCAGCGGAAACCTTGTGTAGAGATTTTGTTTTTGTTAGTAAGGTTTTCTAAACTTATTGTTTTGATAGTATATTTTAGACTCAATGGAGTGGAGTAAGGAGGAGACCATACGGTTTATAAAAACATACAAATAGTATTTTGTGTAGAAATGTTGGACACAATTGAAGATGGCCATAACCCAAAATCAGTTGGGTGCATCCCACTGTACATTCCACTGACAGGTTGGAAATTTAAGTCGCCAATAATCTTGTTCCACTTACACCTCCATGCTTGCTTTCAATTTTGACACCCATTGACGCAGTGACTTTCGTTTCTTTTTTCGAAATCGAATAATGAATAAAAATGTTGGAGGTTGCTGCTATTTACAGAAATGTGCTCATTGCTGCGAATAACTAGAAATGAACACACACTCTAAGTTCGATACGTAGTCCCATGTCCTCGGTTTTAATATGGATACGTAGTGATGATACAAAAAAAATCCGACAATGTTGCACCTAATCGTATCAATAGATTATACGCAACGATAACACGATACGCGGATAAACATTAATGGATACCCACCTACGGCATGCAGAAGTTTGAAATGTAAATGTTAGTAGCCCTTGTCCACAAACCTGTGCACCTCAAAGCCAGAGTTTTGAAATTTTGGTAAGATTTTCTAAATTAATTAAAAATCGAAACAATTTTAAGAAAATTGATTAGTGCCGTGAGAAAACCATTTCATACAAATATTTTTAATGCAGATTGGTTGCCATAGAGAGTAAACAAGTAGAGTTTGGTATCTACAAATAACTCTTCTTCTAATGTCTCAATTATTTATTAAATATGCTAAAAAGAAATAAAGGGTAAAAATGATATAAAGGGCAAGAAGTAAATTATAAAAATAAAAAAGTTATAATGGTTAAAAAGAGTAAGAGAAATAAAAAAATGTGAAAGGATTAAAAAGACCCAAAGGGCAAAAAAGGGTAAACAAATGTAAGAAAGGGTAAAAGGCTACAGGGTAGAAGGCATAAACGACTTGGAAAGGGCAAATAATTGGTAAAAAGAGTAAATAGGACAATAAGGGAAAAAAATTGTAAAAATGTTATATCTTGAGATAAAGAGGGTAAAAAGTTGTAAAAAGTGCAAAATATTATTATTTTATTATTATTATTATTATTATTATTATATTATTATTATTATTATTATTATTATTATTATTATTATTATTATTATTATTATTATTATTATTATTATTATTATTATTATTATTATTATTATTATATTATTATTATTAGCACCGCGTCTTACTACCCGTTCGGGTTATACGCACTTACGCTAAGTGTAATGGTAGGGTGATTATGAGATGAAATGAAGGACCTACAGTTTAACGTGGAATCCGAACCATGGTGGAGGCCTGGCATTCCCCACATTCACAAGATGTCTTGTCAGAGGTGAAGGAAGGGTTTGGAAATCAGATAAATCTGTGCCGGGACCGAGGATTGAACCCCAGCCGCCAGCACAGAAGTCTGACACCTTACCCCTAGACCACCAGGTCACCGACGGCAAAATATTTAAAATATTTAAAATGGGTGAATGGATTTTAAAAAAACGCTGTAAATAAACTAAAAAAGTGCTTGAAAGTACTTTTGATTGGATTTAATAACAAACCTAATAGCCAATAATAAGGTATGATTTAACACTCTTTTTACGTTCTTGCTATCTTACAGGTAGAGAAAGTATTGTGATCGTAAAAAAAATCGAACTTGAGATTTTGATGAATCCGAAAAAGTAGTTTTTGAATTTCCGTCTGTCTGTCTGTACCACTAACTAAAGTCTAAACCATTTTACTGATCAGGCTAAAACTTGATATCTATGGTTTTCATAAGGTTGCCCCGAGGTCTTTTTGGAATTGGATATATAACCCTAAACTGAAGGGTAGTTTATTGAAGGGCAAAAAGAAAAAAAAAATCGATTTTCTCAAAATCGGCTTTAACGATTTTGATTAAATTTCATCTCTAAACATCAAAAAACATTCTAAGGGCTCCGGTCTGTGCGTAAATTCACATTTTTTTTATAATATCTCCTAAACTATTTGAGATATGAAATTACTTATCATTACAAATAATCAAATATTTTATTCGGATCATAATTTAATAAAACCAATAACTTTCAATTTATATGCAAATATATATATTTTTTAACTTTTCGAACACAAAAGGTAAAGGATTTCGACTGTAATAAAATATAACTTGAAATGTTGATGGATGTCGACGTCTCATAACCCCCCGAACCCTAAAAAGTGGTCTTTGCAATGCCGTGTGTCTGTTTGGACTTAAAATTAAGAGTAGTTTAATAAAGGGCTAAAAGAGAAAAAATCTATTTTCTCAAAACCAGCTCTTAACGATTTTGATTAAAATTCGTATCTAGGCATTGATTAAGATTATAAATAAACTGGTTATTTTAATTTTCCCATGAAAATGACTTTTAGGGTACTTTACAGAAGCAGAAACTTCCGTATCTCCGCAACTATTGGCGATACTAAATAATTTTTCATTGCAAAATTGTAGTACTATTAAAAATAAAAATCTTTTTTTATTGTAACGTTTAAAAGAGCTAGCCTGATATATTAATGTTTGTTCGCCATCATCAGGTGACATTTGATATACGATTGAATTGGGTCCAAGTTTTCTGTTCTGTATTATAATAATTAAAAAGGGATGATGTATTATTTTATAAATTATAAGTTCTGGTGTTTTTATGTTTTTTTAAAATTTTTAAGTATATAAACAGTTTGTTGCTAGATATTTCACACGTTCTAGATTTTAATAAAAGCCCGATTATTACGTTATATGCATGATAATTTCCGACATATGAGATTTAGAACACAGATTAAGATATCATAGACTCCACCTACACGGTTCCTCGTCAGGAAGGAAAGTGAAGAGATGCGTACCCTGAAGGGGTATATAAAGCGACATTTCCTTCTCGAATATTCCTAAAAGAAAAAAGGTGTGGTCATCCAGGTTCACAAAACTGCGTTGTCTTTTTAAACAGAGACTTAGGAGGATGTCACCACACCTGGCAACTTAACAATTAACGCAATAATTCTCCAATGCCATGGGGTAATTAAATATAGGTAAGACTCTAAAAAAGTTTGTTGTTTTTCCTTAAACCTCTTAGAAGAAATATTTGCACTGCAATGATATATCTACATATTATACTAAATAGTAAATATTTACATTTTTTATTGGTCAAAATTTATAAATGACGACATTAATTCTTTGAAAATAAAATTGTTAAATTTTTTACCAGGACTCAAAAAATGTTTTACATAAATATAGTGCAACTTATGCTTGGGTTTGCTAGTGTATATTATTTCATTTCACATAATATATTAGTAGTTTTGAGTAAATATCCCCATTTTTAAACAATAGAGCGAGAAAGTCCGTGCGGAGCTCCATACCATTTATTTTTATTAGCACCTACAGGCAAGCCTTCAAAGTACAGTATTATGAATACTATGTATAGAGAAGTTATAAGTTAACTTCAAAAGAAATGTCAGCTTTTAAAACATGTTCAGATTATATATATTTTGATATTGTATATTGGTCAACCTAATTTCGCGTTATGTATCATAGTTTAAAAGCAAAAAAGTATTTATTAATTATGATATCAGAAATTTAAAAATATGGATAATTATGACAAAATGTGTGTTATGTTTATACATAAAAATAATTAAGTACTTATAGATTCCACATGTCGAAAAAGGCTACACATAGTAAAAATAAAACAATAAGATATCTTTTTACTGGTTAAATTGAAGTTAACCGTTAAATATTTCTTTTTAAAACAAGTTGAATGCATAGTTAGAATAGCCAGTGTTTACCACAGTAAGCAGGCCTCTAAGGGTAAAGGGGACTGAGATATAGGGGCTATTTGCAGCTCTCTTACAGGAGATAACATAAGTTGACGTGATATTTTGATTCTATAGCATCTTTCAAGGGATGGAAAGAGTTTACTGGTTATATAGCATATTGCAAAGGATAACAGGAGCTTACTGGCTTATATAGCATATTGCAAGGGATAAAAGGATATCACTGGCTTCTATAGGATATTGCAAGAGATAAAAGGATAGTACTGGATTCTATAGCATCTCGCAAGGGATACCAGGTGTATACTGGCTTTTATAGCTTTCTTTCAAGCGATAACCTGAGTTAACTTGACCCTATAGCTCTCTTACCAGAAATAACATGAGTTGACTTGACTCTATAGCTCCTCTTACATTGGATAACGAGAGTAGATTGGCTTCTATTTCTCGCTTACATTGGATAACGAGAGTAGATTGGCTTCTATTTCTCGCTTACATTGGATAACGAGAGTAGATTGGCTTCTATTGCTCGCTTACATTGGATAACGAGAGTAGATTGGCTTCTATTTCTCGCTTACATGGATAACGAGAGTAGATTGGCTTCTATTGCTCGCTTACATTGGATAACGAGAGTAGATTGGCTTCTATTGCTCACTTACATTAGATAACGAGAGTTAATTGGCTTCTATTGCTCACTTACATTGGATAACGAGAGTAGATTGGCTTCTATTGCTCACTTACATTGGATAACGAGAGTAGATTGGCTTCTATTGCTCGCTTACATTGGATAACGAGAGTAGATTGGCTTCTATTGCTCACTTACATTAGATAACGAGAGTAGATTGGCTTCTATTCTCACTTACATTGGATAACGAGAGTAGATTGGCTTCTATTGCTCCTTACATTAGATAACGAGAGTAGATTGGCTTCTATTGCTCACTTACATTAGATAACGAGAGTAGATTGGCTTCTATTGCTCACTTACATTAGATAACGAGAGTAGATTGGCTTCTATTGCTCACTTACATTGGATAACGAGAGTAGATTGGCTTCTATTGCTCACTTACATTGGATAACGAGAGTGGATTGGCTTCTATTGATGGCTTACATTGGATAACGAGAGTAGATTGGCTTCTATTGCTCACTTACATTAGATAACGAGAGTAGATTGGCTTCTATTGCTCATTACATTGGATAACGAGAGTAGATTGGCTTCTATTGCTCACTTACATTGGATAACGAGAGTAGATTGGCTTCTATTGCTCGCTTACATTGGATAACGAGAGTAGATTGGCTTCTATTGCTCACTTACATTAGATAACGAGAGTAGATTGGCTTCTATTGCTCACTTACATTAGATAACGAGAGTAGATTGGCTTCTATTGCTCACTTACATTAGATAACGAGAGTAGATTGGCTTCTATTGCTCACTTACATTGGATACGAGAGTAGATTGGCTTCTATTGCTCACTTACATTGGATAACGAGAGTAGGATTGGCTTCTATTGATGGCTTACATTGGATAACGAGAGTAGATTGGCTTCTATTGCTCACTTACATTGATAACGAGAGTAGATTGGCTTCTATTGCTCCTTACATTGGATAGCGAGAGTAGATTGGCTTCTATTGCTCGCTTACATTGATAACGAGAGTAGATTGTCTTCTTTTTGCTCACTTACATTGGATAGCGAGAGTAGATTGGCTTCTATTTCTCGCTTGTATTGGATAGCGAGAGTAGATTGGCTTCTATTGCTCGCTTACATTAGATAACGAGAGTAGATTGGCTTCTATTGCTCGCTTACATTGGATAACGAGAGTAGATTGGCTTCTATTACTCGCTTACATTGGATAGCGAGAGTAGATTGGCTTCTATTGCTCGGTTACATTGGATAACGAGAGTAGATTGTCTTCTATTTCTCGCTTACATTGGATAACGAGAGTAAATTGGCTTCTATTACTCGCTTACATTGGATAACGAGAGTAGATTGGCTTCTATTGCTCGCTTACTTTGGATAGCGAGAGTAGATTGGCTTCTATTGCTCGCTTAATTAGATAACGAGAGTAGATTGTCTTCTATTTCTCGCTTGCATTGGATAACGAGAGTAAATTGGCTTCTATTACTCGCTTACATTGTATTACAAGAATTGACTAGCCTCTGTATATTTATTATAAGGTTCACAAGAATTGGCTGGCCTCTGTTAATTTACTATAAGGGAGCAGAAGCATTGACTGGCCTCTGTATATTTATTACAAGTGAGGATAAGAGTTGACTGGCCTCTGTATATTTATTATAAGTCAGAATAAGAGTTTAGTGACTTTTTCTATAGGTAGCTTTTAAGCGAATCTCTCACTTTCTCTCTGTGATCGCTGTTGTTTTGTCCCAGGTAAAAATGGTTGGAGTGTGCGCTGTGTGTTCCAAGGATGCGACCCAGACATGTGAAGGATGTCACCTTAGAGATTACTGCACGTGGGAGCATCAGCAGAAAGACTGGGAGAAACATATAGTCACCTGCAAACCTTTCAAGGTCAGTGTAAAGCCAATTACCGGTTAAGGGGCTTAATTTCGTTTCTCGTAATGATGCAACTAACGTTAATCATATTACGAGCAACTATCTAACTCATTGTTCTACTAATCTTCATAGAGGAATGTATTATGAAATAAGTGACAACTTCTTTTTCATACAGTCTTCGTGCTCGAGTGATTAGTTTGGTTAACTACAAACTAAAGTAGGTCTAGCATGGTTACATTATTGTTCCAGTTGCCAAAAATAATTGAATATTCGGCTATGAATTTGTTTTATAGCTTAGATATCATAGCTCTGTCTTATTTTTGTCTGTTTGGTGTCAACTGCAGTTTCAGGTTAGTCGGCCTTGAATACCTGGCAAATGTCTTCACAGAATATCAAACTATTGTTCCTTGAACTTTAATTTGACTTCTATTGCTTTGCCGCAGAGATATATAGTAATGGAGACCTTGTAGCTGTCCTCACAAAATGATCTTGAACTATTGTTCCTTCAACTTGAGTAAAACTTCCCTTACTTAGTCCTTGAGTTGATTGGCCCTAAAGACCTGACATATGTCCTTACAGAAGCTCGAATACAACTTTTACTGGTCGGTCCCTGAGTTTGATGGCTCTGGATACAATGTAGGTACCCAACAGAAGCTCGAACTATTGCTCCTTAAGCTATAATACAACTTTTACTGGTCGGTCTCTAAGTTTCATGGCCCTGGATACAATGTAGGTACCCACACAGAAGCTCGAACTATTGCTCCTTAAGCTATAATACAACTTTTACTGGTCGGTCTCTAAGTTTCATGGCCCTGGATACAATGTAGGTACCCACACAGAAGCTCGAACTATTGCTCCTTCAGTTAGAATACAACTTTTACTGCTCGGTCCCTGAGTTTGATGGCCCTGGAACAATGTAGGTACCCTCATATAAACTCTAACTATTATTCCTTCATTTTGGGTTCAATTTTCACTGGTCTGTTCGCGAGTTCGATGGCCCAGCAGACCTTTATTGACCCTGTATGTTTCAAGACCTGCAGTCGTGTCGGAACTGATAATGTTATCATTGTTCAGCTGTCTAAAGTACATATGAGACTGCAAGCTGAATAAACACCATTGCATGTGAAAAGAGGCAAGGTCCATTTCCTCAAGACCGTCTTAGGTGGAGTTTCAAACCCTCCCCGAAAGTATTACTAATCATGACTGTACATTTGCATTCCTCCCCAATGTCTAGGCTAGTATATTATTGGAGTCTTATAAAATTCAAAAAGGCCAAAAGATACAATTTTACTTTTAAAACTTTAAATTGTTAAAAGACGGATTTAATGTTTATTAATTAATTTCTGTTGACCTGGGTAGGTCTCAGGGTAAAGTGCTCGCCTCAGTAGCGATGCTAGTGAGTTCAAACCCAGTAGAAATTGACAGATTTTTCTTGAGCGATCAAAATATTTAGCACATCTTACCTCGGAGGACAAGTAAAGCCGTCAAGCCCATGTCGATTGTGGCATGTAAAATAGCCTTGGAAGGTTGGTGAGAATACATTTCCTGGCAAAATTGGTAGGCCCTTTTGCACTAGCTCATAGAAATTCATTGTGGAAGACAACGGGGAACCACCACACTTTCTGAACTCCCCTAGTGCATGGGATTTCTACCAGATGGTGGGGGCAGCACTAACCAATCGAAAGGCTGAGTGCATACCCAGCTCTGGATAGAGATGTGTGAAAGAAAATTTTCCCTATATTTTTTTCTGGAAACCATAATGTAATCGAGATATGGATATCCCAAATGTCAACGTTTATACTTAAGATTAGTTCTACTGAGGCGTTCGTTAACACCAGAAACATCCTAAAACGAGCTTCGGTGGCCCATGGTCTAACGTGCTATTATCGCAATAGACTAGATTGCCGATAACAGGGAGATCGGTCTTCGATACCAGTCGGTTGTACTGAGGGCGGTTTTTCTTAATAGTTTTCCACTTTCACGAGTGCAATTCCCCTAAATTAAACCTTCCTCATCCCTAACACATCAGCGTAATTAATACATAGGCTGCAAACCGAACGGTTAGAAGACGTGGTGCTAAAAAAAATAGTAAAGAAACAAATGAATGCGAACTTTTGTTGACCCGCTATGTTCATAAATCATACTCAATTTCTTATCATCAATAAGTTAATTAAATAATTTTAAGGTTGGCCCGACATTTGTTTTCCCTCCTATCCCTCGTCTTTCTAACTAGCCTTCACCACTCCCGTCCCCCTACCCCCTTCTTATAACCCATTCGTCTCTTAACACACCATATTTTGAAATACAATAAGCTCTAGGTGCCACCTCCACAGTTTAACCCCTCCACCACAAGCCACCACTGCGGAAAATTTTCCTAGTCGAAATTTCCTGGGAAATTTTCATCTCTAGTTCCGGATGGATATAAATCACATCAAACCAACCTTGGGTTGTTGACTTCAGGGGAATCGTGCACGTTATAAACTCATGGGCTGAATTAGTTCCAAATAAGTAAATATGATAAAATTACCCTGTCTTAAGAACCCCCCCCCCCTCCCTAAAAGACTAACTTACTTGGGAGTTAAGTACGGCTACACGAAGCCGACCCGCACCGCGTTTTCTAACAATTTTTATATTCTTTATAGACTGAGTTCTATTACAAAATAAGTTTGTATTTTTATTTTTACTTGCATAGGTTTTCACCTATTTTCATAAAATTAAGTTATCTATTAATTACGAAGAATAAAGTTTTAAGTTAGCTAATAATTAAGAAGAAGAAGTTTTGTTGTTCAACAAGTTGTTTATTATTATTATCACCGCGTCTTACTACCCGTTCGGGTTATACGCACTTACGCTAATGTGTAATGGTAGGGTGGTTGTTAGATGAAATGGAGACCTACAGTTTAACGTGGAATTCGAACCACGGTGGAGGCCTGGCATTCCACACATTCACAAGTTGTGATTAATACACGTCTTGTCAGAGGTGAAGGAAGGGTTTGGCAATCAGATACATTGTGCCGGGACCGAGGATTGAACCCGGACCCCAGCATCGAAGTCCGACACCTTACCCCTAGACCACCAGGTCACCCGAACAAGTTGTTGTATATCATATTGTTTATCTTGTACGTAATGTTAGAAACAATGACTACATCGTCACACGTGCAACGGCTGTGAAAGAAATTCCTAGTTTTACCATGAAAACAAAGTTCGTAGCTCCCAAACATTTAAATTCCGGTGGTAGGTGGCTATACGGTCCTCACAGCACCACAAAAGAGCGTAGCAATGCGCTCTCGACGATTCGTCCGTGTCGTTGCGGACTTATGTAGCCACCTGCATTTAAAAACGTGGATAGCATTCCACCTGGAAAAATGCGGTGCGGTGCGGCTCCGTGTAGCCGGTGCTTAAGTATTTCTAAGGATAAGACCTATGTTACTAGTCCGCTTAAAAACTGCCACGCTATATATAAAAAAAGGTACTTGAGTCCTTTTAACATACTAGATAAGCAAAAAATTATTATATTCTGTTAGGCAGAAAATTCCAGTCGCAAAGTGGGATGTAGAAAGAGAGAAACAAATTGTTCAAGACAAGCCAAAATTCATCCGTGACCCTACAGGCCACAATATGTGCTTGAAGAAACTAAACAAAAATATGGGAGTTTGGTGTTCAAATCCCAGCTGGGGACACTTGACGTGTTTTTTCACCTATTGTTTTGAAATATATTAACATAAAGATTAACCCACTTCAGTGGCCACAAGGTCTAGCGTGCTACTCTCGCAGTAGACTAGATTGCCGATGACGGGGAGATCAAGGTTCGAATCTCGGTCGGGTGTACTGAGGATGGTTTTCCAAAATGGTTTTTTACTCTCCTTACACGTAAATGCGGGTACTTTTCTATAAATATAACCCTTCTAAACTCTAAAACCATTAGCGTAATTAGTAAATAAGCGTATAACTCGAGCGGGTAGTAAGACGTGGTGCTTAAACACCCATAAACATTAATAATATAGTTTATATTAATAAGCCGTAGAGCCTACTTTATTCGACCCATCAAATAAATTAATAAATCAAAATATATAAACTATTTTACTTGTAAAGTTAATTGATTTTAATTTTATTTAGCATATAAATATAGAACAATAGTGAAAACTGACTTTGTAAATTATCTTTAGAATAACATACATGTTACCCGTATCGGTGAACACGCGGAATAATCGTCAAGCTCTCTTGGTCCGGTTTCATGGTGACGGGAAGGCTTGGGCTTGAATCCCGGCAGGGTGTTCTGTGGGTGATTTTACTAAATGGTTTTCCACTCTCCCTCTACGCAAATTAGGATAAATTTGTACTCGTCTAACTTCCTCATTCCTACTATAATAGTGCATTTAAATGTGGATAGGCCGAACAAGTAGTAAGATGAGGGTTAAAAAATAAAATGTTTTGTGACCTCTAAATCAGGGATTATCAACCTTACTAGGTCAGTGGCACACTTGTGAAAGGGATTAGAATCTAGTGGCACATTATAAGAATTTTCGTAGCGTTTTGTTTTTCACATTTTTTATTTTTTATCCATGTGTATATCAGCATAACATATTAAACAATTAATAAGGTTTTAATTTTATGACTATTTAAATATAAATACCCACTCTATTATTGAGATAATTGAAAGATATATATAACAAAACCACTGAATGAAATACATAACTAATGCTATAGAGTAAAATAACTTTGGAAATCAACAAACTAACACACTAACCAACCACAATATGTGACCATTAAAATTAATGATACCACTAACAATGAAAAATTTATGTGGTCATCAAAAGGTAAACAATTATTGTCTCACATTTTATGCCATGGCACGTGCAATTCAAAGAAATTGTAGCGGACAAAAATTTCTTCTCTTTCTTTATTTTCAATATCTTGTTGTAATATTCCCCCCCCCCCCCCCCCCCCATCAAAATTTACGCACTCCTAAGTACCACGGCACACCAGTTGATAATATCTGTCCTTTTATGAGTTAAAGACGTTCACTTTGTGGACACAATTTAATTAAATGACTGCTTTATCAAATATTTATTATTGGCACTCATTGCGGATATTTATTTAAAACTCACAATATCTTTACTGCTAGTAATTAAAAATCGGTGTTTAAAACCCGGCAGTAGCAAGGTATGGCTATTTTAAAAGTGTTAATAAGATAACTATGCCTATATAGATAGAATCATACTATGCTATAAAATTATTTCAATGTCGACGTTAATGTTTACTTTCGTAATAAAAACTTGTATCTTAATTTTATTTTAATGTTCTCAATTTAATTTTATTTCAGAATAAATTATCCTCCTTTTTCATTATTGAATCTGGTAGACCTATTTGAAGGTTTTTGGCCAGTATGTAAGAACGGAGCTGAGTGGGCCATTAGTGTAAGTGGAACGGTAGTGGCGTTGATTTGCTTGCTAGATACGGTGATTTTTCCAAGTGACATCGTAAAGTGAGCGGTGCAGAAGTGTAGACACAAGCATACTACAGCGGCACTACTGACCAACTCACATATTTTTTCACTATTAATCCATTCATTCTATTGTGACACTAGCGATACCACCAACAGTGCACGCTGCCTAAATTTGAACTGACCAGTTGCTTAAAATTAGGACGATATAGCAGAGTAGCTCTACCGATAATTGAGATTAGTTTCATAGTCTTCTTGGCTCTCGACTTCAGCTTCTTCATCACAGTCAATTTTCGTGGGCACATAGTGGATAGATTTTTAAAGCCTTGTTGTGCTTCATTGAAGAAACATTTCTTGATATTATAAATTTCTTAGTGTCAGGATCGTACAGCCTGTAGTTGGTAGAATTTCCATCATATCCAACAAGTATCATCTTCTTGATTTTTTATCCAACTTCTTTCTTCCATTTTGCATCAGCATATAGGCTTCACATCTAAACGTCCTTTATGCGACAGCTGAGGCATTTTGCCGGCCCACAGTTAGAGGATGTGGAGTTCTGTGCCTGCTTTGTAGGTGTACGGTTTAATATGTAAACAGCACAATTTACAGATTCCGCCCAAAGCTCTTGAGGGAGGTTACTGCTGCAAAGCATCACCCGGGCACTCTCAACAATTGTGCGCATATCTCTCTTTGAGTGAGAGTTTTGTACGGGTGTGTATGGCGCTGTTCTCCAGCAATGATTCCTTTTGAGGCAAAAAAATCCTGAAATTCCACATTGATGTATTCTGTACCATTGTCTGTATGGAGTATTTGCACACTTCACTTGTATTTTGTTTCTACAATCTTACAAAAATCTTTAAAACATTGTTCTATATCACTTTTATGTTAAATGAAAGATACTACTCTATAGCCAGAGTAGTCATCTTTGAAAGTAACAAAGTACTTAGCTCCTCCTACAGACTCTACTGGCATGGCACCAAGATCACTGTATATTAACTCACCAACCTTCATCTTCTGGTGGGTTGGGTTATTGAACGGGAGTTGTGGTTCTTTCCATATGCACAGCAAGGGCAAAATAAATTGTCTACATCACTCTGATCACACCCTCGGCTAAGCCTTTTGAGACTAACTCCTTCAAAGCTCTAACATTGATGTGGCCGAGGTGTTCGTGCCATAGCTTTAAACTAGTCTGAGTGACAAATTGGCTTCATTTGAGGTTAGAGTCTGAAAAACCATTTTATACAGGTTATTTGGCTGGCGTTCACCACAAGCGACCAACTTTCCTTTTTCAAAAACTTCAACAAAATTGTCTGATTTTACTATTTTCATTCCTAGCTTGTGATTTTTCCTTCAGCCATGAGGTTCTTTTTCAGTTCCGGAACAAATAGGACATCTTAATGACCGAGTCATACCACTGACCATTCAGCAACTTACGATTCATCACATCACCTTTCCCTCAGACAAAAAGCTTGTGGTTGTCACCAAGACACATAGAAGAACCATCACTAATCTCTTCAAACTTGTCAAAGTAGTCTCTGTGCCATGTCATATGGCTGGAAGCCCCACTGTCCATGGTCCAAGTATTCTTGTCAGAAAAAGAAATATATACATTTGCTTCCTCAACATTAAAGGCAGAAAAATTTGACTGGTCAGCTCTGCCTTTATCAAAGAATGGTCGATTTTTCTTCTCACTCCGGCAGTCACGGGCAAGGTGACTTTTACGTTGTCAGTTATAACAGGTAAGTTTTCTTATGATTTGGTTACTTTGTTTTCCTGCTTCATAAAATCGTGGTTTATGTCTACGAGATTTAGTTTCTTGGTTAGTTATAGAAGCTAAGGCAGTTTCTTGCTCTTCCCCCTTAGTCAGGCTCGCCTCTTCATCAATCAGACGTGACGTCAAATTGGCGATGGTTTGTTTGTCCTCACTCATGGAAAGCCAGGCCTGTCTGAAACTCTTATATTTCAGAGTTTAACTACTCAAGATCTTGGTCATGATAGCTAGATCGCTGACTGAATCTCCGACCTCTTTTATTCGTTGGGCAAGAGCTTCCACTTTGGCGATGTGTTGAGCCACTGAATCGACCGAGCTCCACTGATAATGATAGAAACGCTCATGTACTATCATTTTATTTGTTTCTGATCTGTGCTCATAAATAGAATCTAGTTTGCTTAGAATTTCATAGGACGATTTACAATTTTAATCAAGGCAATCTGACTGAGCTCCATAGCTGAGGTAAGGGTAAACATAGCTACAGCGTCCCTTTGTTGCCATAGATCGATTCCTTTTTTTCATTTACAGTAGGCATAGCTTCCTCACCTTTTGCGATTTTGAAAATACCTTTGGCGCATAGAGCGCATGTCAACTGGAACTTCCACTGCTGGTAGTTACTACCATTAAACTTATTAACACTTGATATGTTGATCTTTTCCGACATTTTGACTAAAGTTCAAGGTTAAGATCAAGGTCTATTCTTACAGAAACAGATTCTATTAAGTAAATAAACTTATTTGCGTACAATTACTTGAAACTTCCCTTTTTAGTTTAACTGATAAACATAAATTTTCCGTGAGAATGTTCACTTAAATATTATGACACTAAACTTAATGTCCTCATGAAAAACAACTTTCTTGCGACGTTAACAGTCACGGTAGCATGGATAACTCGAGCAACAAAAACTACGAAACTGATTCGTTTTATCTTTAGAGAACCAACAACGCATTAGGAACTAATCCTGACCTATTGAAAGCGTTTAGGAAAAATTATAGATTGTGATAATTCCTCAATTCTTACAACAAAACAAAACACAGAAACTATTCACAAAAACAAAGATTCTCTTGAGTTGCTTTAGTTAACAAGATTACCACAGAGTGAAACAAAGTACAGCCTGGGTATTTAGGTGCGATTTACAATATTCTGACAGTTTTGTTTCACGCATGAACTATAAAAATATATAAACGATACAATGATGTTTAAATATGTTTAGTATATATTTTAAGATCAAAAATGATAAAATAATCTTGATATATGTTTCCATACTACCACGTAATTTTGAGAGAATGATATTTCAAAATAATCTTTTGTGTACCCATCTATCTTTTCACATTCATAGAAATACAGTAAGTTCGATTATGTTTGCATGTTTATACTTAATTTTGAGGGGATGGTATTTCAAAGTAATGTTGTGTGTGTTCCATATTCTTACAAATACAAAAAGTTCAGTTATGTTTCCATGTCACTACTAAATTTTGATGGAGAGATAATTCAAAGTAATGTTTTGTGTACCACACCTATTTTTTCACACTTTCTGTCTCGCACACACTCTATCTCTACCTCACACTTTCTCACACACTCTCTCACACATCTTCTCTCATTTCGACTGAGACTTTTTTCCTCTCTCACACACTCTCTCCACTTACACACACTATTAAACAATCTTTCCACATTATATTTATCACACTCGCTCTTAAACTCTCTTTCACTCAAACTCTTTCTATAAAATTATTCCTCTCTATCAAAATTTCTCTCACCCACTCTCACATTCGCTCTCTCTCTCTCAAACGCCCTCTTTGTCTCAAACACTTTCTCTATCTCAAATTCTCTTTATCTGTCTCAAATTCTTTCTCAAATTCTCTCTCTCAAAATCACTCTTTCCCTCAAACACTTTAGCTCTCAAATTCTCTTTCTCGAACTTTATCACGATAAAACTATCTCTCTAGTCTCAAACGCTCTCTCAATATCTTTTTCTATTACACTCTCGGTCTCAATCTTTCTCTCTAACTCTCTTTCACTGAAACTTTCTCTAAGATTTTCTCTCTCTCTAATTTTTCTCTCAAAGTCTCTCTTACACGCTTTCATATTTTCTCTCTCTTTCACACAATACCAATCACAGTCTCTTTTCCAAAATTTCACTCACACTCTCACACACATACACTCTCTCTTTTTTAAACACTTTATCAGGCACTCTCTCTCACATACTCTCTCGTTTCTCTCTGTATCTCTGTCTCTCTCACACACATACACACACTCGCTCACTTTCTCTCTCACTAATAATAATTATAATTAGGGGTCTATTCAAACCCATCATTTAAGTTTTATATATGGCTATTATGATATTGATGTTCGCTGGCAAAATTTATGTCATACGTCGCTATTATACACATTTAATAATACAATAAGCCTAGCTAAAAAATATGTTCATGTAAAGTTAACATTGCTTTAGTCGATTAACTTTGGGCGAAAATCGGGCGTCATTTCAGAAAAATGTCGACTGAGTGAGCTGAATATTTGTTTCCATATTCACTTTGCTTTTCTAAATAAGTTGTAAAAAGTCTCCATCATTCGATTGTGCGCATACAATTTTACCGCGCGTAAATGGTGCTGAAAATTGTATTTAAAAAAATGATTTTCGCTAATATCTTCGTTCCTATTAACTTTATGACCATGAGATATACTAACAAAGAAATAATATCGGAAAATTATATATAAAAAAGGTGGTGTACTGTATTGTGAACTACTGATGTATTGCTTTTGTTAGTAGACTTAAGATTATAGGTTTGTTGGGGTAAAGCTGTATATAGGAGATATGTCAATGTTTTTAGAAATATTGTAACTATCTCTCATCATTGTGCTATCTATATCCAGATGAAACAACTAACAGGACTTTTTACTTTCAGAAGCTACTCGATGGTTTTAAATTTACATTTTAAGCCAAATGACTTTTGTGAAGTTAATTTTTAGGCCAAATGATTTTAGGCAGAACGACTTTAGGCCAAATAACTTTAGTGAAATTAATTCTTAGGCCAAATGACTTTAGGCCAAGTGCCTTTAGGCCAAAATACTTTTATGCCAAAGTTCTTTAGGCCAAAAGACTTTTATGCCAAAGTTCTTTAGGCCAAAGACTTTTATGCAAATTTATTTAGGCTAAATGATTTTTTGTTTCATTTGTAGCCAACTGCCGCGTCCCCTTCAATACATACAAACATGTTCTGAGATCTCAGGAAATTCCCAGGACACTTTTAGACGCCCGGGCCCGGGTGAGATGTACACGGTACCCCCTTTACGCACCTCTCATAGAGCCTGCTCACATGTAGTGTGTTGTGTTCTTTATACTAGAAATATTCTTACTTTCGACCTATGTAGATAAAAAAAAATGTGTCATTTATATTTGATTTAAATAGAGGTGGGTGTTAGCCGTAGGTCACTGTCAAGGATATACCAGATTCTCAGCCCTATGGAAGTTCCGCTGCGCTTCTTAAGCCAGGTTGAGTCCATCACCACTGGGGTTCACTAGTGTCACTCTCAGTGATAAAAGCACTTCCAAATGTACAGTTGTTAAACGACTCACTTAATATGTTTATCATAATGGGACCATTTGGTCTCTCTACCTAACCCTAGCTTCATGTAAGCTGACCATTTGACTCGAGATGAATATTAGTCTCCTATATTTAGTGAAACCATATTTAAAATGAACTGTTTTTTGAATGCCCCTTGATGGCACCTAGCAATACCCGTGTTTGAAGGACTCAAGCTCTCCCACGAAGCGCAACTATTTTAACCTGGAGGCTGAGGGTCTGGCTTATGTTTGTCTGTGGTCCTAGGGTTCCAGGGACTAGCCCCTAACCCTCGTGGGTTCTGAGAACAACCTAAGGGCGATACATGATTGTTTTGGAGTCAGGACTTTTTTTATTGGGTTGATGGTTCTCTCATGGGAATGTATATATTTTTTCTATAAACCTCACCTTCTGGAAGTTTTATTGATGACGGAACAATCCTTGTGCCACTAATAGTGGAGAGGGGAGTATGTCCAGATGGTCCTAGTGGCTAATGAGTCCTCATCTGTTCCAGGTGGAACGCAACTCTTTCCTGGGGCGCCACCTCGTGTCAACTCGGCCCATCAAGAGTGGTGAGGTGGTGCTGAAGGAGGCCCCCCTGGTGGTGGGTCCCTCTCAATCGGGGATTCCCGTATGTGTGGGATGTTACAAGCGCCTGACCACCCTCAGTGCCATCACCTGTCCGCGGTGTGGATGGCCAGCGTGTGGGTTGGAGTGTACCCTGTCTCCTCAACACCAGCCTGAGTGTGAGATGACCTCGACCAAGAGGAAGATCAAGGTCGGGTGGTGATAGATATGATCATGTTGCATTGTCAAGGCCATACCTAGGAGGGGTGTTTTTGGGCTTCATATAATATTTATTGTTGAACAAATGTTTATTTATCAAGAATGGGCAAATTTATGGTTTTTAAATAAAAAAATGCTAAGCGTAATTAAAAACTCACTTAAACACCCATACGAACTTTCTTTCCTGTAATTATTTTAATTAGTTCTATCAATTCTGAGTTGTTTGTTGCTCTAGGTGGAAATATCGGACCTAGACTCACATCAGCAGCCTGAGTACAGATGTTTGACAGTGTTACGGTGCCTGTACCAAAGAGAACAGACCCTCAGTGCTGGGACAAGATCATGGGCTTGGAGCCCCACTCTGAGAAGAGGATCAGGTGTGGGAAGTATGAGGAGGATCGCGTTCACGTGGCCACTTTCATCAGGCAGTTCTTCCAACTGGAGGATGAATTCTCAGAGGAAGACATCCTCAAAATATGTGGAGTAGTACAGGTAGTCACAACACTGATACCTTTCCTCAGGTGGAAATTTAATCTAGAGGACGGTGTAAAACCTTATTGTATCACAAATAACCTCAAATAATCTGATTGGAATCGATCACTGACTTTTTGGACATTATTCAGGCGTGACAGCTCACAGCTATCGTCCTGGTGATAAACCATTATCTTTTACCTCGTTCATCGCGTTCTTTGGATTACTCGCTGTATAATTCATTCCTCCTTCTTCAACTATGACAGCTTGTAGGTATAAAATTATATTTCATTATATATCATCTTGTTCAGATCAACAGCTATTTTATCCCACTAACGGACCCTCAGCACGCTGCCGTGTACGATACTGCCTCCTTCATCGAGCACAACTGTCGTCCTAACTGCTCCAAGACCTTCACGGAGACAAATGAACTGATGATCAGGGTGGCTATTCCTGTGGAGAAGGGTGATCACCTGTCCATCAGCTACACGGAGCAGACCTGGGGTACGGCCAGGCGAAGGTACCATCTAGCGCAGGAACTGCTCCTGTGCTGCTGTGAGCGCTGTAAGGACCCAGCAGAGTTGGGGACCCTCTATAGCGCCATCCGATGTCGCTCGGGGTAGGTTCTGCTTTGTTATATCTTTTCTCCCCATTCAGGTCTCGTCTTCCTATCTACAGTATTAATATGCTTTTTTTTTTAGTTCTCATAGCGATAGTAGTGTAGTAGTGGGTTGAATTAGGAGGACTCTATTCCCTTACTTTTTTACTTTTATCCTTACATTCCCCCCTACCCACCCCACTTTTCCCTAGGTGAGGATGGTCTAGTAAGCACACATCATTATATACAAATAATCTTAAAAACATTAGTGCTTGTTATATTTTGAGTTATATATGTGTTTTTTTAACTAAATCATTCAGTGGGAGGAGTGAAGTAAACTATGATAAGGGTAACGCTATTGGGGTTTGGTGCTCATATTTTAACCTGACTATCCCTTTAAATAACCTATTCTAATAAAAACTAATGGGGGTTATACCTCCTAATCCCTCCTAACTTTCTTCTGTGACTTGGGAGTGAGGAGCAGGGGGAGATACTTGCCCCCCAAACACTCTTATCATCATAGCCCTTTCCCTCACTAATGTATTTAAGATTAGGAACAGTTTCATAGTTAGCTTGAGTACACCTAAAGTGTGGTGCTACACTAAATATATGACGACAACCACCTATAACAGAATGGAATGGGCCAGTTTTATATGCGAGACCCGACCCATTCCATTTCAGTTTAGGTAGGTGTCATATAGTATTTAGTGTAGCACTACACTTGAGGCGTACTCAATCTAACTATGAAACTGGCCCATATGGGCCTGCTTCGTATTTTGATATAGCACGCCTAAAGTGCGGTGCTATAATAAATTAAAGACAGACACCTACCCCTAAACTCGAATGGAATGGGCCAATTTCACATTACATTCTGGTCTAGGTAGGTGTCGTCTTTTATTTAGTACAGCACCACACATGAGGAGTACTAAGTATGACCATGAAACTTGCCCTATATTACTCTCTAATGGTTCCAAACCAAGAAGCAAGGTCAGGTGGTGAGCAAGTCCTCAACACTTTGGCAAGGAAGGTAAAATTGATACAATACCCTTTTCTACCCAGAGTGGGGTTTGTACCCTTTATTGAGTACAAATAATTATATAAAGTTCCTGATTAAGAGAGTGAACTTAAAAAAATTAAATCAACCTTTGAATGATTAAAAGATGTTTACCCACAATTTGGGTTAAACTTCTTCCCATATCCCCAATTAGGTGTCGAATCCTAGCCCCTGGATCAGATTCAAGCACATAGCCATTCATCTGAACTTAATTCCACCCATTTATTTTATAAATACCTAAATGAATATGGCTTGTGCATTGTTTACTCCCGTTTAGAGGGAATGCATTATCCATACTTCTTAGCATGGTTATGGAAAATGTTTTCGTCCTATTTGTATACAGTATTTTGGGTCATGTAGCCCACTTATAAGGTGATTTTTTTCTTGTACTAAAAATGTTTAATCATAAATGGGACTGCCATTTACACTGGGATTCGAACTTCTGGTGCAAATGACCTAGAAGTTATTTGAGTGATCAGAATATTTGTTTAATTGATCTCCAGAAATTGTGAGGGGTACCTTGTCCCTGACAACCCCCTGGTGAACCTTAACACAAGAGATGATGCCAGCAACGAGCAATACCCTTACTCGGGGTACACCAGTTGGAGTTGTCTCCTCTGCGGATCATCCAAGCAGCCCCAGGAGGTATATCAGCTCCTGAAGAGGATTGAGTCAGATATCAAGGAAACGGGAGAGATGGACTTTGAGCTCAGAGAGAGGCTGCTATCCAGATTGGAAGGGGAAGTGCTGCACCCGAACCACTACTTCCTCACCGAGCTGAGGGTTGATCTGGCCCAGACCTATGGCAGGGTGGGTCCTGAGGGGTTGACCGAGATCAGTGACAAGAGGCTGGAGAGGAAGATGGAGCTGTGTCGCCAAGTGCTGGCTCTCGCAGACATCTTGTTCCCAGGCAAGGCGTTCTTGTAGTGGAAGGAGATATTTTTGGTGCGCCGCGTTTTACTACCCATCCGGGCTATCCAATTATTTACACTAACCGAGAATAGATGAGGGCGATAGAGCTGATAAGTACATTTATCTCAATTTACATGTCAGTAAAGTGGGAAATCACTAAAAAAATACACTTATAGAGCCCCTTCTTCCCTGTCAACAGAAATCCAGTGGCACTGTAGGCTCTTGGGAAACAACTGTTTATGGTAAAACACCTTCAGAACACGGAGCTGGGATTCATATCTCTACTTCCCTTTCACTAGCAAACAGTTTATTGAGAGAATAATGCTTTAAACAACTCTACCATGAATAAGAATTTGAGGGATATGATTGTACACATGGGTCTATTTAAATTCTAGCAAACTACCGGTGAGAGTACGAATGTCTCGTCTTGTTTAGTTTATTGAGAATGGGGAAGCCAGGGTTTGAATATTGGTTTGGTGTAGTGAGGTAATATTTCCTCAATGTTTTAAGACTCTCATATCATGCAAATGTAGGTAGACTTCCTCTAAAGTTATATCTTATTCATTATTAGCTTCACTAGCGTAAATATGTGGTTAGTCTGGATGAATATTAAGACGTGGAACACGAAGAATTTTTAAAAAAAATTCAATCCTAGACATAGTTAGATCATTATTATCAACTATTCCTACAAGCACAGAGACAAGAGTGATATTTTGTGTACGTTTTCATTCAGGGAAAGTATCTTAATCGTGAAAATTTGACCTTGAAGTCATGATGGATCTTTTTATTATGTGGTGCTGTCCTCCAAATGTGGATTTTACAATTCTCTCTGTCTGTCCTTGTGGCTATAACTGAAATTATATGCTGGATTTAATTCACACTTGGTATTTATATATTAAATGGACATGCCTCCTCAAGAAGAACTAGTGACTATAAAAATTCTATTTCTAAAATTAAAGATGGTTTACTAATGACTGATTTTGGAAAATTCTATTTCTTTCAAAAACAATTTTGTTCAAAATATTAACTTGGGGAGTGTTTTACATTATAAATGTTACCAATTGTACTGTATACTTTATCGGAGGGACATTCATTTAGCGTTGTTTACTGATAAAAAATTATTGATAAATTTTTGTTCCAACCATATGTTTTCAATCATATGTTTTTTATTGGTATCTTGTGTCTTGCCACCCATCATTTTACTGTACACTGATGATATTATACCGTTTCAGCGGAGAGCAGAGTCAGAGGGATGCTGATGTTTGAACTGCACGAATCTCTGGCCGAAGAAACCAGGAGAGGAGCGGACAAGGGAGATATGAACTTGTTGCAGTTGAAACACAAGATTCAGGTGAGTGCTAGTAGAAACACTTTGAACAGAGCACACAGGTGCTACATTTAGTTGAGGCTTTTCCATGTTGCAATTTATCCCATTTGGTTTACTATAACCAAATAACAATTATGGAATAGTTTGGAAATATAGAATAACTTTATTAGCAGTCCAGTACGCATGTGACCACAAGAATTCTATCACCTTCTATAGGTAGAAGGTGCCAGTAACCCAGTGTTCTTTTACCTCCAGGAGTACCTATACCTCCTGAAAGTTTCGATCAAGTAACCCAATGTTGTTGTGACCACAGGAGTCCCAACATCTTCTGACGGGCGCAGAGAAGATGCTCAGCAGTGAGCCAGAGATGATCCCAGAAGGGGAGATTGCAGTTGAAGTCAAACGTAGGATCCTTGACCAGGAAGCCTCCCAAATGAACGGGTCTACAAAGAATGTACCCCTCTCCCAGACCAAGTGCGTCTCCATGGGCATGTGAAAAGAAGATAGGGGGCACTTTGTTTTAATATGATCTAGAATATAGACTCTTAGAAAATGGTATAAGCTCAAATAGAACCAATGCATGAGAATTTTAATATTCTTTAGTACCTTATCACCACACCAATTGCTGGTGCAAGGGTAGGCTATGTCTTATGAAACTATTCATACCGTTAGTAAATTCAAGGGTAAGTAAAGCATGCCCACAGAACATTCATATTGGACCGAATTATTCTCAAGATTTATATTTTAATATTACACTCAAGGAGTTATGACGTACTATCTAAAAAGTATAGTAGATTCATAATTGGTTTTAAGCTAGCGTACAGAGTGTACTTCCAGTAAATTGTAGTGAATGTTCTTCTTGCTCTCTTTATAGTAGTCTATATTTTTAAACAATTATATCCTTTGTTTTAATAGCAAGCTAGTTTAGTAAAAATGGATGTGTAGTTGTTAATGAACAATGGTAATGTAATTAAAAAGAAAAGAAAGTGAAATAATAACATTCCAATAGTACTTACAAACTTATTAAAATGTATTGTTCACAAAATTATTAATTGAGTTTTAACATTATCAATTTCAAAAACTATGCTTGTATGGTTCTTAAATAAACATATTTTATAAATAAATAAGACTGGAAATGTTTTAGTGAATCTTTCTATCCAAACAAAAAATAATATTGAGAAAAATATTGTAGTAGTGTATAATAGACAAATAAAACAAATATAAAAAATATAAATAATTGAGCAAACGATTATTGTAGCGTAAGCCAAAAATAAAAACAGATCACTAAATATGATTCAAACTTGAAATACAAATAAAACAAATGAATAAATGAGAGTAAGTAGTCAAGATTTTATAACTGAAATCTGTTACTGTCTCTCAGCTTGATATCAATCTGGATTGAAACCAACAATTAACCAATGGGATCATGTGATTCTGTAGATATAAATGCTCAGAAATTCACCTGATGTTACATAATTAGTTTAATTATTTTGTAGACCACATTGTGTTAGATAATTAGTTCGACATTTTACATTAGACACACTACACTAACATTTCCCACATGGGGTTCTACGAGGTAATGTTAAGGGTTCCACAATAAAATTTAAATGTTTAAAATATTTTAGAGATTAAAAGTTAAAAATACTTCTCATATATTAATATATGGTAGACAAGACAATATTTGGGTCAGTTGCTTTTACTGCACAGTTTGTGTACTAAACGATCTTCGTAATTGGTCCTGAATCTGCAGTGTGTTCACTCTGTTTAGTGGCGCTGATATTCACACATTCATGGGGCGATTTATGTGAAGAATACAGTAACCTGAGTTGTTGCAGTACACAATCAAAGTAAGTTACTGTTGCCATTCGCTAGTACTTTGTGCTAAACTCACTATATTCTCGCTATACTCTGGAACCAAAACGAATTATCGAAATCCATTTGATGCGGCTCCAGACAAGTGAATAAGATTGTCAACAATTAAACACAATTAAGAAGAATTTGTCAAAAAATATATATATTACACTTTGATTGTTAAAATGTATTGTGACGATTTTTTGTATTGTTTATACTAATAATAATAAAGAATCTCTGATACTAAAGTAATAATTATTTAATTAAGAGCGAAGCCTTAACATATTTTTCCCTGACAGGGATGGATAAAGGACGGCTGCATTTATTTATGAAGAGAAAAAAAATGTATAGTTGCCTTCCCCCCTTGAAAAATTTAACTTTAAATTTAAAGATATTTGACCTTGAGCCAAGGATTTTTTTTCCTGCAGCACTTTTATTTTCTAATACTCTGAGTACCACCGTATAATGTATGTTTCCTTTCTTTACAAGTTATCTTTATTTTATGAGCATATTATGTATTTTAAACAAGTTTAGTGATCAAGGGTGTTTAAGTATAAACAAACATAAGTACTACTGGTATATGAGTGCTAGGAATTTAAAATTAAAAGCAAAACATTCAATACAAATAATCCTTAGAAAATTAAAGTATTAGTAATTAAGACCAAATTAATATTGAAAAACTGTAGGAAAAGATTCTGATGTTTTCTAAAGACAATATTTTAAGATATAAGTTAAATACTGTAATTTTTAGCACAAATGTATTGCTAATAGGGATATTATGCAAGTAATATAAAGTGATTCTCTATAATCTGCTTTAGAAATAATGAGCGCCAAAAAGAAGAGGGTATACAAATTTCTATAAAAGTATGAGGGGAAAAATGATAAAAGAAAATTAAGACCTTGACTAATGCCATTTTAATTTTTATTCCTTTTCTTTCCGAGCATTATTTGATGCAAATAAAACCAGTTGTTTTTTTATTATTTTACTGGTACAGTCATATACAGATTCTATACTTGCGTTTTTAGCTACACAACTTTTGCAGCTAAGAAGATTCTGTTACGAACTTTGTGTAAAAACACATTCATGTTATAAAAGTCTACTAGTATTTTAGTAAAAGATTTGTAAAATGGACTCATTTGTACTAAATAACCCTAAAATTTAAACAAAATATGCAAGGTACAACTGAAAATTATGGTGCCACTATTGACCATTTGCTTGTACTGTAATACAATTAAGGCACAGGAAACCGTAACATACATTAATGCAGCATTACTACAAGGGCTCTGCAATTTGGTGTCTATCGTTTGGAAGCAAGTGTACCAAATTTGTATGGCATAATAGTCCTAAGCACTGATACAAGTCATACAGGAGCATCAATGTAAACTATTACAATAGCTATCAAATAATTATGACTAAACAATTTATCAATTTATTTAGTAGGCTATATCTAAACAAATTTAGTATTTTTCAAGACCACATCTCCAGCATCCTGGTGTTCCGAGTGGCCTTCCGCTTCACACACACCTTGAGGCATCGTCTGGTTTAAACATCAAAATAGTTTCACTGCTGGACCTGATACTTTAATGCCATGAGCCACACAAGTTTTTTCAGCCCTCAAATATATATTTAATTTAATGATGTTTATATAAATCAAGCAGCTATGAGTTTATTTTTAAGGGTTTAGTTCTCAACAGCCTGATTTTTAATATAATGTTTTGGTGCCAAAGGAGGCACAAGGTGGCTCCCTATTTGAATTTATTGGAAAATGGGAAGTGAATCGTAGGTATTGGGGCATATGATCATATCAGCTTGATTTCTAGTAATTCACCTGCAAGAACAAATATATTAATTAATACATTCCCGACTTCTGGCAGATGCATTTGACTGAATAGTGCTGTTTTTAAAGGAAGCCCTATGAATTCATATACAAATATTTCCTAAAATTACATATAGTTAATCAAATGTAAATAATTACTATAGATAGAATAAAAACATATTTTATGTACTTTCAAAACGTATTTAATTCTTAGAAGTAATTTGAAAACAATGCCGAAAAATAACATATATAATAAAGTATGTTAACAAAACTTAGGAGTCTTAAGCTGGCCCAACCTCAGACATTGAACTCTGAAGTTGTCACTCAAAGGCAAGTTCTAATGCATCCAAATGGGAACTAAGAGAACTAATTAAATCATGTTCTGACACCACAAGTCACAGCATCGTTTTAAACCATACATTAAAGTAAAAGGTTCACTCTATAAAAAAAGATGGAGAGTTAAAGGGGGTGATTAATAATAAAAATCTGTATAATATGCAAACCTAAGGGGTTTCTAGAGAGATGTACCACCAACACACTAATCTACAGGCGACTGGTAGTCTCCCACGAACATTGGTATACACTTCTTACTTATCCAAGCAGGGCTTTGAGTCATCTGTGGAACTCTCCCCGGGTCGATCAGATAATCTACAAGCTCCTGGATAAGAGGATTGGTGGATCAGGAAAGTCTATTGTAGAATGACTGCGCAAGCTTTCGGAAGTGGCTCCTTATTTCCGGCATATCCAGGTATCAATGAAGAGTATCATTGGAGATGTATCAAAGTGCATTCACAATTCTAGAATACCCTCATTTTTCTCATATGCGTGTCTACCAGCAAGCCCCACATATAATACACATAATCGAGACGCGGTTTGAGTAGCTGCTTGGACAGCACCAGACCGTTCCATGTTGACAGGGTGGTATGCCTGTTCAGCATAGGATACCCAGCCTCCGCCTCGCTTTGATCAGACTTTCAGTTTGTGTAATCGACAGGTCAGTTTAATGCTTAGATTAAGACGCTGTCCACAACCTGATCTGATCTGTGATCAAGTGGAGCGGGAATGGCTTATCGTACTTTCTCTTCAATCACACCGCCAATAGTCTCAAGTGTATCTCTTGAGGTATCTTGCAGCCTTCAGCCCTCTCCACGTCTCCGATTCACGAGCCGTGTCGTCCAAGAACATAGTGTGAACATTTCAGAATGTAATTCACATACAAGCTGAAGAGTGTAGGACCCACTACTAGTTGGAAACACTTCAGTCTGAATGCATCTGACTTGGGATATGGTGCTCCCAAAGGTTCGGTTAGATAAAAAGGATTGGACCATCCTAGCAGTGGCGTCGCGTCAAGGCAAGTACTGCTTGCCTTTGATGGAAGATATATAATTATTTTATTTAATGTTTGCAAAAATATGCTCCTGGTAATCATTTAAATGTTATTCAAGCATCAATAGGTTTGAAAAAAACATACAGGGCGGTGACCGTAACATTCATGTAAGACGTGCACTAGTCCATCTAATGGTGGTTGGAAGTCCGTATTTGTCCGACTTTCATCCCATTGCTCTTGCTATTGTAGTTCTGATTTGTGACGTTATATATTTTAGTGGGGAGAAAAGAGGAAGAGCTGTGGATACCAGGTAAAAATGCAAGCAACTGAGTTACGACATCTCTTGCCCGAAAGGTGACGACTAGAACTGAAGTCACTGCCCTTCTCTTCGCCTTTAAAAACATAATCGGGATGGTATGGCATGAAAGGGGAAATTAATATGTTATTGTCAAGGTACTGACACCATGGCTACACATCTAAGCTCGGTACACACGACACAACTTCTTGTACATAAAGTTGTAGAAGAAGTTGTAGCCTGAAGATAGCATCGTGTGATCACCAAAACTTGTGCAAGAGCTTCTTTGCACAACTTATTGTATACAATTTCAGGAAATAGAACGTGTCCTATATCAGCCATCTTTCTTGCACAACTTTTGAGTTGTAAACACGAAAACTTCGTCTGCTAGACAGTTATTTTTTTTTTTTAAACAAAGGTGGTTGTAAGAAAAACAGCTAAATGCTTTAAAACAAACAAATAATTATAATTGAAGAAGGTTAAAGCCCAAAAATAAATGTTTTCAACTGTTTTAAAAGAATATTTAAAAATCTGCAGAAAAATATATTTTTTTTCATAATAGTTTTAGGAATGAATAAGAAATTATTTACATTAACTACTAATATTTTCCAAATAATTTAATCATTATTTTTCCATAAAAAAAGGGCAAAAACGCCATTTTTTTTCAACTATTGTAGGCAATCTCAAATTCCATGTGAACAGCCACTGGCTAAAATTTGTATGCACTTCATGTGACCAAGGTATTGTACAATTCCTTGCACAACTTTTTGTACAAGAAGTTGTGTCGTGGGTACCGTGCTTTAGAGTTCTGTGGAGTTAATTGTAGCAGATGCTTTTGTTTTGATGTGTGTATCAGTGAAAGCTAACAAACGAAAGTTTATAAGTATATGTCTATAATTAGTAATAAAACAATAATGTAAATCACAGAACAGAAGGACGACCAAAGACACAACTATCATTAAAAAACACCTCCAAATAGTTTCTTGAAGTATACTTTTTTTTCCAAGCTTGCCTAAGAATTTTGGTCGCGAGACGCTACTGCTTCCTAGCCATAATTCAAAATTATTTATATAAATACAAACTTTTTTTTAATGTTAGCTTGTAACAATTTTCCCGTAGTATCCGAATATTATAATACTTTACCATCACTCAAAGAAACACACGAGCCAAAAATGGGTTCCTTACAACATATCATTTTAAATTAACTTATCTCTGCTGAGATTATTTTTTTCGACTAAGGCATATGTTCGATTTTACCTACAACAATAAAGCCACTCTGTAAAAAAGTAATACTGTGGGAAACCAATTCAATTGGAAATCAGGCATACCATATATAAATGTATTGCACAGTACTCCACAATGGAGTAATACTCACTGGACCTATAGAACTATGCCTAAAATAATATAATTACATCAGCATCTACGAGAATATGTAATAATGGGACCTCCTCCATCCCGGCACAAATTTATCTGATTACTAAATCCTTCCTTCACCTCTGACAAGATATCTTGTGAATGTGGGGAAGGCCAGGCCTCCACCGTAGTTCGGATTCCACGTTAAACTGTAGGTCCTCCATTTCATCTCACAATCACCCTACCATTACACATTAGCGTAAGTGCGTATAACCAGAACGGGTAGTAAGACGCGGTGCTAATATTAATTAATTAATTAATAATGGGACCGGGGTTGATATTTATTCCAGTCACCTTTTTATGAATATCCAATTTTTATGCAACTGCTTCAAACAACAACACTGTCTCCGACCACCATCTGAAGTTAAAGTGCTGGCCGGCAGATGTTTCGTCTGCATGCTCTCAGGGGCGGCTCAAGAGCCGGGTGAACCTGGCGGCTGCCCCGGGAGCCAGCTTGAGTGGGGTGACGATGGCGCCAAACAGAACACCAACGTAACTTGGGCGTAATAGTGGAGTTGCAAAGCATAACAATCATTCACTTTTTGATTTAAACATGAAATTTGACATATTTTAAGTGTAGCTTTTTGTGGTGAATAAAATAGAATATAGTGCCGCTCTTAAAAGGTTATTTTACATTTGCCATCTAAAAAAAAATGCACCCTGAAACTTTTTTATTGTTGCAATTATCTCGTAAACCGTTAATTATATTAAGTGTGTGTCATGTTAAAAATAAAAGAGAACTTTATCTACAAAACATGTTTTTATAGTTTTCTTTGTAATCCAAACTGTTTTCGTACAATCTCGCAGGGAAACCTATGGAATATTATTACTATGTGTTGAGTTTCCCTTCAGCTTATTTTCCTATCACGCCCAGGTTATTTTAAGTTGTTGGTTTGAGGATTATTTTATTTTTTCCTAGAGTCCATTCGCCATAGGAGTGGTGTAACTGACAGCTAGCAGAATATTTAAAAATGTGTAAAATAAAAACATAATTATAAACAAATGATTTGTTGGGAAAGTTTTGACTGCCAAAAGTGACACCAAATAATGTTCTGGCAGTTCATATGGTTTGTCGAATGGATACATGAGAGTAGATCTGGTAGCTTTGCTAGCTCTCAGCTAACACCCTTCCTATTAGAAAGGACTATATTATCCACAGGTTGTATAGAGGGATGCCAAAAAGCAATCCTGTCCCCGCGCCCCGCCATTGCACACTCTTGTCTAGCGGGGTGAAGTAGTTTAATGTTTTGTTTATCTTTAAAGGGTTGTCATTATTTTTACATGTGGTTGTTACTAATGATGATTAAGGTTAATTTGGTTAATTATTGTTTAACTAAAATATAATTAATATTTTTCTCGTACGAACGTAGCTCAGCTTCGTGCAAGATCGGAATAGTCTCACAGTTAATTGTTCCGATACAACTCTGTTTAAATAAGAGGAGGGAAATTCAAAACCTCCTAACGTGTGACTGAACCATATATTTGTCCACGTTCAGTTTTGTTGGGTATTATTGTTTATTTCGTTCAAATATCTCTCGTTTACTTATGAGTAAACATAAATTGTAACCTTCTCTGTTTAATTAAGGCTAATTAATGGCCTGTTTTAGAATTTATATGTCTAAATTAATATAACATTTTCATCGATTATTAATTTATATTGTCATATTACTGCAGGTACAATTTGGTAAAGAAGACCCACAATTATGTACTTTTTTTTTTGTTAAGGAAATTCCAAAATGTCTCTTGAAACATCCTGAACATTTATCATTCTTTAAGTCTAGTGCGTGCCTAAAAAAACGTCTCTAGAAACATTATTTGGAAACATCTTGCACTCGTTTCTATAATGTGTTTTCGGAAACAACTTCCAAACCGTTAGCAAATATTTTTCCGTGTTTACTTTGTGTTTTCCAAAGAGAAAACCATATTTCTTGTCATCCATTTCAAATGGGCTACAAGAAACAAAGTTGGCGTATCTGGATTTATTTGCCAACATTGTTGACAACAAACAACGTGGGCCTGGCCAGTCGTTCCCGATCTTGGTGCCAAACATTTGTAAAAGATCTTCAAAATCTGTAAGAGACTTGCGGATGACGTACTTAAAACCATTGCCATCTTCGAGCTTTAGTTCTGTCAGAAGCTTATTTGCATAATACTATGAACCATTCATTTTTGAAGCACTGTGTGAGCCCGCCACAGTTTTTTTCTTCTTCTCTGTCTTCTTGAACAGTCCATAAACTACGTACAAAACACAAGCCGTCGTAGCAGCATCCTCCTCGGCAGACATCTTTTACTCAACCTAACTCTAACTTTTCGCAAACAATATTTTACCCATGTTTGTAAACTGTTTCTATTATGTTTGCGAGCATCAGGAAACATTCTAGAACCATCGAGGAACAATGTTTCCAAGTGAGTAATAGACTTTAGAAGTGAAAGCAAGCCCCTCCCCCCCTCCAAATTACTACGCATTTTTATGTAGACTATTGCTAAAAAAAAATAGTCCCCATAAGGGTTTTCTATCTACGCGTCACATTCTTGAAGATGATGAGTGAAAGGTGATTATATTTGTAAAACGTATTTTTTTATTCAATTTAACAATTTTCACTGGTAATTTTAACGAATAAAATAATTTAATTTTGCGATTTACATTTGAAAAATCTCTTCAGTGGCGGCTCGTGTATAGGCACTGCGGGACTGCAGCATCCCCTATTTCCACTTGATATTATCGATAACATTTAATATAATGAGTCCTTTTTTCTTTAATTCTTTCTTTATTTTTGTAGTACAATATATATTCCTTAAGCTTAATGTCAGTACTTCAGTAGCCATTCCCCAGTTTATGAAAAAGATACAAAAATCTTTGTATGGAACTGTGCTCACAGTGCTGGTTCTGGTGGAAGGAATTTTTTTTTAATCAGCGTGCGTTGTGCTTAAAAACCGTATACCATATTCTTGAATGTGATAAAGTGTAGAAGAGTATAGAATTAGATTATTATTCTGCCTTCAGCTATTCTATTTGATTAATTTTTTTTTTGTTCTTTTATTTAACAGAAAGACTAAATGCGCTTGCAGTACTTTCAATGGAGAAAAATTTCCTCAATTGTCATCCAGAGATCAAGGAGAAAATTATTGAACTTTTTGCGCAAATTAAAACAAGAAGAATGGATTTCATTTTGAAATGAATAGATCCAGCTTGAACTGTAACAATTTAAGTTAAAGTAAGTAAAAAAGTTTTTTTTTTGTTAAGATTTTATCAAGTTACTGAATAAATTTTCTTTTTATACATGTTTTTACCTTTCACACAATTTTAAAACAAAGGTTAAACATTTTCTGGAGCAGCACCCCCAGTAATTTTAGCTACGAACCGCCACTGAATCTCTTATAACTTAAACCAAACTTTGAACTTAAATGTTTTTTATGCACCAGACTATTATTATTTGTCGTAGAGACAACTTGACTAATTGTATTTCACTAGTGAAACACCGATAATAACTTTAAGAGTGTATTAGTGTATTTTATTGTAACTTGGATTTTGTATCACTGCATTTTTTTTTCTAGATCTATTTTTGCTGCGGTAGGCTTTTGTTGTAAATCACCATATGTATTGTCAAAGTAGCCTGATATATTGTCTATGCCTCAGAACCTATTTTTCAATACATATCAACAGTCACACTCATTACTCAATTAGCACTAGCTCCCTATAGCGACTATCATACAATAATATTAGTCATTCACGACCTAAGTTTACCTGGATGACAGCTCGAAATGTTACTAATCCCTAATATATCACTACGCCAATAGCTGACATCTATCACTTTGGATGACTGTAATGAAAACAGATGGTAACTCGTATATTAATGTGATAGTTAACCACAGTAATTTGGGTCAATATTATTTATATATTTATTTGAGGTGGGGCACAAAGTTTATTTATAGTTTTATTCCCCTTAAAAAATATTAACACCACTTTCACAAAAACTTCTAACGAACATAGCTTCAAAATGGCGACTGACGAATCTAAACCATATGATTGAACATAACAGTAAACAATTTTTTTACAATGATGCAGACACGCAGTTGATGAAAATATTTTATTCAGTTAAATATTTCAAAATAAGATAAAATAATCATAAAATCATTTATTGTATGTAAAAAAATGACAATTTTCTCTTTTCCAAGTAAATACGATGCCTGTATTAAAAGATATTGATGTGTGCACTATATTACACAAAATCTGTAACGTTCCAAAACGAAAAATAAGTACTTTTAATTATGTTTAAAATATTGTTTCGAGTTGGATCAAAAAAAATTATTTTATAAAATGAAATAGTATGAGAAAACTTAAGTTTACGTTATTTTAAATGTAACATATAAAAGGTAATTAAAGATCTTTACATTTATAACAAAACTGTGATCTTTTACAAGTGTTGGCAACCCAAAACCTAAACATATGATTTTCGAACTGTCATCCAGGTAAAAACCTATCGTGAACGGAATATACCTTAGTGTTCCAGCCTTTTATTTCAGCGTCTATGATTTTAGTCCTTTACCTGAAGGTCCTGAGGTTAATGACCGTTTCTCCTACAAAAACGAGACAGATAAGGTAGTAAGTAGCCGGCGTTCCGCGAATAAATACACTTTTGTGAGGTTTAGCAAGGTAGAGAAACCGGCTACCATTAGGCATAGTTATTCCACAAGCGGAATTATTTAACTTACTTGTAATATGTGTTCTTTGTGCGTGGAATAGATCTTACTTTTTAGAAAAAAATAGTGTAATTTATTTCTTATTTGAAGTTTAGCGTATTTTCTTAAGAGTTTATAACTAAAATAATGTAATGTTTTTAGTTCATGCCTGAATAACTTTCATAGTAATCCCAAGTACTAGCCAACTCTCATCCCCCCTCTCCCGCGCTTTTCTAAAACTGCCCAATCCTCCTCAACCCCTGTCACAACCTGTGGCAACTCATCATGAGACTTGCCTCTTTTCTCGAGGCGGTACTCGTGGAGTAAGTGTAAAGGGCGGGAATCTAGAAAGGACTGATGAAAACTTGATTATTTTTATACAAAGTATATTTAATTTCAATAGGGAAAGCGTGAGAAAAAAACAGTTTTTTTTCCCGTAAGATAAGCATTAATGTCAGATTATCGCGTTGAGGCTGTTTTAAGACTTACAATAGAATAGGACTGTATAGCGTTGGTATTTATCACTACAGTTAGTTTTGGGGAGACTTAATATCATAATCTACCCTGGCGCTAAGCTGGTAGAAGTTTTGTAAAATTGTAAAAACATGCGGCAGTGCTCAACTTTAAATGTTACAAATCATGTCAAAGTATTTATTTTAGATCATCAACTGCGCCTATGATTTTGTGCGTGTAATTTTATTTTATCAGGATGATTAACGCACACATGCTTGACACAAATTTATGGTAAAAATAACTTAATTTGGGATAGAACACCTATCACCCAGCCCAAAATCCTAAATGTTTACTACTCGAATATAGGGACGAGCCCGCGTACAAAGTGTCTTCGTCAGCACCACCCTGAATCTAATCAGAGTCTTCTACTGTTGTGGCTAGTCACTTGTAATACTTAGCCACAGGGATTTGTGGAATATTTTATCAGGTGAATTTCTTAAGGGCCCGTGGGCTTTTTTTTTCTCAAAAATTTCCTGAAATTGGTTTTCATATAAAAAATTTTTTAATGCCAGTTTTTTAGTTTTTATACACCAGTAGTATCTATCAACAAACTAAAAGAAATAAATATAGTGGGTAGGAAAGAAAAGCAAAGTGATTTTAACAAATTAAGTTGGCTAACGAAACTTCCTCGACGAAAAAAAAACACAAACATTATTTATAAATAAAAAAATAGCAATAAAAACTTGGGGATAAGGTCGCCAATGAAGGGAGAGTGTGAAGCTGTTACAGATATACCAGCACTTCTTTTTTTAAATTTCGTTCTCTTTGGAGCGCCTGTCAGTCCATTTCAAATGAGCTATTTTCGCTTGTCGGCAGACAGAGAGCGTGTGTATGTATGTTAAGTGCGGAATGTTTTAAAGAGGAAGTACGAAAGAGAAGAAAGAGAAAGAAGATAAAACAAAACAAAAAACTATCAAGAAGAAAGAAACAGAAAATAACATTCAAAAAATAGAAATACAAAAGCAAAGCTTTTCGGAGCGTCGAAGGATGGATTCGTTGTCTGTGCGTACACGTGCCAATCATCAAGGAGTCTAAGGATAATTGATCGAGGTTTATTTTTTCACCCTTTCATCAAAATACTGGTGGGATGATGATTTATTTTTCTAAAAATATTCTTCGTGAGGATCCAGAATTAAGGTAGAATTGTAATCAAACTCTCGTGTGGTTTCGCCCAAAAGGTTTTAGAAGATTTTTCTACCTTATCGTTCGAAGTGTTGGTGGTGTTAGTGTTATGATTGCATTATTTTTATTTAAAATAGATAAAGTATTGTTTCTAAACGCAATTCTATTTCAAAGCACGAATTACATACTAGCTCAATCTAGAGGCAGCAACTCTTGCCAATAGACATCTATGTTTAACGGTAACAGAATAACAAATAAACATAACATATTCACCTTAGCGTGTTTTAGTTGGCTATAGGGATAGAACTAGAGTCCCCGCGACTTGAAGTTGTCCCCATTTATCCCCACCTCCCAATTCCCCCCAACCACTAGGACTTGTCTCTCGGTGTTAAATAGTTAACAAAAGTAGTTTGGGTTGGCAGGTAGGACGCCGCCCGGTCCTCAGATAGAAAATAGATGCTTGTGTCTTGGTAGTTAGCGGAAAACTGGGTATTGTTTGCCCGGCACCCACCGATCGGATCAAAAGAGTTCGGGGTTCCCTTTTGTGAAGAAAGAGTTGGATGCCACTGCCAAAATATTCTGTTTTGTGACGTCACCCACGCTTCTTGGTGATGTAAGGACGTCTTGTTCACATCGATAGTAAGTAGTAGACAAAGTCTAACTCACATTTTAATTAAACAATTATATTTCAACGCCTTTTCTTAATGCATACAATCTCTTTGTTATGAAATTTTATAACAAACAAGAATTTTGGAGGTGATGCTTACACATAGTTTATTTAAAATATAATTTAAGAGTAGTATGCATTATTGTATAATTATATAGATTGCCTTTCAATTTGTGCATTTGTTCTAATTGTTGAGTAATTTTTAATTTATTAAACTTTCTAGGTATTACATTTTATTATTTATAGGGTATAATAATTGCCTGTAAATTTTATTATACCCACCATATTGGTTGTATATTACAACCCAAGGGGAGAATCTATTACTTTATCAGATATAAAGAGTTAATATATTTTTAGTCTACTGTTAGGGATTTTCAGTTAATTATTTTATTCCAATTTTTTATATAATATTTAAATATATCAGACTAATAATAAATTTAGATATTATGTGTAACTCAAATGGAGGTGCTCATTTGAGTTCTGAAATGAATTTTTAATTTATAAATTATTTGTGTAAACATAAGAAAATGCACTTTAAAACTCGTCATGTAGGCTTAAGATTTGAATGTAGGATCTTAACGTGTAGATAAGTTCTAGCTATAAGTATTTACTGCACATGAACACAAGATGATATATAACAGAAACAAAGCATAACCTATTTTAAAAGGATTAGAACGTATTTGAAAATACCTTCCTTTCCTGGTCAAATTGGTAAAGCCTTTTGCGCACGCGTATAGAAATTCAGTGTGTAAAGCAATGGAATACCATCATTCTTTTTTAACTTTCCTAGTACATACGATTTCTACCAAACGGTGCAGGCAGCCCTAGCCAGCCGAAGGGCTAACTAAGTACACCAAACCAACCATCGGATTGTTGACTTCTTAAGAAGAAGAAATTGTATAGGCCCATATATACACGTAGATAAATAATTCACCAAACCAGTTCACCCTTAGAGAAGTGCGCAGACACGTTGTATAGCAAAAACCAAACTCTAGGAATAAGTGTTACATAAAATATACTTTTTGTTTAAATATTGAGTAGGGTATTTTTAGTATCCCAAGATATTCTCCATACATCGTATACAAAAGGAAATAAATAAATAAAAATACATTATATTTGATAGAATATGGAATATTCGAAAAAAAATTAAACCTATGGGTAAGAAATATTATTAGCATATATAAAATATATTAAAATAAACAATATATATTATTTTAACCTAGGTATGTGTAGGCCGCACACGTGCACAAAACTTTTAAACTATCACTTGCTTTACGTGCACAAAAGCAAAATTTAACATCCAACCAAAAGGGATCGAAACAAAATAAAAAAGATTTAAGGTAACCCATTAAAAACTATTTACTAATGTTTACATTACTTGTGAAGGACCAGATGGAAGTAGAGGCATGCGCTGTGTGCATGCAGCCGGCCAATCAGCGCTGCAGCGGCTGTCATGTGATCTACTATTGCTCACGTGACCATCAGAAGTCTGACTGGAAACTGCATCGGGGGAAATGTGTCCCGTTCAAGGTTGTGCTCGCCAAATATAAATTACCCCCAAACTTCAGTATATTATTGGGGGGGGGGGGGGGGGGGGCAATATGGTTACAATTTTATGTTAAAAATATTACATTTTCAACTTCATAATGGAGAAATACACTTTTATATTTTAAAGTATTCTATTGCATTTTTTTAAATATAAGCTAACATAATAATATCTTCTAACATTCTGCTGTAACATACATTTTATTTCACACACATTCATAAAAATAGAAATATATATATATTGTATGATTTGGGCTCATCTTTTCTTATGAACATGTTTCTCAGAGTAAAACTTCTGTCATGTGGAATCTTAGGAAACGATTATGCAGGCTCTTATAAAGTTGTTTTTTAAAAATTTAATTTATAACAAAAGTCGTAGTAAAATTTTTTTAAATCCTGGACAAAGTGTATAATCCCTCTTAAGGGTTAACAGAAAGTCCATTAATATGGTTCACACATTAACATTTTCTTTATATAGTTCATAAATCTACTACAATTTTGGGTTACTCTACTTTTTACAGGAAAAATGTTTGACAGTGAGTAAAATACAGTAACTTTTATTTCTTAAAATGCTAAAACGTTATTTTTTTTATAAAGCATGGTAGGAAGTGATTTATAGGAAAAATGCTTTGAAGAAATTCCCAGGAACTAAGTGTTCAATTAGGTTTAAACCTTTCCAATCACAAGGAATATAATGTTTACATAACGTATTGGAATAAAATGGTATTAAAATATTATCCTAGTAAGTAGTAACCTAACCTGTGGAGCGACAAGAAGACTACCCTAGAAACCCCTTCCTACCGTGAGCAGCCTATAGTACTTCCACAAGGGGCGTGGGGTACAAAAGACTCGGGCCCCCTAGAGTCAGCACCTAAGGAGTTCTGTGGTTCCAGTAAGCTAGCACAGTTTCAAATGGAATCCCTCCATCTAACCAACTCGCATATTAATTTTCAAGAGCAAATTTAAAAAAAATATTATTTAAGGCTCAATATGGGTTGTTATTATGACAAGTCATGTTTGACAGGGTTGCACAGTTAAACCACGTTCCCAATAGTGACAGCAAAACTTGGGGGGATGGAAGTTGTACTGGGGGAACTGTACCCCTGGAAACAAACTGTTTTTCCCTGGAATAAATTATCCCTCCCCTCTTGATTTATTTTACTCCCCATTGACATTCTCGAATATTAAGAAGAAGGATGGTGACCTGGCGGTCTAGGGGTAAGGTGTCAGACTTCTGTGCTGGCGGCCGGGGTTCAATCCTCGGTCCCGGCAAAGATTTATCTGATTACCAAACCCTTCCTTCACCTCTGACAAGACATCTTGTGAATGTGGAGAATGCTAGGCCTCCACCGTGGTTCGGATTCCACGTTAAACTGTAGGTCCTTAATTTCATCTCACAATCACCCTACCATTACACATTAGCGTAAGTGCGTATAACCCGAACGGGTAGTAAGACGCGGTGCTAATAATAATAATATAAGAAGAAGAAGATTAATAAAGATGGCCTTGTATCAAATTCTAAGTAGTTTCTAGAGGTATCTAATTTTCAAACATTTGCCGGAGTAGGGTCCTGGACTCCCCTTTGGTTTGAGGGTCGAACCCCTTCAAAATCTCATTTTATGTTAATTTCCCCCCTCCAAGACAAAAAGTTCCTCCACCACTGACACCCTCCCCCCACACAGGTTGAATGTTGTATGTCAACGAATGTATGCTTATTGGGTCTAAAGAGAATATTAGTAGGGAAAAGGTTGGCTCCTACTGTCCCGTCAAGCCTTGCCTGCTTTGGCAACAACTAAATGTTAGTTTCATTTTTATTCTGGAAATATTCCTAAACTATTTAAACGAAACAAATACACTCGAGAATTATAAAGTTTCCACTTCAGTTTAATCAATCCCAAGAACGTTAACACCAAAAGCAAATCAACTTAGTTTAAAGCAATCACAGCGATTCCAGTTTAAGAATACATCCCTTTCTCCTTAGATTAAAAAACGTGAAATGTTTATCGGAAAATATTCATCTCTAGCGACAATATATGAGCAGAGACCGAAGGGCCTAGTAAGGGAGTATGAAATTAAAACTACTGGGGTCAGTATACCAATTGAACAAGTGGAGGATCCTTAGAGTGGCATGTTATTTATTTACCACCTATTATTACCCGTCAGGGCTATCCGCATAGTTACACTAATGGAATACGGGTGATGGAGGTAGACTTTGGAGGATATGTATATACATTTTTCAAAGGGAAAGTATGGAAAACCATTTAGGAAAAAACTATCTCTGTGCACCCGGCTGAAATTTGAACCTCAACCTCCCTGTCACCGGCATTCCATTCTATTGTGAGCTTGTTGAGAGGGCCCCTGGAACGGGCTTTGAGCACATTTAATACAAGCCACCATTGAATTTTCTTAAGTTAGAATTTACTTCCTAAATGCTTCAAGAAATTCTTCGTTATTACAAACAAAATTATTTCGCCGAAATATAAGGCATTCCGCACAAGGGCGGATTCAGTGCCTGTTGTCGAGGTGGGCAATTGGTTTTCATAAGGCTCTTTCAAGTATAAAGTTATACTTTTTATCAATCAAGATTTTAGTTTATAACAATTTTAATAATAATAGTATATTGCTCGTTATAAATATAATTTTGATTAATCATTGTAATAATAAAATGAAGACTCATAAGAAAAAACAACCATTTTTATTAACAAATTTGTAATTTTATCACAAATAAACATAAAATAAAAAGTCACTTTCACAATAACCGTAACAAATATGCACAGGTACATTAGCCTAAAATATTTTAGTATTAATAGAAATAACAAATATTTAAATACAAATAATTGTTTATCATAATAAACTGAGTAATCTAATTACTGAAAGAAACAGTTTTGAGCCACTTGCTTTTCTGCACATTAGAGCTCAGTTGAAAGAGTTCTTGATTAGGTCATGTAGGAGATAGGCCGAAGGAGTTGTTAGCTATTCTTTACAACATTAAGTTATTGTTTCAATATTTTAAATTATTTTCACCCGCCTCGGTGATATAGTTAGCTAACGCACTAGATTCGTGTTGTGCTAGATGGCTGAGGGCAGGGATATCGAAGTTTGAATCTCGCTCGAGTGAACGGTTTTTTTCCAAAATCGTTTTACACTTTCCCTCCACGCAGATGTGGGTTCTTTTCATATATATTAAACCTTCCCAATTCATCTTAACATTAGCGTAATTAGTACTTAAGCGTTCAGACCTAATGGGTAGCAAGAAGCGGTGATAAATAAGTATTTTCTATGCAAGAAAGGGGGCGATCTCCCACATCCCTCCCCTTGGATCTGTCACCGATTCCACATTGCCAAAATATACTGTACATTGAGTCAATTTGCAGGTTGATTAGAACAAGTATATGGACAAGAGTTTCAAAAATGACTTACTCTATTGAATAGTTACTATGGGTTAGATAAGGAATAGTTAAAAAGGACATAATCTGAAATTTATTTAACTACGTATATTAGTTAGTAAAAGAATTCGCATGGATAAGAAAATCTCTATATTTGAAAAACAAACAATAACAAAATAGTCACTCATGCTGTATTTTTACTTTTCTCTCGGCCCCTAGAAGAAATAAGTATTGTGATCACACACAGAAAAAAAGATCAAATTTGAGAATTTAATAAATTTTGACGTTTCATGACCCTCTGAAACAGAAATAGTGATTTTCGTGATGCCATCTGTGTGTGGGAGAACTTTTTCAATATTTCGTCTATCTACGAACTTCTGTAAATCCATCTTGTCGGGCAGAGAGGTCTTATCTGGTAATATTTCCTACAGGGCACTGGGTTTCTATCTCAAGAACATTTCTGAATAAATCAGAAGCCTTCGTGCAAGGCAAGAGGATTTGCAGATGATTTGCCGATTCCATGGAATTTTTCACAATTAAACTTGGATTACGGCTGTCTTTCATGACTAAATTTGAGCCTTGGACATCACAACACACGTAATCTGCCAAATGTTGCTTTTCAATTATGATACACTGTGCACCTTTCATTATGCCCCTTCATGTTACCAGTTCCTTCATAAGTTTGACCCACAAAATTTTCCAATGGGAGTTGCAGCCTGACAAGGGAATCACAGATAAGGGATGCTATAGCTTCACCAGTGGTAGATCCAGTTTGGTAAAACCCCACTACACCATCGGATACAAATACTCTCTTGTTAATCTCCTGAACTATTTCTGGTGCCATTACATATCACAGAGTTAAAGAAAGGAGAGCTTAATCTTATGTTTTAAAGAATATCTGAAGCCACTTCATTACCTAAGATTTGAATTATCTTATTTTGTAGCGCAGGAGGAGTATAACTTTGCTCTCAGTTAAGCCATTTTCTCTTGACAAGGCATATCTTCACTATTCAATCGAATAAGCTCCATGAGGCTGCCTTCATCACTCACATGGCCTCAGATGGCTAACCCTCTTCTAACTAAATACTTAAGACTGTTAATAATGGGGATTAATGACCATTAGAGACTAGAGCTACTTTTTTTCTCAGCTTTGAGTTTGTACAACTGATTGTGGTGCTTTTCATTGACTCAGTATGGCCTGAACATGAGATGTGCTCTTTACATGGTGCCCAATTTTTTTCTGTAGCTTTCTTCCAGTTGCTGAAACCCTTAACACAAAAGGCCATGCCAGCTTTAGTAGCTACATTTTTTTTTCTTTGCATGACTGAAAATATTTCATATAATAGTAACAGGATTACCCCTTCAACTTTCTTAGTAATGTAGAGCCATGGGAATGTGTTGTACTAACTTTTCTGGAAGCTTAAAACTTTTCCTGTCAGAGTTGATGGAAAGTAAATCCATCAGGTAGAACTTCAGGATGGTTTGAATGAGTTGATTCATCAGCAACTGGTGTTTCATCGTCAGGCTGCTGTCCTTTCGAAGTCTGTGGGTCTGTCTCTTCTTTTGAATCCATAAAAAAAATTGCTTTCCCCAGGACCTGCGAAATAAAAGTGTACATTATAATCTATGGTGGGGAGTAATTAGAGATAAAAGTCTATATAGTCCGGCTAAAGTTTAATTGAAAATAGATGAGTAAAATTAAGGCCATAGTTTATTATCTTGTTGACGGCTTGGCTTGGACCATGGCTGTACTTTAGTGTGCGAATATTTTTGTAGAATTCAATACCGGTAGGCCTACTCTATTCATTGCATTGATAATACATTCTCAATATTTTAATTGATTTGTAAGAAATATCATAGATAGGATAGTGTTCCCTCCTTCTTCCCCCAAGTCAATGTAGCCAATCCCTCAGTTCTCCCTTTGGCAAAATATTGATGGGAGCGGGGGAAACTTCCCTGAATTCTCATATACCATAACACTGTTGGGCCAAGTAAGACGTGGTTAAATTTGGTAGACAAATAGGAGAAAAAGAGAATCATTAAAAGTTTTAAGAACAAAAGAGCATGTATGACTCGGTGTAAGGATATTGTTCAAGTGGAGGGAGTATGCAAGGATAGAGAATTGTGTAGAATTTTCGTGAGGATGGATTAAGTACTGAGTTGTTTTTCGAGCTATATTCACAGTTTCTTGCTTACACCGTAAGGGAACGGTGTGGCTATATATGTATGTATCTCTAGTTTTGAATATGTTGATTAACATTACATCTATACTACACTGTGATTTTAATGCATCTTTTTCTTTTTAAATGATTATAAACATTTTAAAACTTTTATATAATAACGCGCCAGCCACATGCTGGCGGGCTAAAACTGTTATAGTAGTGTAATGCAGGGGGCTGGCTTAGATCTTGCAACATAGTGCTACTACCCTTCCCATCTCACCCCCACACATACAGTACAATATTTATATAATTTGCAAGTATTATAGGCCTATTGTAATCTCAGCTATTCCCATATCAGTATTTAGGTGTTTATTTGTGTATGTATAATCTGATATGTATTGTTTATCCCGTCACATTAAAGTATAATATTACTGTAGATAAAAATATTAATTTTCATTCCTTAGGCACAGCTTTATTTTCCCTCGATAAGACGGACTTTTCGTAACTTGGGACAGACCCCCGCCTCCTTTACTTTATACACCATTGGTTTTGCTCCCGTTAGTGCAGTAAATTAAAAATGGGCATTGCTATTTCAATGACGTAAGCATTTTACTTAAACTACATTCATTGATGCATGTAATGAAAACCAAATAAACTACCAAACATTCTTTTTTTGTTAAAAATGTGAAAGTGTACTAAAGAATATATCCCAGTTTCCCGAGGTTCCAAGTAGGTCCTATAGTAATTATAACGTCATGAGCCTCGTTCTAATTGCTTGGGAAAGCTGAAAATATAATTTTGGCTGTAGTACGGTGCAACGCACAGACATTTTCTCCCCTCTATCTAGTAAAAATGAAGACATTTTCTTAAAACTTGTAGGATATGTGAACCAAAATAATATAGATTGTTATAGAAACATCACGGAAAAAAAGTCAAATTTCACCAAATAAATAATATACAGTTACAGAAACATATTATTTGTACCACGCATTTTCAACTTTCCATTTCCAAAGCACCATTACAAAAATATTCTTTTCCTATAGCTCAGAAAATATTTATTTCATAAAATATTATTTCAAATAAAAGTTGTTTGTTTCTAAAAGTTCTGCATATTTAGAATAAAAATGCATTTCTTATCTCAAATAGTTATGGAAATGCTATTAAAATTAGAAATTTCCGCTTATGTGATACACCGGCAGAATACTTTTTATGGGAAAATGGGATGAGCTGTACCATCGTATAATTAATGTTAAACAATGCCTAAATACGAATTTTAGTCAAAATCGTTTGAGTCGATTTCAATAAAATCGATTTTTATCTATTTTCACTTTAAGTAAACTACTCTTTATTTTATGGTTGTATATCTAGTTTGAAAAAATATCCTCAAGGGAACCTTATAAAAACCCTGTGATCAAAATTTTAGCCCGATCGGTAAATTGTTAACGGCTCTAAGCCAAGATAGATACACACATACAGACAGCATCGCAAGCAAAAAAAACCTTTTCGTGTTCCGTGGGTAATGGAGTTTCGATAGCCACTTACACTTCGAATTCAATTTTTTTTATGATCACAATACTTTCTCTAACTGAGGGATCGCGATAAAGTGAAAATACAAACATATCATACCTTTCGAAATGTTTAAAGTAACACTTGAAAAAGTTGGCATTTAAAAAACTTTTTACAAGAATATATTACGTTATACTTACAAGCTGGGCTGGTGTAGCCGGTTTTCGCATGTGGAATATATAAAGTACTTAATTATTTTTAGTGTATAAAATAAACCACAGAGAATAGTAACCATGTCTTACATTCTGTTAAAATAATAATCCTTTATTGCTTTAATAATTGTAATACAAAATTGTAATATCAAAATAGAGATATAATCTGAACATGTTTTAAATTCTGACATTTAGTTTAAAAAAATAAGCTATAATTTATCTATACATAATACTCAAAATACTTTGACCTCTTGCCTGTTGGTGCTAATAGAAAGGAAGAAGAGTGTTACAGCATAAATACTAATATTGGTTGTTAAAGAGTTGTCATTAAATTCATTAACATGCATTTGATAATTTTTTACCCTTTTAACCCTATTTACCCTTTATATCCCGTTTATTTTTTTTACCTCACTAACCTTTATACCATTTTTCCCTTTTCACTCCTTTTGGCCCTTTTGCAGAATTTTAATCTTTTTAACATTTTTATTTTTTACACCTTTTAGCATTTATACTATTTTTTATGATTTAATTTTGCCCTATTTGCTAAATTGTGCCCTTCTTTGTCTTGTTTGATATTTGGGTCTTACTGTCCTCTTTTATTAGATTTACTTTTTACTATGCTTACCATTTTTTGATTTTTTGCCCGTTTTACATTAATTACCCGGCTTAATCCCAGAGAAATATTTTAGGGTAAAAAGTGTAACATTTTTAAAAATATATAAAAATGCAAAAATGGCTTAAAGGGTAAAAATAGTAAGAAGAAAAGCTAATCAATTCTTATAAAAAAAAGGGCAATTAAAAAGGTTTAATAGTGTAAAGTAGATTAAAAGAGTAAAAAGGATAAATCTAAATTTTAAAATTCTGGCTTCCAGGGGCACATGTTTTTGCACAGGGGGGCAAGTAAAAAGGTTTAATAGTGTAAAATAGATCAAAAGAGTAAAAAGAGTAAATCTAAATTTTAAAATTATGGCTTCCAGGGGCACATGTTTTTGCACAGGGGCTACCATAACCCACATGGAACATCTGTATGAAATGTGGTAGTAAAACTTTCTCATGGCGTTAATATTTCTTAATTTTTTTCGATTTTTAACAATTAAACAGATTCTAATAAAAAAATTGAAAGATTTTAGCTTCAAGGTGCATATGTTCGAGCACAGAGGTGACTAACATTTAAATTGCAGCACTCTACGTGCGATAAATACTGCGCAACGCCTATGACAGACAGACACACAAACTTACCATTTTATTAATATAGTAGATAGAAGATAGATAAATTACAAGAATTGCTTATTTATAAATAAATAGTACGGAACCCCACACGGACTTTCTTGCACTAATGTTTGAAAATTGAGATATTTACTCAACACTCGTAATATATGTGAAACAAATAATATACACTACCAAAACCAAGTGAAATTGCACTATACTTACGTAAAACATTTTTCGACTCCCGGTTTGAAATTTTATAATTTTATTTTTAAAGAATTGATGTCCTTATTTGTATATTTGGACCAATAAAAAAGATCGATATTAGTTCCACAAATGTCAACACTTCATATTAAAATTTCGACTTCCGTTTAATTTTTTTTTACATTTTATTAAGTGTAGCACATCTTCAGGTCATCGCATTACTATTAAATTCCTCATTTATATATTTTGACCGAATAAAAAATGTAAAAACGATTGAGTCTAAAATGATAGTGATAAGTCATTGCTGTGCAAAAATTTTGTAATGATATTGATTTGGATCACTCTAGAATATATAAAAAGTCATGGATGAAGGTAATTTTTCTTTAAAGTAACATATGTAGAGTATCCTTCTATGATTCATCCATGAAGAAACACGCACTTTTCAGAAATAATGTGAAAAGGATTACACCATTAAAATATATTTTTTATACCATTTTTCCTGTTAAAGGAACAACTCCGCAGTATTTGGCAAAGGATCCCAATTCCCTATACCAATAAGAAGCTAGCCTTCACAACACCTGTCACCAGGTACTCTTTCTATTAGTTAGTTTTTACACTGTTGACGAAGGGACCAAGAAGCAAGGGGTATGTCATATATAACCGTTTGTGCTTATGGTTAAAAGCAACCACACACACAAGTCCTACATACAAGCAAGTCACACAAGTCAGTCAGTCACAAGCAACTCAGTCAGGGATCACAAATGCACTAGCACTGGCTCTCGTAGTCACAGTCTAACAAGAATACAATAATGTACGTTAATATCACAAGTGTGCATTGATATAAAGCATTTAATAGAAGTATGTATAAGTAATTAACAGATGTCATTTGAATAAACCATGTGTGAATCAACAGCCATCAATAGTTCTCTTTCTTTCATTTAATAAATATACCGATTTAATTAGTGCTCGACCACGGAGCAATTAACAGTTAGTTAAACGGTATCTATTCCGTACAGTGATGATAGTCGCTCGACCACGGAGCTATAGACAACCGAAATATTATCACAGCATTATTATATCTGGAATTAATCCGTAGTGTTACAATTTCCCCTAAGAGGTTAAAGGAAAGAGAAAATAATTTTTTGAGAAACTTACTATATTTAATTCCTCTATGGCATTAGAGAAGTATTGCGTTAAGATGGAGTAGTATCTCAGTACAACTAAAGCTCTCAAAATTGTCTCAATATTCTGCCAATATCTCATAAACTATTGGTTTTATAAAAATATATTTCAAATAAAAGTTGTTTATTTGTAATAGTGCTACAATTTTGCAATGACAAGTTCTTTAGTATCTCAAATAATTGAGGAGATGTGGAAGTTAACGCTTATGTAAAGTACCCTAAATGCCATTTAATGGGAAAATGAAAATGGAAATTTTGTTTATAATATAAATAAACGCCAAATACGAGTTTTAATCAAAATCGTTAAGCCGATTTTGAGAAAAACGTTATTTTCTCTTTTCACCCTTAGGGCGGGGTGCTAGTGAGCGCGAGTTTAGTGCATTAATTTTGCAGTTTTTATAGACAAACAATTTTTACCCAAAATAAATCAAATATATTTCTTCTATAGAATCATAGAGTTTAGTTTTCTGCACATGCTAATCTCAACAGTTGTTGAATATCTGTCATGAGCAAGGCAGCATTTGTGACAAACTTTTTAAATAAAGAGAAAAGTTTGTCACCAAATGCCGCCATGCTCATGACAGATATTCAACAACTGTTGAGATTAGCATGTGCAGAAAATAAAACTCTATGATTCTATAGAAGAAATATTTGATTTATTTTGGCCAAAAGATGTTTGTATTAAAAAACTGCAAAAATACTGCCCTAAACTCACGCTCACTAGCACTCCACCTTAAGTAAACTAATCTTAAGTTTAGGGTTAGACAGAATCACAGAAAGACGGTTGCAAAAACAACTTTTTTAGGGTTCGGGGGGTCATGAAAAGTCGACATCCATCAACATCTCGGTCTATATTTTTTGACGGTTGCAATACTTTACCTTTAGTGTTATAAAAGTTAAAAATAGTTTTATTATAAATATACCTATATATTTGCAGTGATAAATAATTTAATATATCAATGAGTTACGGATCTGTGATAAAAATATAGAATTTACTCATCAGACCGGAACCCTTAAAGTAATTTTGACGAAAAATTGAGATTAACCATTTTGTTTGTAATATTGATCAATGCTTATAAATGAAATCTAATCATTATCATTAAAGCTGATTTTAATAAAATTGATTTTTTTAAAATCTTTTCGCCCTTAAGTAAACTACCCTAAATTTTAGGGTGTGAGTTTAAAGAGCTAGCCTGATATAATTAATGTTTGTTCGCCACCATTAGGGTGCCATTTGATATAATGATTGAATTGGGTCCAAGTTTTCTGTTCTGTATTATAATAATTAAAAAGGGATGATGTATTATTTTATAAATTATAAGTTCTGGTGTTTTATAGTTTTTTTTTAAATTTTAAGTCGATAAACAGTTTTTTGCAAGATATATCACACGTTCTAGATTTTAATAAAAACCAGATTATTACGTTATATGCATGATAATTCCCTACACGTGAGATTTAGAACACAGATTAAGATGTCATAGACTCTACCTACACGGTTCCTCGTCAGGAAGGAAAGTGAAGAGATGCAGTACCCTGAAGGGGTATATAAAGCGACATTTCCTTCTCGAATATTCCTAAAAGAAAAAAAGGTGCGGTCATCCAGGTGCGTTTCTGTTCACAAAACTGCGTTGTCTTTTTAAACAGAGACGTAGGAGGATATCACCATACCTTGCAACTTAACAACTTAACACAAATAAATCTTACTACCCGCTCTCATTTAAAATATCATAATTTTGAATATAAATGTGAATAATAAATTATTGGATATATAATTCCATATCATTATAAGGGTTAGATATTCAATTTCAAAAACCCTGGGGCAACCTTATGAAAACCCTAAAAAAAATGTTTTAGCACGATAGGTAAAATAGCTTAGGCTCTACTCCGAGTATAGACAGACAGACGGACAGACAAATAAACAGGCAGACGGAAAATCAAAAACAACTGTTTCAGATTCGGGGGGTCATGAAGCGTCGAAATTAATCAAAATATCGAGTTTGGTTTTTTTGACGATCACAATAATTCCAAGAGAGAAATTAAAAAGGCTATGGGTCAATAGCAATATGTGGTACCCGCTTCGGTGATCACATGGTCTAAGGCTTCACACTCGCAATACACTATAGACTTACGATAACGGAGAGATTGGAGTTCAAATCCCGGTTGAGTGTTCTGAGGGTTTTATTTCCTAAATGGTTGTATCTTCCCCCTCCACGTAAATGTGGGTATATTTCCTATAAATTCAACCTTTCTCATCCCTAACATATTAGCGTAATTAATTCATCTGCGTGTTATCCTAACGGGTAGTAAGATGTGGTAACAATATTTGATTTATCTATGGTGGCGTTTTGAAGCGGTAGGGCGTATCTTGACTTAAAATACTCCCGGTCTCGAAGATCTTGGTTTTGTTAGTTGGATTGATTTGTAGCTTTAAGGACGCAGAGATTCAAGCATTCAAGGATTTGAACACTCTACCTTTAATATAAATATATAGCGTCAGCTTGTCTTTGCGTTTAAATTGGAAATATATTTTATTCCATAAATATCAATAAAATACAGATACATAATCATAATTACTTACTTATTTACTTAATGGTATTAGGAACCCAAAAGTTAATTGCCGCACTTAAAAAAGTACGGCCCTATCCCTATATTGAGATAGCTATATCCAGTCCACCTCATTACACCCTATCTCTTTCAGGTCCATTATAATGTTATCCTCCCATCTGTGTCTTTGGCCTTCCCAATGGTATCTTCTCATTGGGTTTTAAAATTCAATACTTTCAACACAGTTCTAGATAATAATACTAATACTGTTGCTGCTGATATACTACACTACTACTACTACTACTACTATACTATACTACCAATAATAATAATAATAATAATAATAATAATAATACATAACTATTTTTATAGTTGACCAAAGGTCAACTAGGACTTGAAACAGGCCAGCAACATAAAACAACTACAGTACATAACAATATGTACCAACATATCAAATAAATGTATATTTAAGTATTATATTATCAAATAAAAGAAGGAATACCCATTTTCCAAACGACCAAACACCCAGAAGAGAATAGATATATAATACATTTTTCAATCGTTGTTCAACACCCTTGCATATGAGCACCTATTCAATACTACCTGCAGTAAAGTATGACGGGCCAGTATGGAGTTGAAAAGAGAGATTGCAAAGAGAGAAAATGTAAATGCTTTTAAATTTGTTTCGTAGTATGTTAGTTACTGATTAAGGCATCCATCCAGCATCCAGATTCAATTCCAGATGATCGGGGAGGTGATATTGGCCTATTTAGCCTGTACCTGTTCACCCTCTTACTTGGGTATTACAGTATTTGATGCCGGGTTAAATGTTTAAAAGAATGTTAGTTCAAATAAACTTAGTACATTTATTTCATTATATCTTAAAACCATCCTAAACACATTTAATGAAGCTAAATAGTCAAAAATAAATAATTTAAGCAGTTAATAGGATTCTAAAATTCAACCAAGTGTATAATAGTGATGGAAAACCATATATTCACCCTTAAAAAATAAATATTACTCACATAGAGGTGATATGGCTGGAATTTCTGTGACCATAGTGTCGGGGTTTGAATCAGAGTAGGATGTGCTAAGGGGGCTCAAAACAACTTTTTTTTCTAAATTTACGGATATAAAAATTCAAGCACAATTCCTCTAAATTATATATTCCTCATACATACACCATTAACGTGAATATGTGAATTTTCTGAACAGGTAGTAAAACGCACTGAAAATTCAAACTTCAAACTTTTGATTCGTATATATCGTTGCTCCTAGTGATAGGATAAAATGTGGTTTGGAAGTATGAAAGTACCATATGTTGTATCTATTAAATATATCATTTAGAAAGTGCACGTTTATCCTTGTAATAGCAGCTTTAGGTGGTGTTTGCAGGTGTGCGAGAACGCACTACTGGGTAGACATCTAGTGGCGACGCGTGACATAAAGGAGGGTGTTGTGGTGTTGAAGGAGCTCCCCCTAGTGGCAGGTCCACCGCAAATAACACCTCCAGTCTGCCTAGGGTGTTATCGAACCCTGGACCTGTTCGGAAGCAGAGAGTGCGTCACGTGTGGTTGGCCCTTGTGCAGCGACAAGTGTGGGGAGTGTCAGGCGCACAAACCCGAGTGTCACATCACCAGTACAAGGAGAGGAGCCAAGGTTAGAATAGGCCGTATTCATGGATGAATGGTCAATAAGTATAACTACATATAGAGAGAACCCTGGTTACATCCTATCTGTCCTCGTGGTTGTCCATGGGGCTGAGGGGACTGGCCATGTCTAAAGGAACTGGGATTCCCTCCTGTAGGTCTTTATGACTGAGTGGTCAGATAGGTTGACTATAGGTCTAGATGACCCTGGTACCCTCCTGTCTGTCCTCGCAGCTGAACGGTCAAGGAAGGCTGACTACAGGCAAAAGGACCCTGGTTACCTTACTATCTGTCAGGGAGGCTGACTAAAGAGCAAAAGGACCCTGGTTACCTTACTCCCTGTCAAGGAGGCTGACTAAAGAGCAAAAGGACCCTGGTTACCTTACTCCTGTCAAGGAGGCTGACTAAAGAGCAAAAGGACCCTGGTTACCTTACTATCTGTCAGGGAGGCTGACTACAGGGCTAAAGGGCCCTGGTTACCTTACTATCTGTCAGGGAGGCTGACTACAGGCTAAAGGGCCCTGGTTACCTTACTCCTGTCAAGAAGGTTGACTAAAGAGCAAAAGGACCCTGGTTACCTTACTCCCTGTCAAGGAGGCTGACTAAAGAGCAAAAGGACCCTGGTTACCTTACTCCCTGTCAAGGAGGCTGACTAAAGAGCAAAAGGACCCTGGTTACCTTACTCCCTGTCAAGGAGGCTGACTACAGGGCAAAAGGACGTTGGTTACCTTACTACTGTCAGGGAGGCTGACTAAAGAGCAAAAGGACCCTGGTTACCTTACTACCTGTCAGGGAGGCTGACTAAAGAGCAAAAGGACCCTGGTTACCTACTTCGTCAGGGAGGCTGACTACAAGGGCAAAAGGACGTTGGTTACCTTACTACCTGTCAGGGAGGCTGACTAAAGAGCAAAAGGACCCTGGTTACCTTACTACCTGTCAGGGAGGCTGACTAAAGAGCTAAAGGACCCTGGTTACCCTTACTATCGGTCAGGGAGGCTGACTACAGGGCAAAAGGACACTGGTTACCTTACTCCCTGTCACGGAGGCTGAGTACAGGGCAAAGATCCTACTTTACATCTGTCTGTTGCTATTTAAGTTAGTGAGAGATAATTAAACAGGAGACTATGTTAGGTCTACATCCTAATGATATTTATAAATTAACACTTATAATAAATTGCGCCAGAGTGAGTGTTAGTACAGTTTAAGTGTTGGTGTCCTAGATTTGTTATCGTATTTTACACTTGCCCAATCAATAATACTGTATTTTCAAACGTCCTCTGCTTATTCAGTTTTGAATATTATATTTTGAAGAACCAATTACTTTAACTGATTTTGAAAATGAACCACGCATCGATGATAGCATGGTATAAAGCATCACTCTCGCACTAGGCTCAGTCTGGATTACTGGTGATGAGAAGATCATTGTTCATATCCAATCAGGGATACTAGTTTTTACCTAAATGGACCTCCATTCCCCTAAACGCAAATACTTGTACATTTTAATTTAACTCCATTTTTCTCATTCTTACTCCAATAGTATTAGTATACAAATATTCCAAATGAATCGTGATACGTAGGGACAAAAAAAAATTGAAAATGGCACTCTGGTGCTTTCTTGAGCAATTGAAGTGAAACTATCGTCCTTTCAGGTGAGCGTGAAGACGTTCCACCAGCCTCACCCAACCTACCAGTGCCTATTGGTTCTGAGGTGCCTCTATCAGCGGGACTCAAACCCAGACGTTTGGAAGAAACTGCAGAACCTCGAGTCTCACTGCGAGGAGAGGAGGAAGACCCCGAGATACGAGGAAGACAGGGTGGCCGTGGCACAGTTCGTGAGGCGTTTCTTCAACTTGCAAGACTTCTCCGAGGAGCAGATCCTCCGGGTCTGCGGCATCGTCCAGGTAGACCTGTGGGAGGAAGGGGGGCCAGAATGCTGACATCTAGCAACAAGCACCTACGTCATTACAATCATGCCCTCCCAGGGATGACTCAGAGAACTTTGGTTAAATTCCGGATAATACTGACCAGAATACATACTACCAGTATACGGGATCATTCTAACCGATTGATTCATCTATAGGGCTGGATCTGTAGTACTATGAGTACTGTCCTAAGCTAGTTTTTTAAATCATCGGTCAGTGGTACTACGCGTAGGAAGTAATGTTCGAAATGAACTGTGTTGGTGGTATTGGAGAGGACAAGGTTTGCATTTCGGTTGCATGAATTAGGGGTGATTTTACACATGTGAGCTACCAGGCACACTCGAATTGCGGAGTATAGTACACTTGTCAGCCAGCGCATATGAGTTTAGGAATAACCTGGAATCACATTCAACTTCTAACCCATAACCCAACATAATCTAAACTAATCTAACATAACCTAGCCTAACCTAACATAACCCAGCTTAACCTAACCTAAACTAACATAACCTAAACTAACCTAACACAACTTATACTAACCTAACCTAACCTAAAATAACATAGCCTAGCCTAATCTAACCTCAATTTTCTGTTTTGAACAAAGTCATTATACATTAAATTTTTACTACGCAGTTCGTATAAGGATATTACCAATCTTGGATGAGTTATTCCGAAATTCGTGTGCACCAGAGCTACCAACGTAGTTTCCTCATCCCATTTCCACGTTAATGGGGTGCACTTTCTCTAAAACTACTATCGTTATGTTTTACCCTTAGATGATGTGTTAAATGTACTAGTAAAAATTCAGTCGTTTGATGAGATAAGTTGTGTGTCTAGAAATTTCATGTTAAATATCTCAACCAACGATGTTATTCATCCTCCAAATAATTCCATCTCTGGTCAATATGGTTGTGACGTGAGGTTTCAGATGATGTCCATCTTTGAGGAACTTTGTTTTAAATCTGAGTGGGGTCAAATTGTAGTCTTAACGAGATATGAAACGAATCGAGGTATTTGAAGTTGTATTTGCTACTACGCGTCTTACCAGACTAGCCATGGTTTAAAATAATATAAGAAGACAGGAATAATAAGGTAAATTTTAAAGAAGTGTGCAAAATTTTGCATGTAGAATGATTTGGGAACATTACATTGAGAATCATAACTTGGTAAAAACTACTACGAGAACACGCTTTACTCTTCTCGTTTGATTTTAAAATTCAAATAAAACAATTAATTAGAAGGTCAATACAGTAACCTAAATGGTGCTACATAGTAAAGTAATGCAAGACTACGTCGAGTAAGAACCACACTTTTAAGTTTTGTTTAGAGATAAATCGACACCCGAAAATCTAACCCGAGATCTTTGGCTTGGAAAGTTTATCCGCTTACTGAACTGTATTTTCATTAATTATTTAAAGGATGAGTTTGTGTGTGTGTGTTGAGATGTGACCATGAGTGCTCAAACTTTCCCAGGTGAACGGCCATGAAGTTCCGGTAACTGAGCCCCCCCACGTCGCCATCTATGAGACAGCCTCTCTTCTCGAGCACCACTGTCGACCCAACTGCTCTAAGAGCTTCACATCTTCTGGTGGTCTCATCATCAGGACAGCGGAGCCTATCCTCAAGGGACAGCACCTCTCCATATGTTACTCTGACGCCCTCTGGGGGACGGCGAACCGCAGGCATCACCTCTCAGAGACCAAGTTTTTCTGGTGTACGTGCGAGAGATGCGCAGACCCAACCGAGCTCGGCACTTTCTTCAGTGCTATCAGGTGTAAAAACAGGTAAGGATAAAGTCCTTATGATGCACATTTATAAAAAAAAGTATATTATTTATTTACAGGCTCTACATGAGTCATGAATGTAGGATTCTATGAATCAGATTCCTATACGAAGTTTGACATCCCCGTGGCTGATTTGTTGGACACCTTTGATTCAGGTACAAAGTTTCCTGATTCTTTTCTAACTGATGATCTAGAATAGATTTCTATTTGTTTTTGGTGTCATCATAGTAATTTACTGATGGTTACTGTGAGGCAATATCAGTTTTGGTAGTTTTCATTCCATAAAATATTTTCAAACCCAAATAAATAAACACACAAAATAAGGCAAGAATTAGATATTTTAGATATCTACCACAATAATAGCGGCAGTATCATCACCCATTTTTGTATTTATTTATCAAGTTGAGGGCTAATGAAGCAATACCATCACAGATATCTATATCTATACTAATATTATAAAAAGGAAAGATTTTATTTTTTGTTTGTAATGGATAAACTCAAAAACTACTGGACCGATTAAAAAAATTCTTTCACCAATATAAAGCTACATTATCAGCGAGTAACATAGGCTATATTTTATTTCGAAAATTTAATTTATTCCTCATAAAATGTCGATAGTATATTATATAGTCGTTGGGAAAAAAAGTTGTTGAGAGGGAAGAGGGGTTGGTGAAGCGGGCGGGGGGTAGGGGTGAGAAAATAGGAGGGAGGATAAAAAGAGGGAGGGGGCTATACAGTGATGGTAGGACTGTATTTTTTTTTTAAATAAAAAAAATTGTTTTTATATTGGCATGATGGATGATTTGAAGCTTTGTTTTACAGGATTCTTTACAATATTTTTTTACGGGGAAGGGGGCTAATATAAAATATATTGAATCTTATTCGTTAAAAACTAAGTACATTTGAGCTATTTGGCCACTCATTATTATGTATGTATATAAAATAGTTTATATGTTATTTAAATTTTTTTCGCAACAATGGCCTTAAGTATTGTAACTTTCGTACCGCGTTTAATTTAGTTTGTGGTCTGTGGGCTGACACAGTTCTGGGCTTATAAACTAATTCTCTTGTTTCAATTCTTCAGTCTTTGCGACGGTTATCTCCTCTCAGAGCACCCTCTGCTTCAAGGCACCCCCGAGGAGACCCCTCTAAACTCGGAATGGCGTTGCCACACCTGTCAGGTCATGGTGCCTGTCAGCGAAGTTCTGGAGACTTTGGAGAAGGTGGGAAGATACTTGTCCTCCATGGAGAAAGGGGAACCTCGGAGCTGCGAGAGATTTCAAGAGCAGTTCGAGAATATACTCCATCCCAACCATTTCTACCTGACGGACGTGCAGCTGGCGCTTGCTCAGCTGTACGGGCAGGACTGTCCCGAGGGGCTGCAAGGGGTTGGGGATAAGGATCTGCAGAAGAAGATAAAACTGTGTCGAAAACTGCTAACCTTGGTGGACCATCTGGTGCCGTGTAAGTTGCTTGTACTTGAGACTTACAGTCAGGACTATCTAGAGGAAAATCAAGCTCTGTCAACATCTGCTGACCCTGTTGGACCATCTGATGTCTTATAAGTGGCTTACACTTGGGCCTTACAGTCAGCGTGAGTAGCTTGAACTTATGATTTACAATCAACAGCGTACATTCTGTGACTCTGAAGACAAGGAATATTTACGAGTATCCACTTTTCTTTAAAAAAATATATTCTCCGTATTCTGTTTTCTTAGGTTTGTTAGCTTAAGTAATATATAGCGAGTTTTGCTTTTGGAGCACTATTCATTTAGCCGCATAATCCACTGAGCCTCAGTTATTGGCATGATTGTTAAGGCTATCGTCTTTCAAACGTTTACAAATCACATGAGTGATTTTTAGTTCGCATCCCAGACATGTCAAACTTTCTTAGACCTCACGTGGAATGAAATGCAGGTGGTTGGAGTGAATCCGTTTACCAATAATGTGGACCGATGCACTTAAGTTTTACGGAGCTCTTCTAGAACCAATTTCACTATTAATGTCACGTGTTTTAATTTTGTTGCAACTGTATAGCCGAGAACCGGGTCCGGGTGTACTCATGTTCGAACTGCACGCGGCTGTGGCCGAGGAGGCCAGGAGGAGGGCGAGCAGGGATGGAATGAACCCTGGAGAGTTTAGAGATAGGTTGTTGGTGAGTTTTTGAATATATTTCATACTGTAGGGATCAGGAGAGCAAACCGGATTGGAATTGACCCTGACAAGTTCGTTGACAAGCAGCTGGTGATAAGCTATTGAATCTATAGCGTGTACCAATTGCAGTATTTCTTTATAATGTATTCAAATATGCATTTTAATTTTAATTAAATATATAGTATTAGTTGACATTAACCCCTCTCCCCCTGGGATACGTGCCTGAATGTAGGGACACACAACTCTCACGTTGTCACCCCCCTCGTTGCAGGAATCTAAAAGACTTCTGACGGACGCGCTTTCCTCCTCCAATACGAGCCTGAGGTCCTACCAGAAGGCAAGATGGCGGTGCAGGCCAGAAAGAACTTGGAAGATCTCAACATTCTTTTGCAGAACATACATGTGACCATCGGGGACAGTCCCTTTGATTGTCTTCCTACGCCCTCCATCCATTCCTGACAAACGCACATGTTCCCGGGGCTTATTTGAATGTCAAGGTTTCAAAGAAATGTGGTAGAATACAACTTTAGTGACCTAAAACTTCACCCAAACCGCGATATTATTTCCTCTAGTGTCAAAATGTATGTAGAGCACATAGTTTCTGATAAGTTTGTATTGTCTCAGAAGTATATCCTTCTAAATAAAATATTGTAAAAATTTGACTTTCTGTAGATTAGAACAACATTTTTAAACTCAAGTAACAGAAGAGTTAATCTGTGCGTTTCTTGAAAGGTTTTTAAAAGTATTTACAAATTTATTTCGTGTTTAAGGAATAAAATATGGTTAATTCAACTATTGATATGCTCATATGGAGTGGTTTTTGGAGAACTTGTGTATTTAAAGTCTCTAAAAACCATAGCAATTCAGTTGATATAATACTAATGTATTCAGCCAAATATTTAATGTTCTAATAATGTCCAGGATACCATTTTCAAAACTGAGAGTTAGTGTAGATGTTTATAGACGCATGACAGCGTTTTGAAAGTCAACATGTAATCTCTCTTGAATACAGCTCTTAAGGGTACATCCCACTTGACGGAAAATATCTACACACTGAGGTATTTCCAATGGGAATGGCAGTTCTGAAGCTTCAAAAGCACTAACATAATTCTAAATTATCTTATAATGCTCTGCTGCGACCCAGTTGAATGATTTTATTTGTTTGAGGAAGGCTGGATATATGTTTTAACCATTAACTTTGTTCTCTGAACTGTGACATTTCACGTTGAACGTCGCTAAAAAGCAACTGGTTTCACCTTTACATAAATAATAAATCATATAAGTTAAAATCTAAGGTTTTAAATCGAATAGAAACATGATGATACCTTTCAATTCCATTTTGGCGTGAGCCATATTTTAAAATAACTAACAACCTTTTTAAATAACGCAAGATTTATGTTCAACTGCACCGCATCTCAGCGCTATGAAGAGCGGCCCCTGTGTGATTTGATGTATATTCAGAGGCACAGGAACCACCTTTTAAATTGTGTGTGTAAATGGGGTGAGTGGGGGGGGAGGGGGGGAAGGTTTACACTTACGAAATTGCTGTTGAAGTTATACAGGTGTTTTGCGAAGCTTCGTATGAAAGGGTCTCCAAGGGTTTTTATGGTAATTAGAGGGATGTTATAGAAAGTTAAAATAAAGTTTGTTTTACTCTACTCCCAATATACTTGTGTAAAATACATTACTAAAGTATTTTTTCTTTTTAATTATAGTTAGTTATTTTATTTTAGAACTCAGGTGGAGAAACATGACACTGTGTACACATTGATCAACATTTGGGTGTAAACAACGTATCCATGTGCGCACCCCTACCCCCCTCTTCACCTGCGCCTCCATTTGAATAAATAGAATGCTGTTTTGTATGGTAAGCAATTACAAGCGTGCTAAGTGCCTTAGTGTACCAAACAAATAAAAATGGGCTTTGTGTTTTAGTGCCTTCATAGTTTCTAACAAAAACAAGTCGATTTGTTAGTGGACAAACAATAGAAGCATTTGTTTGTAAGTTCAAATATTTAATCTAAAGGCATTTAAAAAAGTTGTTTTAGCGAATATTAATCATTTTGATATTCATACTTAACAAATATTATTTTAAAATATTGTGTTATTGATTTTTCTCTTTGGAAAAATTATAAATACATGTAATTTGTTTGTCTAGTTGTAAACGCACAAAGACCCATAATCCTTTAGAATTAGATTGAAACATTGTTCTCTCTCCTTATATTTGTGGAACTTTTGTTAAAGTGTAGACTTTTATTCCATTGTTAAAGAAGACGCGTCAGAAAATGCGTGTCTAATATTTATAAAACATTTTCTGAAATAAATCAGGCAGTAGGCCTGCCTAACGGTCATAAGCAAGTCACTGGTCACTTATGTTATAGATAAGAAGAAAACAAAAGAAATGTAAAAAAAAAAAGTTGTATAGCTAGCTCAGCTAGATGAAATGTTTTTTATCTACTTATCTTTGAAAAATAAATAATAAAGTCAAATAATTTGACTCTTTGAAGCGTTCTTTTAATTGGTCAACACTTGAGAGATAAACTACATCCTACCCACATCTATGAGCATGCAGTCATAGATGTTAGTCTCATCTTGTCTATTCTGCAATGAAAGGGAGGTTGTGTTCGTGTGTTGAGTAATATCAATTAAACCAGCTAGTATCATCATAATAATCGTATGTACTTCTATACGGAAAGCAATCATTTCAACTAATCAGAAGGTAGACTCTGATGATCCGAATATTATTTGTTTTATATTTAAGTTTGTGCGAATTAGGCCTACTGTTTATTTATGTTGATTGAGTTAAAAAGTTACTAACGTGATTAATTTTAGTCAAAGTGTTTTTATAATCACATTAAAATGACTCGACTTCTAACAGTATTTTAACTACTCTCCGACCCACTTAGGTGGTCGCATGAATTAAGGCGAAACTCTCGCAATAGACTAGATTGCTGATAACGGCTAATTCAAGGTTCGTACTTCAGTTGGGAGTACTGAGGTTTTTACTCAAAAAGGTTTATCCCTCTCCCTCCAAGAAAATTCGGGTACATTTCCTGTGAATATAACCTTCCTAGTCCCTAAAACCATCAGCGTAATTAGTAAATAAACGTATAACCCGAACGGGTAGTAAGACGTGGTGTTAAAAAAAACTACTCCCCGCTAGATAACTCTGCTATCGACATTAATTATTGGTTGAACTTCTAAGTTAATTCGTAAGCAACTTAAGGGAAATATCCTCACACCGCGGTTTTTCTAATGGAATGACAGTTCTGAAGTCTCAAACCCACTAAAACATTTTTCATTTATCTTAAAATGTTCTCTTGTGGTTCTTTATAAGCCTATATTATATGTCTTTATTTGTTTGAGAAAGATTTAGTTTATGTTTCTAGCCATTTAGCAATCTCAAAATTGCTAAATTCCATGTGCCATTTTAAAGAAAAATAACTATCTTCACCGTTTTCAATTATAAAACTTAAAATGCAAGCTTTTTAATCCATTAGGGACATATTGAAATCCTAAGTCTTTATTTTTACGCTGACCATATTTAAAATTTTTAAATATCAAACCACTTCTTAAATAATGCGGGATATCTGCAAAGAAAGCAATGTCATATTGCAGACGTCCGGAAATCGAGAGTTATTTAGGAATTGGTTTATTATTTCAAAATATCACTCACACCAAAATGGAGAGATTATGTCTCTAACTAATTAAAAGCCTTACATTTGAAGGTTAGCAATATATTTTAAAAATTATAAAAATGGAAAATAAGCTCATTTTCAAGAACGTTTCACGTGGAATGTCACAGTCTCGAGTTCAAAGTAAATGGTTAAAAACATATATCTAGACTTCCTAAAAAAATTTAAGTCATATAGGGCTTATTATAAGGGCCCCAGCAGAACATTTAAAAAATAATTGAGAATTATTTTAGCTTATAGCTCGAATGAGTAGTAAAAACGTGGTGCTAAAAAAAGGATTATTTTAGTGGATTTGAAGCTTCAGAGCTGCGATTTCCATAATAAATACCACAGTGTGAGAATTTCCTCTCCATTGGGCGGTGCCCTTAACTTGAAACGTGTGCATCACTATACACACTCTTCTCTAAACAATCCTAATGTTTTCTTGAGCATGAACCAAGCTTCAAGAATTTCAAGCTGTTTTCAGAGCCCCTGATTGATCCAAGTAACGGTCTAAACATATCCAGGAGCTGGGTTGTATGCTGAATAAGACCTCTTCGTGACAGTGTCTGCACAGAACAAACGTGATCGTACCCCCACCCATCTTTCATATGCTCGTCTTCGCTTCTCAGCCTTGACGCGAAGGTAATGTAAAGGTGAGTGAGTGGTGGGAGGTTACACTGACATCACCGAGTCGCCAGTGCGTCAGCGCATTATTGTCGGTTAGCTCGGTAAACTCGGCGGACTTTCCCCAGTATCGGAACATGTCCATAGATCGAAGTACTAACCTAACCTACCGGAACATTGGATAAAGTCTTGTTTACGTGCCTTGCTCAGGAACTTCTTCTTTCAGAGACAGTTTCCGGTGAGAGAGTAAACCGGAAACTAAGTGTTTTGAAACCTCATAGCAGTTTGTGCAGTGGTCAGTGTTCGCAACTGGACAGTTGAACGTGTTTTGAGCGGCAAATACTTCTGGGAATTGATTAAAAAGTGACTTGTTTCCACAACTATTTAATTTCCTTTTGTAATTTTATCTAACATCGCTACCGGAATAATGTGGTGATTGTCTCTGTCTCATAGACAGTAGTTAATTTTATCACTAACTACGTCAATTACTTGCAACCTTCATCGTCATTGAGATTATAGCTATAGTTTTGAAGAGATATTCTATTTTTTGTTTTTTATACGTCAGTTTTAAGACAAAAGTTTTCAAGTATTTTAATATTTATTTACTTAGTCGAAGATTTAAAAGAAATATGTGACGTGTAAGAGGATAACCTGATTCTTAATAATTGTTGAACGTAAGTATTGAATGTGTCACGACTAATTATTTTTGGTTTAATACATACAATTTTGTGGTGCGTTTGAAATGAGATTTAATAAGGACATAATTTAAATCATTTTGATGAGGAGAGTGGTTAGATTACGTGATCCGCTCCCACAGCTAGGATTATAATATAAACATTCCTGTCACTGGCAGCCAAGTTTATTGCGAGCCTGAAGCCTCAGACCACCTGATCACCGTTGCGTATATTTGATTTTAACATTGCATTCAAACGCTAAAAACAACAATTAATAGTGATTTTCATGTGAAGAAGGGAATTAAAAATGTATTAGCAATCTACTCTTGATTTTATCTTTACTGGAGACTGATAGCATAAACTACTATATGTGTGTTGTTTCAGGTAAAATAACTACGGTCACTGGAGTGAGGTGTTTAGTCAGGTTTTGCTGATGCAGGTTAGACTAGTTGGTAACTCGTATATTGCTTTTCCCTGTGTTTATAACGCTAAAGCTATAAATGTGAGCTCGCATACAATGTTTGTTTCCACCCAACCAGGATAAGAGTATATTGATTGCTCTAATTGGAGGGGGAGGGGGGGATTGAGGAAGAAGGTCTAAGAGAAAATGTATCAATGTTTGCTTAGAAGGAGAGTGGGGAACCATTGAGGAAAAAAACCAAGACTGAATACACACAGCCGATACTTGAAACCCAACCTCCCCATCACTAGCAAGCTTGACGTTTAGTCCGCGTTTCCACTGGCGCGGGTAATAATATTTGTTGAAGGGTGCGCAACGCGAAGAAACCGAACGGTCTTGTTCGGTGACTAAGCCATCCTCGTAATTAAAATTCAAAGCCCGTCCCTGTGAGTCATTGGCTGGACTCAGGAGGTAAACTGTTGGGTGAAGAAAGGTCCTTGGCTCTATCCTTGGCCAAGGAACCTGACCAAGTATTCTAGTAATAAGGAGGCTTACTGGACACTGGGTCTAAATGACAAGTTCATATAGTCTGGTTTGCCACTGACGATAATGTTGGTGTTTTGAATCCCGACTGGGTTTACTGAAAGCGTTTATTTCTAAATGATTTTCAGTTATCCCTCCTTGCAAATGTGGGGACATTTTCTATAACTTCTTTCTATCCTATTACTACCAGATTATAATTGAAAAATAATGGTAGGCCTACACTATTTTATGCACCTGCATTTGAGATAAGTCCAGAGTATTATATTTCCAAGCTACGCGCATATTTACACTAATGTGGTAAGAAAGATGACGATATAATTTAGAGGAACGGGAGAGAGAAATGGATAAATTGAGAAAGTGTTTAAGAAACAACCCTGACTGGGATTCACACCATGACCTCTCCATCACCAGCAAACCTGGTTATTACGATACTTAAAGCTTTGTCCATGTGCACACCGATTGGTTATTAGACCAGTAGTCAGCCTCCCTAGCCATTCGGTCAGGGTACTTGTATTTTTCAAGGAAGTGATCGAACAAATGCTTACTTTGGTGTTGTTTATTTGAGACAAATTCTATCTAACGGCATCCATCCTTCTAGGAAACTTATTTCCCTCTGTATGTAAACATCCCTCCCAGAGTTGATAAACGCTAAGAGAAGGAGATAGTTTACCGCATAGCACAAGGTTTAATGTAGAGCCAATAGCCGAGCGAATAAAGCAAACAGTTAATATAGAATATATTTCCAAAGGATTACACTGTTTGCCAAACCTAGTAAATGATTCAATGACGGACATTAATTAAGCTCCTCCTTTTCTATTTCTCTCCCCTCCCATATAACAAGTAACCTTTTAACTCCCTCGGTGACTGAAGCTCTAAGGCACTACTATCGCAATATACTAGAATGCCGATGACGGGGAGATCGTGGTTCAATCCCAGTTGGATATACCGAGGGTGGTTTTTCCTAAATGGTTTCCCTTTTTCTATCTTCACGCCAATGCGGGTACACTTCCTCTAAATTCTACATTCCTCATCCCTCACACATTTTCGTGATTAGTAGGCTACATAAGAATATAACCCAAGTGGGTAGTAGCTTAGGATGCGATGATTAAAAAAAGTGACCTTGAAGGAAAGCATGAATATAATAATATATCGTGGCGTGACCTCCTCCCAGCCATACCATCGTCCTACTGCTTTCTAGCGGTGAGGTGTGGATAAATATTTGCCAGGGTGTTTTTGAGCTTATAAACTCAACGTCCTACAGTAACTGAACTGGAAGAAACAATAGTCGGCTACCTGACACGAAGTACTTCCTGCACTTTCACTTATTTTGTTTCAATCAATAGCCACAGGGGAATAATTACCTTTATCGACTATTGGCTACGTTTTCTCCCAAGGGGGGGGAAGAGGGAGTCGATGACGTTCTACTGGGGGGCCGCAGGTTACGGCTTACAGACCATTTTCAAGAGTTAGAACTATTTGTCTCTAAGGTAAAGAAAGATTTCTCAACAGCTTCATTCACACCAAATCTTTCTGGTTGTGGAAGTAGCGTCTGTTTCTAGGATTACCGAGAGAAGAAATAGAATTATCTAGGCGCTTAGAGAAAGCTATAACTATCCAGGCGATTTAAGGATATCGGAATCACATTAGAAAATAATGGTTAATATATATATGTTGGAAGTGAAGGAGAACTAGAACTATCCCACGAAAAGAAAGATAAATAACTATGTAAACTTATTTTACACTTAAAGAGTCGATACAAAATACACGTAGAGTAGTCATCAGCAGTAAAAAGCTATTATATTTATCAAACATAAATGTAATATTGACACCATATTTAGACAGAAAGAGTAGCGTATTTTCTTTGAGGAAAGTTAATTTAATATTGTTCTTTGTTAATTTAATTCATAGCTTCTAAAAAATAAAGTGGGATGGTTCATTGAAATTGATTCCGCAAAGACCGTTTTCTAAAGGGAATGAATGTTATTTGCTTGGGTAAGGTCAACCTTTTCACAAAACAAGAATGAAAAATAGATTCTATGAAAATGACAGCTAGCTACTTCGTGAAATCTTCCATTGTATACTCAGTACAGATTTTCTTACTGATCATTCTCCTTGGGCTTTCAATTATCAGATTGGTCGGAACTAGTGGCTCTCCATTCTTCTATGTCTTCTTTTCATTGTACTTTAATTCTAACAACCTGAGTACTTAAGAAATGGCTCTTTTATTACATTATAGATCTTTATTTCCCTGTGTACTTAAGCTTATTTTCTCTGATTATCGATCTGATTAAACCGTCATTTTCATTCTTCACTTCTTCCTCTTATTCTTCATACTTCTTCATTACTGATCATTAGAGAGGCGGTGCATACAGGATATTAAACACCATCAAGTCCATGGCAGCAGATGGCTTATAAACATCAACTGGACTGATGGTATTCTTACCACAGTTTAATTTCATTCAGCACACAGAGTGACCCTAATAGTCCGTTCATACCGTTGTGATGAGGGTAATCGGGTAACAACACACACACACCGTGTCCCAGTGGCCTGGTAGCAAACTAGAGAGACAGTGCGATCTTCATTTCACTGGAACAAGCTCAGGCCGGTGTTGCCATTAGGTATAAATAAAATACTTGTGTTCATTCTGGTGCCAACTGTGTCTACCTTAATAATGTATCATTTCAGTGATGTTCCCAGAACTTTATTTTGGGAGACGGTACATAAATATATCAAAGTTTGTTCTTTTGTCACCGCGTCTCACTATCCGTTCAAGCTTTACACCAATAGAAGCATTTTTTGGGTACTCTTTTACAATTGGGAGCTAATTACTATGGCGCACCAACCTAGGTGTATGATAACCAAATTATCATATGATTGTTATAGTTTTTTTTAGCACCGCGTCTTACAGTATTACCCAATCGGTTGTACGTTTGTTAACAAATTACATTGATGGTTTTAGGGATTAGGGATGGAATATTTAGGAAGTATACCCGCATATTCTTGGAGGGAGAGTGGAAAATCAGACCACCCTCAGTACACCCGACCGAGATTCGAACCTTGATCTCCCCGTCATCGGCAGTCTAGTCTACTGCGAGAGTAGCGCAACCACCGAAGCGGGTGATTGCTGTGGTTATCGTAAACATGGCAACACTGTTGGAGCCCACATACCATTGCGTGACTATTGCGATATGGCACGCTCTATTCTCGTATTGTATAGTCAGCTAAAGCTAAAGGGTTATTGCATCTTTATCTAGAAATGTAACTAAGGAGGCCTTACATCAACATGTAGCTTCGTGTTGTATTAGGACATTTTGGCTAAGGTATATTACATCACTCCTTAGCCTAGTCTTACCTATGCATAGTAAGGATATTAAGCGTATAGCCCGAAAGGGTAGTAAGACAAAGTAAGGACATTAGCTTAAAGGGCTTATTACATTACACTCTGACGACTATTGCTCAGTAGGGTCACTGTATCTAAGAGTTACACTATATTCTAGCTCCATCTTGTATAGTAAAGGCACGGTAGATAAGGGGGTGCTACATTGGTATCTAGATTTATGTTCTATATAAAGAACATTATAGCTACAGGGTTACTTACAACCCTATTTAGTCACAGCTTTTATGGCAAGGGCATTGTAGAAAAGGGATTATTACATAATTTAGTAAGGGAACGATTCACTTTGGTTGTCGAGGGGTTTAACTTTAAGGCGTCACTCTCACAATAAAAAGGACTGCAGATGCTGGGAAGATATAGCTCGAATCCCGGCGGGTTTACTGAGGGTGGTTTTCCCTAAATGGTTTTTCATTTACATCCACACAAATGAGGGTACAATTACTCTAAGCTCAACCTTTCTCATCCTCAACACATTAGCGTAATTAGTAATCTACGTATAGCCCGAGCGGGTAGTGAGATACTGTGCAAATTAAATAAGGGAAGAAGTTGCTATCAAGGAGTGAGTAACCAACGAATACAGGTTCGGAGGAAAGGAATAGGTAGATTTATCTGAGCGGTTAATACTACCGACTTTGACCGAGGATTCTTGGGCTTAACGAAACACTAGCTAAAGTGCAGATTATATTTCAACACTATCGTTTCTAATCCTTTTTACTGTTGAATTCTGATGAAGTTATTTAAAATCCATCCCCTTATAATTTTGGGATAGATTGCTTAAGCCCTCGATAGTCGACATTGGCCCCAGAGCGAAACAAACGATATCTCCTAATCCCTAAAGGTCAATATTAAACTAGTGTTTAGACGTCACCACTCCCGCGCGTTAAACACCTTAACCAGAATGTTCTCGCAGTAGATTTATTGGAGCGGATTGAATTTGTTGCTTTTGTGCGCATGCCTTAGTAATAGCAGGTTCGTGTGCCCTAAATTGTTGTGTTTGCAGAACAAAAAGGTGCATAACTATTCAGCAAAATACTTGATTGACAAAAAATAATTAGGGTATTTAACGTGCACTTTCTAAACATACACATTATATAGCACACGAATAACAACGCACTTTTTTGAACAGCAGATCTAACACTACAAGCTCACACCTGCAGGAGAAAAACAGAAACACGTAAACATATAGTAAATATATTCATCACCCTTGTGGGAAACGAACCAAGGTTCCTTAAACTTGTGGCTAGTACTGGTACTCTGACCACTTAGATACGGTGACGGAAAACGTTCAGAAACAATCTGAGGTGTGTATCCCGCACCAATGGTACATGGACAAAGGCATCAGTCTCGTACTGTCTGGTTTGGCGGTGATGGGAAAGTCGGGATTTGAATCCAATTCGGGTGTATTGAGGCAGTCTTTTCTCACTAGGCTTCTACGAGAATGGAGATACATTTCTTCTAAACGCTATCTTTTCGTCCCTATCCTGCTATTGTAAATATACTGATAGCCCGGACGGGAATAAGACGTTACTAAATACTCTCATTATGTATTTATATATGAGTTAAGGCATGCACGCCTGGAAGGAAGGGAGGGTTGAAAGGGGGAAGACTCGCGTTCCCACTCGCTTAGATATTGAATTAAATATACACAATTCATTTCATAGTTATATTTTAATTTATTTGAGATATTTAACGTGCACTTTCTGAACCAACTGATTACATTTGCACACGAGATATAAACTAACTTAACGACGTTGCCGACTTGGAGATTTAGAAACTATTTTGCGAGGCGGGCTGCATCTTAATTTGACGCACCTAAGCATTCTAAGCATTATCACACTTATACACCAATGTACGAAATATAAAGAGAAGAAAGGAAATGATCTGTTCACCCTGCGAGGCCTCTTTTTTATCTACCGACAACACTTCCCATCTTCCTCTGACGAGTTGACACACACTCACTATACTATTTGCGCCTTGAAAACATTTACTTGCTTTTTAGAATTACATTTTTCTTATTTTCTACTTCTAAATAAACATATGCTAGCAAGAACCTTTTTAATCTACATCCTGGCAGGAAGACTCCTACAGGATATTTTTGTGGCCAAACCAAATAGGATTTATAAAAAATACTTCTACAAAAAAAACTATTTCTAGACAAAACTAATCATTTTATCACGTTTGTAGGACTATTTTTATAGTTATTTGAGAATGTATTGTTTTTGTTTCAAAGCTATAAGTTATTTTTAAATCTCTTTGAAAAAACGTAAATTCAATTAACATGGTAAGTTTTAGCTTGACCTGCCATGTCGTCACAGGTAGGTAACGTCCTTAAATCTAGAACAGCCACAATATCCAGCCCCTAGCCGTTCGTTCATCACTGTGAAAGGGAAAACCCACATTTCACCAATTATTATACATTTTTCCGCCATGTCAGGAATAAAACTCAGGACCATTAGCTCAGAAGACAGACACGCTACCGATTGAGCTAAGGTGTGGATGAAATCTAAATCTATAAAGTTTAAAAGTTGCAGGGGGTCAAGTGAAATGCTCATTTTCATTTCCTATGCGATATTAAATAATCTCATATTTCTGTGCGTATGAGACTCAAACTTTGATTATTTATCTTATAAACTCATGAATTTAAATATTTAAGATGTAATTATATTAACATTTACTAATAAATTAATCACTACAGAGATCAAATATAGTAAATGTGTATCGTTACATTGTGGGATGAATTCTAGGCCATGAATTATGTAACGTTGACTCTCAGGTTAAAACAACAACAAACAAAACAATACTTTGTTTGGTTCCACAATCTAAATAACATTTTTGGTGTGAAATTATTCAACGTATTGCCTGCTGTGTTGTATTTTAATGATTAAGTTTAAATTTAGCTCAGCTAAAAACCAATAATTTCAAATTTACCTTACAAATTTTTGGTAAGAGTAGCATATCAAATTTTGTTTGTACCCCTCCTAGAAAAAGTCCAAAGCGCACCCGTGGATCAGTTCAGGGGGGACTAAAATGAGATTAAAACTCATATTTTAAGTGATTTCATGGTGGTATCAGGAAGAAGGAGTTTGGAGGCAGTGAGGTGTATGTAGTGTTTCAATGACTCAACACGAGCCCACTCCCACCAATTAAAACACATAACGGTATGTTGTAATATATAACTAGCAATTAATTTACTTTACTGATTGTATCAATGGTACTTTACATGTACAGTCTTTCCTGCCAATGACTAGGGTTTGAAGGGTGCGGGGAAGGGAGAGGGGGGAGGGGACATTAACTCAAAAAATTATGTGTCCCTGGTCCGCTATGGAAGCTGGACCGCTGAGGTTGAGAGGAAGGGGAGCCTATGAATGGTCTGTATTCTCATAATCTAGAATATAGTGTACCCCAAGAAAAATAGTACTCCTGCCCCAAACAAATCCCCCCTGACTATCACATGAACATCCTGTGGCCGTGATATGTAGCTCAACCCACATGCCGGTGGTCACGCACGCACTCCATCAGAGAAACATCACATACTCGGAGACGTGTCGTTGTTCAGAGACCGCATGACGTGCCCTTACCATATCTTCTTTATCGAGGTTGTTTAATATTTCCTTTGTTTCAACTCGTGTACCTTGCATATGTGGGCACGGGGGCAAAGGCATCAATCTCCCCTTTCCTCAGTTTGCTGGGTTCGGAGAGGTCGGGGTGAGAATCAAGGGTGAATGCGTTGAGGCTGACTTAATCCCATGTTATTTACCCCATTCTCTCTTCATGGTGTTACGGGTACGTTTCCTCTAGGATACACTCTTCATTCCTACCCCACCACATGTGTTAGTAATTAATAATTTTGTGTGTAACATACCAAAATATAAAACACTATTATTATTATTATTATTGATTAAAAAGATTATGATAGAATTCAAAACCTTTGAGGACTTCAAAATCTACTCTCGCGAGGACTCTATAACGGTGCCAGTTTTTTAAAATCATTTTTAAACCCGTTTTGTGGCCGCGTGGTCTAACGCGCTACTCTTGTAGTAAACTATACTGCCGATGATGGGGACATCAAGATTCAACTCTCAGTCGAGTGTACTAAGGGTGGTTTTTTTTTTCAAAATTGTTTTCCCCTTTTCTTCCACACAAACGCGGGTACACCACCTATAAATATAAACTTCCTAATCCCTAAAACCATTAGCCTAGTACATGAGTGTATAACCTGAACGGGTGGTAAGACGTGGTGCTAAAAGTAAATAAATTAATAGCGCCATTTCATGTTAATATGCTCTTGAACATGTGTGAATTATTGTGCACCCTTGGCGTATTTGAGCCAGGGTATCTCAGAAATGATGATCAGCTTCCGAAGTTTATGATTTCAGCCATAGCTGAGGTTTTTAATAAGTATCGATGTTCATAAATATGTATTTTAAAAATTATTTTACATATCAAATTTGTACCAATTACGTTAATGTGTTATAGATGATGCTAGGTTTAATTTGGAAATGCAGCCGCATTATCGTGAAGGGTGAGTTAAAACTTATTTATTAATACATTCAGAACACCCAAATGGGATTCGAACCCTGCTCTCTCTGTTATCGGCAGTCCAGTCCATTGCAAGAGTGACGCCTTAGAACATGCGGCCACCGAAGCGGGGAAAGGGGGAGAAGGAGAACTACAGTGACAAATTAAATATGTAAATCCACCCTTAGTGCAGCCGACTGAGATTAGAGCCTCGATCGACCCGCCATTGACAATCCACTATATTGAGAGAGGCAGACGCCGTAACCCACGTGGCCACTAGTGCAGGTAGTACTTGTGTTATAAAACTAACTCCTTTGTTTCATTTTCCCATAGATATACATCTTACGAGAGGAAAAAAACGATGGTCAGACGAAGACGCATGAAGAGAGGAAAAAAGGAATGGTGATGCCATGGAGTGTGTTTTGGCAGGTACTCCTACTCCTCTGTGCTCTCTCCCTGGACTCGCTGGGCTCAGGGGTGGAACATGCCACTGATAACCACACCGTCGTCACAGGTCTTGAAGATGACAGTACATGCAAGTGCAAGGAAGTATCCATCGGCAAGATGTCATGCCAGGCCACTTGCATGGCCTCCCCTTCTACCGACAACACAAATATCTCCGTCTTGGAGATACGGTCCTCGACCCTCGTGGGGTTGCGCGTGGGGACGCTTTCGGCGTGGAATTCACTGAAGGCCATCACCATTGAAGATAACTACCATCTGGTAGAGATCGAACCAGGGACTTTCAGGGGTATGAACCTAGTGACCAATTTGTCGATATCCTTCAACATCAACCTGAGCTATCTGTCGGAAGGTGTTTTTGAAGGATTGGACAGTCTTGTGACGCTCCAGTTGAAGAAGAACAACTTCAGTGCGTTTCAATCTTTTGTGGCTGCGCTATCCCCTAAGTATCTTCCCTGGCTGAGGAAACTTATTCTTAACGAGAATCCCCTACAACGAGTAGAGGTTGAAGATTTAGTGGCGCTGAATGGGTCCTTACTAGAGGACCTTCACTTGGTGTCGTGCCAGCTTGAGTATGTCCACCCGGAGTCTCTGAACACCCTGACACACCTCCGTGCTGTGTATCTAGGCCTGAACACTCTTAACGTGTCCCTACTCACAGGACTTATAGGTGAGCTGACAACAAGTGGATCCCTCTCCGTATCCTGAACCTATATAGCGTCGGTCTCCAGAGCAGTATCCCAGAAAACCTCCTTAACGCTATTGCTGACTCGGGCATAACTCATTTGAGTCTGGCTAGGAACCAATTTCAGTCGTTGAGACCTGGTTCTTTCCCCATCATGCCCCACTTGTTACACTTAGACCTGAGGGAAATAGTGGCCATCAACTTCCCGCAGGGGATACTGAATGGTACTGTGGCACCCAACCTGACAACCCTGCTGTTCGGGGGTAACAGACTCCCAGGCATAGTCCCAGGGATTCTCCTGCCTCACCTGGAGTCTTTAGACCTGTCATCCAATTCTGGGGACAGCCGTGATCGCTCCTATTTTGACCTAGGAGAAGGAATGTTTGTAAATATGACGAGCCTCTCATACCTCAACTTGTCCTACAACTACGTGCGGATGATCTCTAGGAAAACATTCAAAGGACTTATGAACCTCGACAAGGCTTTAAGCTTGAAGAATGCAACGATAGTCCATATCGAACCGTATTCATTTAGTGAACTAAGAAACTTACAGTTCCTTAATTTAGAAGATAATCTATTTCCAAATTTTATAAATCTAACGTCAAGTTTATTCGAGGGTTTGATGAATCTAAAAGTGTTGCTTCTCGGGGGTTGTGGCATAACTAGTCTATCGATAGATTCTAACGTATTCTCTCCTTTAGCTCGTCTAGAGTATCTGGTCTCGAACGAAACCTCCTCGTCACTTTGAGTCCCCAATTATTCTCGCCTCTTCCGAATCTTCTGGGTGTGGACCTCTCCACTAACCTTATAGTTCCGTGGAAAGACGAAATAGAGAGGGTTTTCAAGAACGTCAGCACGTCCTTGCAAGTGTTTATGCAAGATAACAAGCTGACATACATTAGTCCAGCTATGATTGAAGACTTCTTAGACGTTGAGCTCATAAAGCTGAGTGGGAACCCATTCACGTGCGACTGCAGATATTTCTACCGGACAAAGCTATGGCTGGGTGCGCGTAACCTGTCATTAACGTCTCTGAGAACCACGCAGTCTTCTTTGAAGTGTTACTCTCCTGATAAATGGAGAGAGAAGTCTCTCTTGGAATACTTGGATAAGCTCGACTTGGAAGAAACTATTTGTAAATTTGTGATAAACCCGGATAGTGATAGTATCTTCGCTTGGATTATCACCCCAGTGGTGATCTTGATGATAGTTTTATTAGTGTTTCTAATCTTATGGTACAAATATCGCTCCTACATCCGTTACTGGATATTTCTGGCAAACGTGAACATGAGAAGGCATGGGTTCAAAGCCCGGAGAAAAATCCAGGAAGGTTACTCCAACTATCAGTACGACGCTTTCGTGTCTTACAGCAACGAGGACCGCAACTTTGTCGTACGACTGGTGGCCATGTTGGAGAACTACGAGCCCTTCCTCAAGCTGTGCGTCTACGAGAGGGACTTCGAGATCGGTTCCGTCATCTCCGAGTCGATCTTGCAGAGTGTCGCAATGAGTAGGAGGATCGTCTTGATTGTCAGCGATGCGTTTGTGCGATCTCAGTGGTGCATGTGGGAACTGCAGCTGGCGGGTAGCAAGAAGATGATCCTGGAGGGTGGTGAGAAGCGGCGTCTCTCCCTGCGTGGGGGAGAGGACCCCTTAGTTCTGGTAAGGCTGGGTCAGGTGCAGACATACACATGACACCGTTCCTCAAGTACCTTCTGAAGACTCGGGTGTACTTGGAGTGGGACCACGAGCCAAAAGGCAAAGACAATTCTGGGACAGGCTGAGAACAACTCTGTCCCCTCCAACCATATTAATATCCCCGGGCCAACAAATTAGGTGATGAGATTGATCCCCAGTAATGGGAGGGAAAGGTCTAGTTGTAAATAGGTAACAAATTGACTATATGGAGGCTGCTATTTGTGTTTGCACTGATCTAATTGGGATAAGTCGCTAGTGAGCAGTATATTGACTACAAAGCATACTAATACAACTACTAGAGATGAGTTCAACAAATTGTTTTTATATCATTCTAATATTCAGTTCAGTAACAAATGTCGAATCTTAAAAAACACTGAAAGCGTTGGAGTTAAATTTACCAAATTGTTATTTTTTTTTTTTAAATATAATTTTGTTCCGTATTAACCCAAATTCATTTAAGTGGTAGATTAATTCTCTAGACTTTAGAGCAGTGTTTCTCAAAGTGTAGTTCTCAGGTCACCTGGTGGTTTGCGGTGGCATATCAAGTGATTCTTACAATCCCAGAAGTTTAGCAATAACAATGAATTCAAGAATATTGATAAAAATAACAAACAATTTGAAAGGCAAATGATTAAATATTGATAACCCGGTGGTCTAGGGTTAAGGTGTCAGACTTCTGTTCTGGGAGTCCGGGGTTCATTCTTCGGTCCCGGCATAGATTTATCTGATTGCCAAACCCTTATTTCACCTCTGACAAGACGTGTATTAATCACAGCTTGTGAATGTGTGGAATGACGGGCCTCCACCGTGGTTCGGATCCCACGTTAAACTGTAGGTCTTCCATTTCATCTTACAATCACCCTATCATTACACATTAACGTAAGTGCGTATAACCCGAATGGGTAGTAAGTCGCGGTGTTAATAGTAATAATAATGATTAAATATCAAATACTCAAAAAACACTCTTTTTCTTTCCTCAGTAGAAACAAGTCACTTAGAAGAGGAAGTTTGTATAAACCTTAAGTCAACGAATCTGAACAATTGATTACAAAAAATTATTTGGTTTAAAATGTTAATAAACAATCAAACAACAGTATAAGCTTACTTACTAATTCTATGATATCGGTTTTCAACATTTAATATAATCAATTAATTTTAGTCTTTTATATGTAGTCCTAAAATAAAATCGCTTAGAAATAATGTTTTTTCCGCCTAATTTACAAGACCCCCTTCTCCTTCCTATTCCAAGGCCCATAACTTCTCTTTACATCATCACAACTTTTAGAAACACTGCTCTAGAGTCTGAGTGTAAAAGGTTTGTCCTAAATTATTTATAACTAAATACACTAATAAATAACCAACATTAAATCTCTAAAGATATTTTAATTAATAATTTAGAAGCTATTTTCAAGTTTGTATTTTTTTAAAACATCAAATTTCAAACATTAGTTGGATTTGAGTATTTGAAGTAACCCATCCTTAAAAAAAAATACTAATAACATATCTATACGTTCTTAACACATGAAGAGCACTCATTTCAAGGCATCAATTATTGCATTAAAATATGTGCTATTTATGGATCTTAATGGAAAGACGAAATTTTTTTCAAGTAGAGGCTAGGAAGATTAAGCAACAAAGGACTTCGCAATAGTTGACCAGAGCACAAACAGGCAAGTGCCTCTAAATTCCAAGTAAGCTCATCTACATCCAATCTGTTGATATCTTAAAGTATTAATTAAATAATAACTAAATTGAAATATGTTGTCTAAATAAATTATCTTGATAAATCTTAAAGTAGGTGGAAAAGTTCAACGACTTCTTTATAAATCACAATTTAAAAAAATGTAATAGTTAACTTCACATCATGTTCAGATATATTAATATTGTTAACCTTTTATATCAAATTGTGCAGGTTTAATGTTTCAATTTTTTTGTTGGTTACAATAGATGGAAAACAAGCAAAAAAATACCGGTGGTACTGGTATATTAACTTTAAAGTCGATGAAACAAAACTTAGTAGCCTACTGTATATACGAGTATTGAAATGAATATTTGGTATTTTCACTTCTTCACAAATATCGTGTACTGTGTATAAACACAAAGCTTGTACAATAACTTAGCTCAAAAAGCTGACTCTGTCAGTTGTGTTTCTGATAACTAAAGACTAGCTTAAGATTTCATAAGATCTCACACGTCCATCTAATAAATAATGTGTCATGTATGATCCAAGGCATCGACCAACTCTTGGTAGCTCGGTAGTAAAAACTGGTAGCTTAATCTGGCTAAAGAATGTTATGGCCACACAAGCTTGTTGTTAATTAGAATAATTTTTTTTATGAAACATCTGTATATGGAATGGAAATAAAATATTCACAGAAAAAATGTTAGTGTAAATATCAAAGTATTTTGATATCTAATTCCAGTTTATGTGTTTATATCGCTCTTTCCTGTACCTTCATCCAGCTATAGTATTTTTAAATAAAGATGATTATTTAAAAACTTAACTAAAGTGGTTAGGTTCATATTGATGTAATGAGGTGGACTAAATAGAATTAGCTAAAGATAGGGATTATGAGGCATACTTTTGTACATCTCTGTACCTAATACCATTGAATAAATACGGTGATGTTACTTCCCCTCTTCTGTTTCTACACTTAACCACAAGCCAAGGGTTCACAGAGAGTTGCCGCGCCTGATGCATAGCCAGTAAAATCATGAAAACCTTCCTTCAAAACAGCACAATTATTGTTATTAAAAAATTACAAAATCTGAAATAAGTTGAAAATAATTATAATCGTCGAGGATGTGTTATAGTTGAGAATCGCCTTCTATGGTCACATGATCCGAGTGAGCATGGAGAGATTGACAAACCGGATATTTTCTCTACTTTTTAAATAATAAAACCAATGGGGCCTGGTTCACTGAGGTGGAAAAGAATCTGCAAGAAGTGGAGATCACAGGTGAGGACATCCAGGAAAGTGAGTGACCTCTTAAGAAGAAACTTGGAGCATACCAGGGTTTCCGGAAAAGCCCAAGCTTAAAACAGGCAAGACGTGAGCTGAAGAAGGAAAGGAAGTGCACCGAAAATGAAAGCGTGGATACTGGACAAAAGTTAAAGCCAAAGGAAGAAAACAGTTGAAATAATATGGTCCATAGCTGGCCAAAACAAGGAGAAGAAGGAAATCTATGTAGAATTGTTGGGGGTGCTGCAGCTCTACAGCTCTTATGTACGAGCCGCCACTGGTTTATAATTAGCTCTGGTTGAATTAGTAATAAAGTTCCTTGAATTTAATTCAATTATTTCACAATAAATTGATATTTTTTTCATTATCAATACAATAAACATCTTTCCTTTACATTTTGACTGATAATTGTTTCAAAAAATAAAATTCCCCATATTAGATTAAATTTTCATTTAAAAATAATAATTTTTATTCTGAAACTACTGGGACATTAATAATGTTAATGATTTAAAGATATATTACTAAAGAAGAAAATAAAATCAGTTATTTAAACATACTCATTTATTGAAAATTGTATTCATTATAACACTAGGCTATATAAATAATCTAATTAGTTAGAAGCAAGGGTGTAGAAAAAGTTGGTTGGGAGATAAAGGTATAAGATTTTCTAACAGACTCCACACCCGCCTTCCCCCTAGAAAAATAGCTCCACACGACCTTATTCTCACATTTAGTTTGTAGGTTGCTGTCAATTAGAAGGTTAAAAATTAAAAAGTGTATTAGGATTGGTTTGAATGGCGAGCTTACGTTCTGGCAGTCATGAACTTTGGAGTTCCTTAAAACCAGAATGATAGTTTAATTAGTTAGCTTTTGTTTTAGTATTATAATATTTAAATTTAGGTTAAAAGTAAGAGGAACTCTTAGCCTTAATATATTGTTGAGATTCAATACTAAAAACCACCAAAACCACATTAAAACTAGCTCTAACTTCCAATTTCTATTTTTCTCTATATACGGAAGTGGTCGGTGGCAATGAAAGTTAATTTTGAATATGGATTTTTATGTTTATTAGTATTTTATCTTTCCAATTTCTAATCCACTATCACACATTTAGCCTAAATGTTCTGGCTATCACTATTACTTTTGACTCTGATTGGCTCAATGCTCTATTTAAAAAAATATTGGAATTTAAAACATCGGTTACATAAGTTGGTCAACATGTCATTCTCATTAATGTAATCATTATTTTATAAAACAGTCTTTATTATCTGCACACTGAACACATATTTTTACACATATAGACACCCTAGACAATATTATTATAATTATGGATTTAAATAACAAATTAAATGTACACATAAATAAACAAATTATTACAAATACTCTGTTTAGAAAAAAAACTAATGTCTTTATAAAGCTGCGCAACATATATGTTAAGAAAATTTTAATAAAAAGAGTCCCATTTAACTGGGTTTAATTACTCTCTGTTTTATACATTCTGTGTATTTTTTTATCTAAGTATGTACAAGATAGGTGATTAGGAAGAAGCTATTCCATCTTTGGTAGAAGGCTGTTGGTTGTTTTTCTTAAGTACATGGTCACGGACCAACGGCAGCCATTAGGATTGTCAGGAGTAGATGGTCATTAGGATCATCTGCAAGAGAAAAGCAACTATTTACCAAATAAATTAAATGCAATACAATACGTGTTTGTGGGGGTAATAAGAAGAGGGCAGCTGGGGGAGTTGTTTTATAGGTGTATAAGAGACCTACTAAAGAAAAGGGAAGGCCTGTATATGATGTACTTTGTACCCATCCATAGTCACTTATGCAACAGAAACGTGGATATTAAATGTGAAAGAGACAAGGAAAGTGGAGGCCATGGGAATGAAGTTTGGTAGAAGAATGTTAGCTGTTACAAGGAGAAACAAGATTAGGAATGGTGTTAACCGGTAAAGAGTGGGAGTGGAGGGAAGACATAATATATAGTAGGGAAGCAAGACTGAAGTGGTATGGGCATGTAATGAGGATGAAAAAGGAGAAAATATCAAAGAAGATGATGGAGATTAAGTATGTAGGAAAAATATCACAAGGGAGACCAAGAGAGAGTTGGCAGGAACAGATTACAGAAGGTGTGCAAGTGAGAGGAAGATGGGGACATTTTAATAAACCGACCCAGCTTCAGGCTGAAAACAGTTGAGGATGATGACAATACATGTTTCTAAACATAATATTACTTAATTGTGGAAAATGAGGTACACAAACAAGTAATAACAATATTAATAATACCACATGACATCAATATATTGAAGTACTTTCAATGTGTTTTACTTTCATTTTGTGTCATCCTCTATAATTATATATATATATATAGTTTAATAAAGTACTATATTTTCGGTTTTTGATATAGTTTTGGCAATCGTTTCATCAATCTAAACTGCTCCTGTTAAGAAAAAGCACTCTAAATAATAGTTAAAAAATATATATTCACTATAGTAAATTGTTCTGAGCGTTTATTAGTAATGAGATAAAAAATACTTTGTTAAAATTAAAATAATTAGTAAAGGTTTTGCTTAGGAAACTATTTCTTAACCAAGTAAATTGTAGAAGATTTTCTAAGATAAGGATAAAAACCAAAAAGCTTGCATTTGAAATATAGTTATACATGGAGGAAGGTAAAGGAAAGAGACAGTGGTGGCTCTCACGTTGTCAGAGCTACCTCCACTTGATGGTTGGTACAGGTATATCTAACTTTAAAGTCGATGAAACAAAACTTAGTACTGTATATACGAGTATTGAAATGAATATTTGGTATTTTCACTTCTTCACAAATATTGTGTACTGTGTATAAACACAAAGATTGTACAATACGTGTTTGTGGGGGTAGTAAGAAGAGGGCAGCAGGGGGAGTTGTTTTATAGGTGTAGACGAGATCTACTAAGGAAAATAGAAGGCCTGTATATATTGTTCCCTGTTCCTCACTATCTATTTTACTGACCACACACACAATAATGTAGTGAAAATGTATACGCATGGGTTTTTAAGGGAAAAAAAAATTAATATCGATGGTAACAGTTATTAATCTGACACCTTAGCTCAGTAGGTAGCGTGTCTGTCTACTGAGCTAAAGTTCCCGGGTTTGTTTCCCAACATGGCCGAAAGATTTATCATTAATGATTATTCAAAGGGACGCCTAATCAACAATAACAAAAGGATCTAATTAAAACTAAAAAGATAATAAGTGATATGAAATAAAAGTTAAAGATATCATGAAATTTAATTAGCAAAAAACATATTGAGTTTGTATGAAAAAACCTTTAGAAAATTAAATGAAATACAGATAATAACAAGTCTGAATATAATATATGTTACATCATATAGAAAAGAAGATATATTAAAACAAAATACTAGTAGGACTTGAATAATGAGAACTTATAACTTTATGAATCCTAATAAAGAATATAAAATAAAGTAGAAAAAGAACAATAGGGTTAAAATACAGAAAACATATTAAAATTGGACAAGATTAAAATACAAATGAGAGTTACATACTCTAAGGTTACAAATTAATTGATTAAAACATTATAAAGAAAGATATATTAGATATAGTAATGAATTAAAATAATTAACATTAAGGTAATATTGTTGATAAAATCACAATTGTCAAAAAAAGAGTTAAAAATTGTACCTAATGAAAGTGAACAGGGAATATTAAGGTAGAAAAATTGTTAAATATCAGCTAAGGAACGTTTATATTCAACAACTTTTTATTTAATAATTATTTTCTATCCTACACAATCTCATCTCTTTCTCCAAGTTTTACTCGTATAATTAACATCTCTTACCTCTATTAAACAATTTTTCTACCTTAATATTCCCTGTTCACTTTCATTGGTTACAATTTTTAACTCTTCTTTTGACAATTGTGAATTTATCAACAATATTACCTTAATGTTAATTATTTTAATTCATTACTATATCTAATATATCTTTCTTTATAATGGTTTAATCATTTAATTTGTAGCCTTAGAATATGTAACTCTCATTTGTATTGTATTCTTGTCCAATTTTAATAGGTTTTCTGTATTTTAACCCTATTGTTCTTTTTCTACTTTATTTTATATTCTTTATTAGGATTCATAAAGTTATAAGTTCTCATTATTCAAGTCCTACTAGTATTTTGTTTTAATATATCTTCTTTTCTATATGATGTAACATATGTTATATTCAGACTTGTTATTATCTGTATTTCATTTAATTTTCTAAAGGTTTTTTCTTACAAACTCAATATGTTTTTTGCAAATTAAATTTCATGATATCTTTAACTTTTATTACATATCACTTATTATCGTTTTACATTTAATTAGATCCTTTTGTTATTGTTGCTTAGGCGTTACTTAGTATAATTATTATTATAATTCTCCTTACTAAATCACTATGAATATAATTAATATTAAGATTTATTATTGGTGAAGTGTGGGTATACCCTTTCACAGTGATAAATTAACGGCTGGGAACTGGATGTTATGCCTGTCCTAGTCTTATGTTAGATTATAAGGCATATGAAGCTATGACAGACCAAGCAAGCCGGCAGTGGAAAATATATGGCTTAAATAAAAAATTGACCCAGGCAATAGGTAGGAAAAATTAATGGATGTAAAATGGTAACAGTTATTAGTGCAGTCCCGTTAAGCGGAGCTAGTCCATGGTAACAAGCCACAAACCACCCCTGATAGGAACAAATAAAAGATGGCCACATGGGGTTTGCTTTGATATGAGGTGGAGATTAGTTAACAAACAATACAGTGACTTTTTTTTTTTTACTTTGTTAATAAATTAGTTTTAAGACTATTATCAATTCTAAATAGATTATTTATTATTAATTTTCTTATCCCCCAAAGAGAAAGCTTAGTTGGCTTTTCCGTTTACCATTTCTTATTACCAGTCTGGACTATCTGTATATTCTGTTGGGAGCCAAAAAGGGCCCAACATGTTGAACAGAGTGTACACTCAAAATTAAGAATGTGCTGCTACAGAAATGCATAGTTTAAATTAGGGATAGTTGCAGCTTAGGACAGCTGCCTGGCTTTTGATTACATTCCTAGTCTTTAAACAATGGTTTCTGTACTGACCATGTAAATTCCAGTTAAGAATGAACGGCCGGTTCATGACCCGGAGTTCATCCAGGGACAACCTGACTGACTAGCAGGACAGTTGTGCCTGGTATTTCATCAGAGGATGTTGTCAAGCTTAAGAACATGGTCCAAGGATATAGTAGAGTTAGGGTAGTTTACCCATAGACAGTTGTCATTTTCCTACTCTCATATTTTGTAAATAATTGTATATGTTATATTCCATGTCATTAAATTAGTTAGTTATAGAACAGAAAACTTTATCTTGGATTATTTAATTGTTTGTGTGTGCTCCCATCCTCTATGAACTGGCGACCGATCATAACAATACCAATGGGATAGGGGTTCGGAAACTATAATTTAAAGAAATTAGAAAGTGTAACCGCATTGGTTGTGAAGGGATTGGGGAATTATTCATAAAAAACAACAGTAACCTGATCGAGAGTCGAATCCCAAACCACTGATATTTCTTTAGAACTAACCAAAATTTACTATAACTTCTTATCTGTAAAATATTATATAGTTCAAAAGAAAAATACGTCAAAGAGCCTATTTTTAAACATTACTAATTTTACAAACAAAAAACAAAATGTTATGTTGTAAAGTTCAATAGAAAAAAAAAATTGTTATCAACTGTCAACCATATTTTGGGAGAATCTGACTCTGCTGTTTCTCAAATTGTGATATATATGTAATATATGATGCCTCACCTCCTCAAGTGATATTGGGTTCCCCTTCATTTTGGTGTCCAAGCTATGATATCGCTCTGAAACATTGAAATTAATAAAATGCATTTATTGTAATTGTGTACTTAATTACTCTATAGTATTAGGAATTCAAAAGCTCATTGCCGCACTTACAAGGCACACCACCTATCCCTATCTTGAGCTATAACTATCCAGTCCATCTCATCCCACCCTATCTCTCTCAGGTCCATTCTAATGTTATCCTCCCATCAGCATATAAGCCTTCCCACTAGTCTCTTCCAATTTGGCTTGCCCGTTAATACCTTTAGTGAGGTTCTAGTGTCTTCTATTCCAGTGGTGGGTGGTGAACAAATAAACAGGTGGTGCACAAATCCCATATTATAGACTGATTTAGATACTTTTTAAACAATTGTGTTCGCCTATCATTTTACTAAGGCTTATTTTACATCAGTTCATATTATTATAATCCTATACTTTGTAACTTAACAAAAACAGACCCAAACAATTAAATATCTTAAAGTGTCAGAGTACCCAGGTTTATAGAATTAACTAACTGGTTTTAGACTGAGCATGACATGTAAAGTGTTACACAGGTTTATACGCATAGACACAGATCAGCTAAATCAAACAAACTACACAGTTAGCAGTAGTGCCAACCTAGACTAGAATATCCTTGTATAGAATTGCCTATTTTAACACTCCTCCTCAATTCGAATACAACCACAAAAATTAGGCAAAAAAGTTCTACATGTGCTCTTAAATACATACAAATAAACTCTAGTGAATCAGCACTTGATTAAACCAATATAATTACGAAAGTACTCAAATTTGTTTCCAACCAAACCCTTTGTCAGAATGTCAGCACATTGTTCATTTGTCTCCAAATAAATCACATCAATAACATCATTTAGATACAAATCACGAACAAAGTTGTATTTGACATCAATATGCTTTAGTCTTCGATGCTCCCATTTATCCAAACATCTTATGCAGGACTGGTTGTCCTCGTACACCTTGGTGGGTCCTAGAATGATCCCAAAGTCCTGGATCAGTCTTCTCAACCAGAGTAGGTCTGATGAGGCGGTTGACAGGGAGACAAACTCTGACTCCGTTGAGCTCAGGGCGACTGTAGTCTGCTTACGTGTAGTCCAACCAACAGTGGCACCATAAACTTGGAATAGGTACCCAGAAGTAGATTTACGACCATCGCTGTCACTGGCCCAGTCTGCATCAACGTAGGCCCGTAAGGCGACATCACAGTTCTTCGGAAAGAAGAGACCAACTTCAAGTGTTCCTTGAATGTATCGTAGTATTCGCTTGAGTCCAATCCAATGTGCTTCTGTTGCATTGCTCTGATATCGGCTGTAGAAATTCACTGAGAAACTCAGATCAGGGCGAGTGTAGAGCATCACATGCATCAAACTACCAACAAGCTCACGGTACGGTTTTTTTTGTATTATGCACTCTGATGTAGTTATTTCAGGTGGTTTTGCCTCCATTGGTGTCTTAACAGGTTTGCACTGTTCCATACCAAATTTCTTGAGAACTTTCTTCAAGTAGGCTGTTTGGCTAATGAACATACCATCAGATTTCTGATCAATTTTTATACCTAGAAAGCTGTGCAAACCTCCAAGATCCTTCATCTCGAATTCTGACATAAGACATGTTTTGATGTCATTCAACTTCTGCAGATTGTTCCCTGCCAGAATGATGTCATCTACGTAAACCAAAAGGTAAGTTTTGATGCTGTTGCTGAAGTCGAAGTACACACACTTTTCGTTTTCAGACTGCTTAAATCCGAGAGAATTCACAAATTTGTCAAGTTTAGCATTCCACTCCCGTGGTGCCTGCTTCAATCCATAGAGGGTCTTGTGTAACTTACAAACAAGGTTGCTGTCAGTTACGAAGCCAGGTGGCTGCTTCATATACACCTCTTCAGAAAGGTCTCCATGTAGGAATGCATTTTTCACGTCCAACTGGAAGGCAATTAGATCTTCTTTGTTTATGATGGCAAGCAGGGTTCTGACAGTAGTTAAATGGGCTACGGGTGAGTACGTTTCATTGTAGTCAAACCCTTTCTTCTGTGCACAGCCTTCACCACCAACCTTGCCTTGTACCTGTCAAGCTGTCCATTTTCATCCTGCTTCATTTTGAAGACCCACTTGCAGTTGATAGCTCGTTTGCCAGATGGCAGCTCAGTAAGGGTCCAGGTCTCATTTTTTTTCAATGAGTACATCTCTTCCTCAACTGCAGCCATCCATTGTTGGGCATCATCTCTACTATGGATGTCCTCAAAGGTTTCTGGTAAGTTGTCAATAAATGACTCAGCACCAAGAGCCAGTGCGACATAGTCATTTAGGTACGCTGGTGCAGTACGAGGTCTCGTGCTCCTCCGCAGAGGTTCAAGTTCCTCGTCAGGTCCAGGGGTCTCTTCTACGTCAGAAATAGTCTCTGGTTCTCCTCCTGAAGACAGCTCCTCCTGCATTTCCTCAGTAAAAACTTCATTTGGAGTCGAACCGATGACCTCAGTAGTTTGAGAGGGTGTTGAACCAATAACATCACTGGTTATGAACGAATGTTCATCAAAAATTATATCATGCCCACGTATGATTTTTCGTTCCTGTGGACACCACAGCCTGTACCCATTTGGGCAGTAACCAACAAAGTAGCACTTTTTCGAGCGGCTGTCAAGTTTACTTTTAAAAACTTGATTAGGTAAGCGAAGATGTGCTACACAGCCAAAAACTTTCAGTTTTAACATATCAGGCTTTACACCATACCACAGTTCTGCTGGAACCTGGTTTTCAAGAGCTTTAGTAGGTGATCTGTTTATTAGGTAGACTGAAGTCATAACAGCCTCCGTCCAGAGTGACTTATCAAGAGAAGAATGAAGGAGTAAACAGCGTGTTTTCTCCATGATGCTACGTCCCATTCTTTCTGCGACGCCATTCTGCTGACTGGTATGCCTGATCGTAAACTCTGACTGGATACCTTTCTTTTTTAAATAATTGAGCATTTCCTGCGACACAAATTCACCACCATTATCTGACCTAAGGCGACTTATCTTTAGGTTAAAGTGAGCTGTTGCCATAGCTTCAAATTGTTTGAAGTATGAAAATACTTCAGACTTTGCCTTTAGAGTGTAAATGACTGTAAAGTGACTAAAGTCATCAATCAGGGTAAGCAGATACCTTTTTTGATCATATGATACGGGCTTAATGGGTCCTACAAGATCACTGTGTATGATCTCCAAAGGGCGCTTAGCTCTAATACGTGGCTTTGTGTGAGGAAGGCGTGTTTGCTTAGCCTGTATGCAAGAATCACATAAATCGGGGATTGATCCTGGATCAAACTTGATTCCATCTACAATCTTACTTAAGTGAGCTAAACCAGTTTTGCCAATGTGACCAAGCCTCTTGTGCCACAAATCAGATGATGCTACAATGGAACTAGCAACGCCAGCACATGCCTTTTCACGAGGTGAAAGAGACATTGTATACACTTTACCAGATCGAGTGGCGGCAGCCACAAAAATATCACCTTTAAGAATGGTAGCGTTCCCCTTTTCAAACACAACTTTAAACCCATTAGCGTCAATTTTACTAACTGAGAGCAAATTAAATTGTAATCCAGGGACAATAAGTACGTTGGAAAGCTTGATAAAGTTTTGATTACCTTTGTGAGTCACAGACGCGTGTATATCTCCGATCTCTTCAGCACACAACATCGAACCTGACTTAGCAATTTTTATTTTAATAGACTTTGATAGGCGTCTCTTATTTGAAACCAAACTAATATTTTTATCACTGACCATATGTTCAGTGGCGCCAGAGTCAAGCAACCACACCGATCCATCACAACAGGCCACTGATGTTGACACAGTCAAACTAAATTCATCATCACTAGCTTCAGCTACGTTTGCTTTGCGTGTTGAATTCTTTTGCTGCTTCTTGCCTTTCAATTTTGGACAGTCCGAACGAAAGTGACCAGCTTTATGACAGAAAAAACACTTATTCCCAGTAACTTGCTTTGAAATGCTTTCTTTACAATTAGGACAACATTCCAGTTGCGAAGATTTCAACTTTGTAGCCTTCCTATCAGTAACGCTAGAAAATGATTGGCTGCATCCATCAATACCTTCTGCTTGACGTTTGCTCTGCTCATCAAGTAGGCGCGTTTTTACGAATGCCAGGTTGAGATTATCAGCAGATAGTGTTTCTATGGCAGTGACAATAACTTGATATTCTGATGGCATAGTCAAGAGAAGATGGCAGACAACATCTAGTTCTTCGAGGTTAGCTCCCGACGATTTCAGTTCCCGAATAGTACGATCAAACCTAATAAAATGCACTTCAAGTGTCTCTAAAGAGGGATCAAATTTCATCATCAACAAGGTTTTGCGCAGTAAAAGCTGATTAGCAATACCTTTGCGAGCGTATGTGTTACGAAGCACTTGCCATATATCATAAGCGGTGTTCTTATCCTTCACACAATCCAAGTGGCTATCTGAGATTCGTTGTATAATCTGTGACTTACACTTGCGATCGGCTTTACGAAGCTTGTCCAGCTCTTTTTCCTTTTCCGCCTTAATTTCAGCACTATCACTAGATGCAATTTTTACTAAGTCCCGATAGTCACCTTGAATAAAGGGCAACAAGTCAATTTCATCTAGAAGAGTTTCTACCCGAAACTTCCAGTTGTCAAAATTAGTACCATCAAAAAGCGGAATTCTGTAAGTTTTGTCTTCTTCTAAAACCATTATGGCGATGGTGATTGGCAACGGCGTCACAAAAAAAAAAAAACACGTACAGTTCACGCGTATTACTGAGCGCACTTGACTTATAAACATTACCCGTCCTAAAGTCCACAAATCACCACAAGTCTGGGCCCATAACCTGTCAGAGTACCCAGGTTTATAGAATTAACTAACTGGTTTTAGACTGAGCATGACATGTAAAGTGTTACACAGGTTTATACGCATAGACACAGATCAGCTAAATCAAACAAACTACACAGTTAGCAGTAGTGCCAACCTAGACTAGAATATCCTTGTATAGAATTGCCTATTTTAACATAAAGTACCATACTAACAAAATAACATAAGTAAAAGATTATTTACAAAACACGCAAGATAAAATAATATTTTTTGTGTGCGGATTCAATTATTGCAAAATACTAATATGGTTTTTTAAAATTTAAATAAAAGCTGCATTCTTATTTCTTTAGATTTTGCAAATCTCTCCATTACTTTGGTGTTGTATGAAAAAATTTTTGACTAAATATTTTGCACATAATTTATTTTGTTGGAAAGAAAAGCTTCATAAAAACAATTACAAACTAAATAACAGCTATTTACTCAAACTCATGTTTTATCATAGTTCCTTTAGTGAGAACTTAAAAAAGAATTACACGCTAAAAATGCTTATTAGTTGGTAGATTTGCTATTATTAAACTCATAATTCTAAAATGAATCACCAAGTTTGCTATAGAGTAGTTAAAGGGACTATTTAAAACTTGCTAGTGATGTCAACAATATCTTCTTTTGCCAATGTGTATGATAAACTGTTTGCATGCACCTACTTATTGAAGCACGAAACTTGTGAGAAGGAGCACTAGCAGTCAAGCTCACAAGTGGAGTGATAAAGTAAATTATACTCGCAAGCATATAGTTGAAATAATGAAATCATACCAAAATATACTGCAAGAAATACAATAAATCTAATAATATTAATTTATTATGAAGTGTTATTATTTAAATTAAATAATATTAAATACTTTTTTGTATGAAATTAAAAGTGTTGCAGTTTCACCTGTGCACTCAATGACGAGTTGTAACTGTTCCATTTGAACTGCATGTCTTACCCACTGTGACCTATGCGATTTGATTACCCTAGCAATGTCTGGTAATGAGTACATTGTGTGTAACTAATCAGTGTGTAGCATCCTTCTCACTCCAATATCTTTTTTTCATTTTGAACACGATACTTTCCTAAGTTCTTTGTTTTTGAACACCCTAAATTCTTATCGTAATGTAAGAGGAAGGAAACCATTTTTAACAGTCATAAAGAGAAACCGGTGTAACTATTGTTTTGTATATTATTAGTTTTAAATTTATTGATAACAGGCAATATGTTAACAACTTACTGACCGAGTAATAGTGTGAATTTCCTGACTAGTATTTTCCTGATTTCCAATTTAGTATCACTATTGCTAGTTAAAGTTGTGTACGTCCACGCAAAAATGTTTAGTGCTTAAACATTTATTGTAATAATGAAAATATATTTTTCTCTCAAAAATTAACAAATAAACCACCACACTATATAAAATTATAGCACAATGATAAATACATATTTATCCATGCAGAGGATTGATTTTTTTAAGAGTTAATAAACTTTATTTTTGTTTGTTCGGACTTTATCAAGCTATCATGAGTCTTAAAGAAGTACTAATAAAAGTTTCTATCAGGATATCACAAGACTTGAATAAGTATTCAGTAAACCTACCATGTGCCAGATGCAGGCGCACCATTGCCATGACGAAGCACTCTGAAGTGAGGATCTTACTCTTGGAGAACCTGAGAACCAGACACTCCAACACCTTGTTACTAGCTGTGCTCCCGGCTTCCCACAACAAGGCCCGGAGGTTGTAACTGCTTGTCTTGGTACCGTGACCTACTCGGTCAAACTTCTGGAATGCTATCTGGAACACGACATGGCAATCAGTTGGAGAGTAGCTGTTTTTTATTTTTTATGGGTAGGGGGAGGATAGTGTGTGTGTGTGTGTGGGGGGGGGGGGGGGGGGAGGGTGTATTCAAGACATTTATCATGCAATATTCAAGAACAATTTTAAATTAGAATACAACTTGCAAACTAATCTAGAAATAGTAGAAACATTAGCCACACAATGTTACTGTCAATAATTATGTTAGCTAGTAGGTCTCCACCTGGAATGGAACCAGAGTACCCTAGACCTGTAGTCAAATTTACTAACTCCTCTCTACAACATGGGTATGTACCTAAAATAATTAGATGCTTATATGAATGTTTGTTCTTATAACAAGTTAGTAGGTTTCTAAAATCACTGATACATATTACAAATAAGTGTATTCGTTCATATTTTTTTAGCGTTGTGTTACTCGTTTGAGTTATACACATTTTCACTATTTACACTAATGTGTTGGGGATAAAATAGGTTAAATTTAGAGGAAGTGTACTCGCATTTGTGCAGAGAGTTGAAAACAATTTAGGAAAAACCACCCTCATCCCACCCGACCAGGATTGAAACCCTGATATCCACATCATTAGCAGTATGGTCTATTGCCAGAGTGGTGCCTTGCATAAGGAGTTCTTAGCCACAGGTGTACATACATATATGTGCCTAGCATGGGTACTCCATGTGTGCTGGGGCCCACATATTAGTTAAAAAAAAAAGGAAAACTTTAGTGACAATGAATGAAGTATCTAGTTTATTCTTTATAAATCACGTGCAAGGGTTTAGGCTTAAGATCCTGTGTCTATGCCAGCCGACAGATGGCAATGTAATTTACAATATTGGTTTTTCAAAGAATAATCTTGTTAAATAAAACATTGATTCCTTCTGGTTTTTAATTTATTGTAATTGTTAAAATAAACATTCAAACAGACTCTCAGAGAAGGGGGGTGGGGGCAGCGTTGGTCCCAGTATCCATACCCCTTAGGGATATGAAAACCATATAATGGGTGTATTGGACTCAATCTTTGACCAATAAAGAAAAAAAGTGTTTGCTAGATTTATATGAATTGTCACAGTTATCAAGGAGGTATTTTTAATAGTTTCTTTAAATAAATATGATAAAATACTCATGATTTTCTTTTTGCTGTTCGGTTCTTAGCTATTCATATTTAAAGGAAAATAAAGGTGTTTACACCTTTTGAAGTCATACTTGTTCCTAACAGGATTGGTAATAATGATGATGATGATGGTGATGATGATTGTGACAGCCTGGTAAAGGGTGTATGGAGACATATATTTGGCAATCCATTGGGAAGTCTGTAAACGGGCCACCAAAGCGAGTATGTCCTGAGTAAAGGCCAATACACACATAATGCTAAGCTAAGTTAAGCTATGCTGTGCTGTGATGTCCTCTGCTAAGAATTTGTCAATTTGGTTTCCCACTCATTGCTAAGCTAAGGTATGGTCCCTCTTTTCTCTCCCGAATTCAGTATTGTTTCTTTCTGGTCTGCTCCAGTGAAGTTTAGTTTATGATGGCGTTCTCCAAAATGTCTTGTTTGAGTTCAGATGATAGTACTGGGGAAGAAAAGATGCTACTGTTAGCAGCTTTTTTGAAAGATGAAGAAAATTTAGGAGGTGGAGATTTTACTTGTTCAATTAATGCTTCCATTTTAATACAAACACATTTATTAAATATAAAACCTAAACATAATGTTACTTAAATACATGCGAAACAAACTGAAAACAAAACTTCAACACTTCTTTAGTTATTTTCACCAAACCAGCACTGCGTCTGTTCAACATGGAGCCCAAGTTGCGTTATGGGTATGCGCAATGTAAGATGACTCAAGATGGGAGATGGAAAAATTGCCTGGCCAGCAATCGGAAAAAAACATAACGCGGCGTAGCAAGGCATAGCTTAGCTTAGCTTACTGTGTAAACCAGCACATTTAAATACATGGTCCACTATTCTTCTAAAAAGTTAGCAGAACAAATCTTATCTTATCTTAGCATAGCGTTCTGTGTGAATTGGCCTTAAGTCAGTTTTAAAGTTGTTGTTAAGTATGAGCTATGTTCATTACAAAAGCCATTTAATGTGTTTGTTCCTTTTATTTGTTCCTATTCTGCTCTGATGTACAATTTTACATTTAATAACAAAATGTACCCCAAAAAGTTTAAAATTCTTAAAGAGTTAATATTTGTTCAAAATTATTTGTTAAATTTCAAAAATAAATACTTATTTAGAGATATAGATAGAGAAGTTGTGATAAGTAATGAAACATATATTTGTCAGGTTTTATTTAACTGGGAAGAATGTCCATCCGGCATGTGTGATGATGTGACTTATGTTAGTAAAACAATGAAAAGGCTTTTTGTGGATATAACTTTCAAGTATGTGGAAAATAAATACAAACCATTTGGTGTAGAGGCTCTCAGAAAAGTAAAACATCTAAATATATTGTACAGTTTGAACTTTATTTTATTAGCACAAATTATTTCACAAAATATAAAATCGTATCAACATTAGTTCATACTAATTGTCCGCGTGGTATAGTGGTCAAAAGTTCCTGCCTGCTATCTAGAGGTTTAGAGTTCCATTCATGGCTGGTACAGGGGACTTTTTCTCGAAAGGGGAATAATCTCCATGGTCACCAGAGTTTGGTCAGTTAGAATAAAGTTAAGTTAAAAACTTCATTGGCTTCACACAATCATATTTAATATCATCAATCTCTCATCTCATTGGTAGATGGAGAGAGCCTTTATGGAAAGGATGTTCGATTAGTACATTTGGGCGTCCCTAGGGCAACAGTACATTTGTACTGGATAATCTCTCTGCAAACTTTACATTACATCCATTACTGTTTACAGCCTGTGACCTGGGTCACTTTTTTATTCAAGCCATATATCTTCCATTACCAGCTTGCTAGGCCAGCTCTAGCTTCATATGTCTTATAATCTAGCTTAAGACTAGAACAGGCACAACATCCAGTCCCGGTTGTTAATTCAGCACTGTGAAATGGTGAAACCACATTTCACCAATGGTAAATTTTTTGGCCATGCCGAGAATTGAATCCGAGACCCTTAGCTCAGTAGGCAGACACACTACCAACTGAGCTAAGGTGTCCTTTCCACAAACAAAGTTACAGATTGATGTAGCCCAGACACTCTATTATTATTAGTTCATACCAATTCTTCCTTGTAATTTCAATACTATTATGAGGAGACATAGATGATGTTCTCCTCCAGAAGTGCAGCATGTGCAATTGTGAATGATGAGATAAGTCAGTGCTATTATAACAGAGATTAGCTACCCTCCAGAAGTGCAGCATGTGCAATTGTGAATGATGAGACAAGTCAGTGCTATTAGAACAGAGAGTAGTTACCCTCCAGAAGTGCAGCATGTGCAATTGTGCATGATGAGATAAGTCATTGTTATTAGAACAGAGAGTAGCTACCCTCCATAAGTGCAGCATGTGCAATTGTGCATGATGAGATAAGTCATTGTTATTAGAACAGAGAGTAGTTACCCTCCAGAAGTGCAGCATGTGCAATTGTGAATGATGAGACAAGTCAGTGTTATTAGAACAGAGAGTAGCTACCCTCCAGAAGTGCAGCATGTGCAATTGTGCATGATGAGATAAGTCATTGTTATTAGAACAGAGAGTAGCTACCCTCCAGAAGTGCAACATGTGGAATTGTGAATGATGAGATAAGTCAGTGCTATTATAACAGAGATTAGCTACCCTCCAGAAGTGCAGCATGTGCAATTGTGCATGATGAGATAAGTCAGTGTTATTAGAACAGAGAGTAGCTACCCTCCAGAAGTGCAGCATGTGCAATTGTGAATGATGAGACAAGTCAGTGCTATTAGAACAGAGAGTAGTTACCCTCCAGAAGTGCAGCATGTGCAATTGTGCATGATGAGATAAGTCATTGTTATTAGAACAGAGAGTAGCTACCCTCCATAAGTGCAGCATGTGCAATTGTGCATGATGAGATAAGTCATTGTTATTAGAACAGAGAGTAGTTACCCTCCAGAAGTGCAGCATGTGCAATTGTGAATGATGAGACAAGTCAGTGTTATTAGAACAGAGAGTAGCTACCCTCCAGAAGTGCAGCATGTGCAATTGTGCATGATGAGATAAGTCATTGTTATTAGAACAGAGAGTAGCTACCCTCCAGAAGTGCAGCATGTGGAATTGTGAATGATGAGATAAGTCAGTGCTATTATAACAGAGATTAGCTACCCTCCAGAAGTGCAGCATGTGCAATTGTGCATGATGAGATAAGTCAGTGTTATTAGAACAGAGAGTAGCTACCCTCCAGAAGTGCAGCATGTGCAATTGTGAATGATGAGACAAGTCAGTGCTATTAGAACAGAGATTAGCTAACCTCCAGAAGTGCAGCATGTGCAATTGTGCATGATGAGATAAGTCAGTGCTATTAGAACAGAGAGTAGTTACCCTCCAGAAGTGCAGCATGTGCATGAGGACAGGGATGTCCATGAGGTTAATCCTTCCACTGATGTTGTAGTCTCTGAGCATGATGAGGCTCTTGCAAAGCTCCAGGCTTGGCTTATCAGACAGGTAACCTGCAACTCACAATGGCTGATGCAACACCTTGACTAGTCAGACACGCTTATTTGTTAACTTTATATAAAACTAGTTGAAGTATTTGGCGTTGCCCGGGATATATGTTTTTAGTTTAAGGATTGTACGTGGAAAGTAATCTTGAGGCTAGTGCATTTAAGCCCTGCATTGCTCATGGACATTTTGTTTCAATCTGAGTTTGAGATACGGCTTTAAGGTGCATACATATTTCAAACCTCTGCATGCGATAGATACCACGCAAGGAATTGGCATGATAGATTAATTAATTCTACATTTTATTAATACATAAGAAAATATTATACTTTTAGTCAGAAATTGAAAGTATAAAAACCCAGCTTACTTGTGTGGGGATCATTGGTCTAGAACTAATAGCACACATCATCTTTACACAAAAACATCTTATGCTTAGTATTTTGACTGTCATTGACAACTTCATTAGGCAGAGGATGAATATAGTGCACCCCCGTAAAGGCAAGCTAGACTCATATCCTTCAATTCCCTATGATTTCTGATCCTTTAGGCTAAAGGTCTATTTAATTATCTCCATTTCCTTTAAATAACTATTTTAGACTGCACACTCCAAACATAAATAGACCTAGCTGAAATTAATTTCAATGGGTGGGTAAGAAGTGATGAGGGACAGTTCTATTCACTAAAGAGCCAAATATTAGGGATGTTAAAAAAAAGATTGATACTTTACTAATATCAATATTTTCCTTTCAATACAAAATTTTTTTACTCAAGACTTTTACTGATATTAGTACTTAAACTTTGATATTGGATTGGTATCAAAAGAAACGTTTTTTTTAACTATCTTCACTCATGCTGGGATTAAATGTTTACTATGGCCAACTGTGGAGGAAGAACAAATGACACTATTTCTATATTCTCACTCATTTTCTGCATGACAAGCAACAAGCAACTCTATAATTCAATCTCTTTAACTGTTCATAATTCATAGCTGTTCTTTCAGCTTTGTTATCACTACATCCTGATGCCTGACAGGGCTATGGCAACCAGTCTATTACCCCTTCCTTTATCAATGAGTATGATCATTACAAACTAAACAAAAGAAGTTTTTGTGGTACCCAAGCAAACAAAGCAGAAAAGTTTATGTGCGGTTCAATACTGATACTTAATGTTATCAATAAGTTTTTTTCGATATTAGTATGGTATAAATATTCTTCTTCCAATACCAACTTTTAATGAGTACAGTATTGATACTTTTCTTTCGATTCCACATCCCTACCAAATATTACAGCTTCTCTGATAAATTACTAAGCCCCCAGACATCTCCCTGATAGTTATAAATGTCCTTGTTGGTCATGCAGTTTGAAACCTAAGGCTCATAATAAACCGAATTAATGGTGAGATCAAGGTTTTAATCTTAACAAGGTGCATTTAGGATGGTTTTCTCATCCTCTTGTTGGAGGTGCACTCTGTAAACATTTTTATTCATGTATAATTCTGAGATTAAATAAATTATTCAAATATTAATACGTTTAAAAAAAAACAGTTCCGTGATTCTTTAACTGAAATAATATGAAGATATATCTAATTACATTTCCAATGGGCTTTGAGTATTTTCTGCAGTTGCCCGGCATCGACCTCCGGGGGGTACTTGAGCAGTAGTTTGGACACCAGGGATTTACCGTCAGGCTGGAAACAAACACAACATCTCATTTAGAGGGGTACAAGAAGTACATGAAAGATTAGAGGAAGCAAGACGGAGATGATATGGGCATGTAATGAGGATGGAAAAAAGAGAGGATGCTGAAGAAAGTGTTGGAAATGAAGTATGTAGGAAAAAAAGGAAAGGGCGGTCAAGAAAGAGATGGGAGGAGCAGATAACAGAAAGTGTTCTAGTAATAGAAGAAGAATGGAAGAAATTAAAGGAGGAAGAATGGTTGAAGGATAGAGGAAGATGGAGGCATTTTACTAAACTGACCCAGCCACAAGCTGGAAACAGTTGATGTTGTTGTACAAAGTTGAGGATTGCCGCTAGCGTAATTAGAATTTAAAACCATTTAATGTTAAGTTAGTTTAGATTTTCTTGAAAGTATTACAGAACTTTGAGGGCATTCATTAACTACTTAATGTACTTTTAGAAGATAAGGAGGTCAGGGTTAAAAAAATGTGGTTAGACTACATTTCCTCTAAATACGATTTTCCTCCTATCTAAATTATTTGCTTGGTTAAATTAGGATATTCCAGATGGCTAGTAAGATGTAGTTAAGAAATAATGATACAAATTGTTTAATAAATCACCAGGGAGAGTAGGTCCTAATAATTGATATCAATGGGGATTGTTTCAATATTTACAGTGCTAGTTAAACTCATAAAAATAGCCGTACCCAGAAGTAGGAACGATGTAGCCCTGACCCGTGCACATGTCTTAATAATATTTGATCTCTACCTTACCCCTTTTCCTTCCGCATTAGCTTCACTTAACCTAAGTAAAGATATATGCTGTAGATGATTACCAGCAAAGGAGCTCTTCAAGGAACTCGGAAGTGATATTTCGAAACACCATGTTGTCTTCATTCACCTCCCTGGAAAGAAAACGAGTGAAAAATCTCTAAATCATGTGATGTTTAGTGTATTTATACAAATAAAAAATAGAGTACTTATTTAAGTCATTGGAAATGATAGAGAATCAAAATAACTAGATACTAGCTTATCTTTGTGAAGGTGCACTGCCTCGTTAAAATTTAGAACACATAATATTTACACAAACAAATATACTCCAACTAAAACAAGAAAAAAAAATAAACATTGGAGAGTAAATCATACATTCCAACAAAGAACAATAAGTAACAAGAGGTAGTTTTCCAACATGATTATCCTCTGCCTGATGAAGCAGTCGGTGACAGGGAAAGCTGGAAGGAAAAAATGTAGTCATGTAAAGATTGTGTGTTCTACTAGATTTTTAAGAGCAATAAATCCCCTATAATTTCCAAATATTGTATTGTATTTATTAGAAACACGTCCGGTTCGTCAATTAGGCCAACCCAGGTGGTCACCTCGATGCAAATATCCTAGTGATGCATTCCAACAAATTTTGTTTTGTTTTTAGAGTTAAAAAAATTAATATTCAAGTTAAATAATCTAAAAGTTATTTCTAAATAAAGAAATGACATAGATATTTTATCTAATATCAAGAATATATTTTAAAATAAAGATGGATCTACAACATAATCACATTTATAATACAACAAATCTTTTTTACATACAACTAAAAGCTTTTAAAAATATGAAGAGAAAAGGAAGGGAAAAAGGGTTACTTTTTTTTTGCACACAATTTTGAACGGGAGTGAAGGCGTTTGTCACCACTTATTTTTTATTTATTTATAACTTTTTCATTTTTTTCAGTGTTTTGGCACCTATTAATAATTTTACTTCACAAAGGAAGGGTGGTTTATTTATATTAAGCAGAATACAAGTGGAGCGCAAACTTTTAAGTCTTGCCTGAGACACATAAAACCCTTGAACCGGCACTGGAAAAAAACATCAACACTATTCAACTAACATCCCATCACAGGAAGATATGAGAATTTAAAAAAAAAAATATGGCTGAGATTAATATAATCTTAAAACCATAAAAACACAGCTGAGCTGGGTGTTCGTTAGTGTATTTGACTCTGACCTGGTAGTCCAGGGCTATTAATTACCGACCGGATAAACTGGGGAAAATTTATTAGAAAATATGATTACCTAACTCTCTATTTAAATGGATCCTAGGGCATTATCTTCATGTATGAATACTTCAATATTCTTTAAATAAAAATATACTATATCATATTTTATTTTTAATAATTTTTTACAATCCTTGTTTTGAAAAAATCTCTTCTATGGCTTTCTTATATTAGGATTCCATAAGTGGGGATTGTTTACAATTTTGGTAAGTTACATTATTAACTTTATTACATCTAAAAACAAAATTATTCTACATAAAATTCCAATTAAAGTGTAAAATAAAGTATTTAATTCAATTGGTGTATGTTACCAGCTATATTTTAGTGTCACAAGACGTGCTGCTAACCTACCAGATGTTACTCTGCTCATCTGTCAATATCCTAAGCAGGAACTTGCCATCACAGTTTGGAACATTGGTCTGGGGTAGCACTATGTAGTCCCCGGGAGGAAGGGTGAAGAAAGTGACTACCTCACGGGCCACGGAGTGGTTTGTCACATCCAAGGGTTTCTGTAGGGACAAGCAAAACTATGTGTTCACAGCTTTGGAAACATCTTTGCACATTTTGAGATTGGTTTGGAGATAAATAATATTGTTATAATCTTGCCGAAAAAATAATCAGTCTAAAAAATAAATTATATCCCTTATATTTAAATAAATGGCATTAAGACCTTAATAACATTTAAATTTCAGTAAAATCAAACTACTGTAGTTTAAAATTATGCTACAGTTAAAGATAAATATATTAACATTATTAATTCAATGATAAAATTGCTAATAATAGCCAACTAGATTTAACATGAACTTTATATTACGTTCATCATTAGAGATGAAAATTTAATCTTTTGGTGGTTTGTGGTCTTTTAAGAAGGTGAAAAGGTTGATTTGAGGGAGGTGGCACCTACATTAAATATTACATTAAATATAAAGCCATCAAATAGTGAATTGAGTGACAAGAAAGGAGGGGTGAGTTTTCTAGCAGATGTTAAATTAAAACAAATAATGAAAATTAGGGATTAAAATCGTTCGGTAACATTTTCAGATAATTATATCTCAGGGAATGTATTCATAAATACTTTGATTACAATATTTAAGTATTTATATAACTGGTATACAGCAGACTTGAGGTTGTTGACAAAAGCATTCACAGATTGTCATGGTCGATACATGAGTGTGAGAAAAGAACTGTAATCACCGTTATCTCTTTATTTGAATCATTCACTCAAAATCTTTTTAGTGTTAATGCACTTACAAGAAATTAAAATTAAGTAGAAACTTTAAAACTTAGAATATCTCGATTGAATTTGTTATATTTAAATAGATTACCTACTTTATTTCCAGAAAAAAAAATAGTTTAAAGTTTTCCAAGGTGGAAATTTTTCCATCTCACATCTCTATTCATCACATGACTTACAAACTGATTAATACCAAAACAATGCACTAAACTGTATTAAACAATTGTATCACATGTCAATGCAAACAAAGATCAAGTTTATTTGAGAATAGTAGTCCCATGTTAAATTAATCTCTGACCTTAAGGAGCTAGAAAATCCATGGCTGCAATAACATTAGCTCTCCATCCAGCCCTATAATAAGACTTCTCCTTCCAATTCCTAATCTGATATTGGTTAATCTTAATATGTTTGGGGATGGATGCAAACCATCAAGTTCATCATTATGTAACTTCCTGCACTCTCCTGTTTGTTCATCCCTTGTACAGTCCCCAAGTATTTAGATTTGTAAACTTATTTAAAAAAAAGAAGTAATACAGGGTTTGACAGACAGGAATTTAAGCCTAATTGGTTTATATTCATATTCACTTTTAGATCTAATTCGTTAACGTTTTCAAACAAAAATTCTACAATCCTTTTTTTTAACTATCACCGCATTGTTAACCATCAAATGTACATCATCATTTAAGTCAACAATTTGAATCATACCATTTAAAGTTATACCCCAGCTCACTCTTTCAAGGACCTAGCTCCATATTCAAGTGCAAAGTTAAATAGTAGAGGGGATAAGAACGTGTTTGAGACCATTGTGAGTTTAAAATATTTCAATTATTTTATTTTCCATAAGCATGTTACCCCTAGTTTCGTTCAAACACATTTTAATATATATAAAATATTTTAATAGCCCCACAACGGGTAACAAAACTTGTTATAGTCCTGGGATTAGCACAATTTTTGACTAAATGGTAAGATTACACTCAATCTAGGTACCAATACCTATCAGGAACCGGATGTCAGTTATAGTTTGGAGAAAATAGGAAGATAGTCAGTAACAAAATTTGTAATGTTCTAGGCATGAGTGTTGAGTATATAGACGAGAATTAAAGAAATATAATAACCCTCAATCTGTTTCATTCGGGTAAGGAACTAAATCTCTAGAGGAGAGATGGTCCATTTTCTCACCTGGTCAATGACGAAGTGCGGTGTAACTCTGGCCATGCTATGAGGTATCTCATAGACCGCGAAACCAATGGCGTAGAGCGCCTTTTTCTTCTTAGTCTCCACTGGGTGAGTTTCATAGTATTGGGTGACTGACACCACTACATGACACTTGTTGCTGGAGGCTCGAGGGATCTGGATGTGGAACTGGGGGTTAGTGGCTGTGGTCTCTAAAACAATCATAAGACACATTTTGTAATTTAGGATAAGCCTCCCTACAGAAATGTATCAATGGTGTAGCTTCTAAGATAAAGCTATAATTTAACTAGTCAAGGTAAGGCTGCTACCGTTAGGCTGAACGGAGTGTAAGTAATCAAGTTGCTTAAGGGAGGATCCCCAGGGATCTGAACCCACCACTCTGAATTGTTAGTTAATGCTAAATTTAACTAAAATTAAAATGCATCGCTTCAACTCATTATTGATACAAAATTAATGTATGCTCATTGAGCCATAAATTACATTAATAATTTTTATGAATTTGTTGTAATATATGCTACAAACATCAGATCATGTGTTACTTTTTCATCTAAATATGACTCGTCAAAATACTCGATATAAGCCTCTGTTTTTAGGTCCTGATGTAGTTTCAAACACAAACCTGAGGTGTTTTTCCTTGTATGGTTTCCCACTATCTCTCCATACAAAGGTGGACACATTTCCTCTAATTTTACCTTCCTTCTTTAATAAGTTATATGACCCATATCAGTGGTTACATTATCTAAGGCATTAATCTCATAATGGACTGGCTTGACTATCACAATAAGATCAAGAATCAATCCCCGCTCAGCTGAACTGTGGATGATTTCCCTAAATAGTTTTTCTCTCTACAAATATGTGGGTACATTTACACTAAAATCTACCTTCCTAATGTATTAGAGTAAATATGAGGCTATCTTGGAAGGTTTGTAAGACGCGAGGTGAGGCGAGAGAAATAAAATAAGAAATTAATTTTAAAAATGGAATATCAGACTACCATCCACCTCGACGAGTCTGGTTGGAAAGTTATAGCGTGCATTATACATTCCCGCTCAACTGAGCGTCACACATAGAATGCAGCAGTTGTCACAAGATTATCCTCAAACAAAGATACAGTTCTAGGCTCCCTTTGGCCTCAAGGAATTACCGGTGTAGCCTGGGCCGCCGCCAGCGTTGTACCCACTGCGCCACCTTCTTCTGGCCAGCACTGCCCTCCATGGCTGCTTCGAGTGCAGAGCAGGCTCTACCATCCAGTCATCAGGGCCGACGTGGACAAGGTCCAGGTGGGTGAAATGGCGGGCGAAGTCCTCAAACGACATCCTGTAAGCACACATGGTACCACTTTAGACACTAGTTATGGTAGGAACAATCCAGTTGTGACGTCACATTGAGATCTAGAAGTGCTTTGAAATTACAGGGACAAAAGAGGTGAGGACATGTGACGTCACCATGTTGATGTTGCGTTTGAAATGTTTTAAAGTTGCGAGGGTTATTGTGGGTGCCGAAGTCGAAGCGAAGGAGAACGCTTCTAAACTTCACACGCCCCGACACACAATAGATCTACTGCCCTTCTATCCTTCTATAGGGAAGCGGGGCTAACGACAACTATTCCTCTTGTTCCTTTAACCTAGATCATACCTACCAGAACTCTCCGTCGTTCCTAACTCGGACGCTGAGTAGTTCCTTATCTCTCTCGGACAGGCCATCCCATTCCCAACTACGCTCGCTCCAAGGCCCCGTCCCCTCGCCACGTCCCCAAGGGTTGCGCAGGCGCACCAGCGGCGTCTCTCCTAGAGGACCCCTCACGCGGGCTAAGCCAGTCACGCTGTAAGCGTGCTGCGTGATGAGTCCGTTTCTCAGTCGCAGCTGACGCTTGTTGTCCTTCTCCTAGGATGTTAGGTTAAGGTAATTCATTCTACCATAAAAAACTTATTGCACAATTTTAATAAGTTTTAAATATGATTCAATAATTTAAATCATTACAGTTAATGTGTTATAAGGGCTCAGATTTGTTTTTTTATGCTTTTTTCGTACCGATTTTTATCAATGTATTTTACTACCCGTTCGGACTATACGCTTATATACTAATTACCTAATAGGATTAGGAATGTTATATTTAGATGAAGTGTATCCGCATTTGTAAGGAGGGAGAGTGGAAAACCACTTAGTGAAAACCATCTTCAGTATACTTTACCGAGCCACCTCTAATTTAAATTATTAAGGCGTATTTTACTAGAACGTGTAAAAACAAATCCAACCATTTATTTTAGTAATCACAATAAAACTAATAGAGATAAGTTTAGTTTATGCTCCTGAATCTGATTTAGGAAGTGGGGGATTCAATCCTGGTCTGGTAGAGTCTGTTCACCATAGATTTTTAACTGAATGACAGTTGAAAAACCATATGTTTAGGTTTTGAGTTGCCAACACTCATAAAAGATTACTATTTTGTTATAAATGAAGTTTTTTTTAAACTATTACGTGTTATATTTTACATTTAAGATAGCGTAAACTAAAGTTTTCTCACATTATTCCACTACCATTACTTTTAATCATTTCTTTTTATCCTATCCGAAACAATATTTTAAACACAATTAAAAGTACTTGTTCTTCGTTTTGGAATGTTATCGAAAATGTTCGAAATATTTAACTGAATAAAATATTTTTATCAACTACGTGGGTGTACCATTGTAAATAACTTGTTTGCATTATGATCAATCACATTGTTTGAGTTCATCGGTCGCCATTTTGAAGCTGTATTTGTTGGAGCTTTTGGGAAAGTGTTGTGAATAATAATTTTTTAAGTGGAATAAAACAATAAATAAGCTTTGTGCCCGACCTCAACTAAATATAAATATTATTGGCCTAAATTATTATGGTAAACTATCACATTCACATTCCCATCTGTTTTCATTACAGTTATCCAAAGCGACAGATGCCAACTGTAGGTGTAGGGATACATTAGGGACTATTTCTAGTAATTTGTTTTAGCAGTTGTCCAAGTAAACTAGGGTGGTGAATTTACTTTACACTTAGAGTGATTTTCCATCTTTTATCCAGGCAAATGATAGCGCACCTACTCACAACTTTACCCTCCTTATTCTTGGATTAGATACCTAGTCTAGGCTCTAGGTCAAAAATCACATGGTAATTATCGACTACAAACCCTTCCTGTTGTGCATACTTAGATGGAAATATTTTCACACTGCGGAATAGAAAATATGCTGCTTTAAAACCATTAAAACAATCCTCCATCCTCTTAGAATAATCTGTTGTGACCTTGTTAAAAACATGTATTTATTTTTGAGGAAGGATAGATCTTTATTTCTAACTACTTACTTTAATCTAAGAACTGAGACATTTGGCATCAAACATCCTTAAAAATAATCTAATTTTACCTTTATGTATATTTAATTTAAAAGTTAATGTTTAGAGTACTCTAAGGACACGTTAAAACCTTTAAATCCATTTTGGCGTGAGTTATATTTTGAAATAACAAATGGCTTCCTAAATAAGCAGTATTTTTGGTCGTCTACAACCCATCTCATCATTCCTCAAGCCCCTATGTACAATGACCCCTGCAGACCCCTATAGTTATTAGGCCAACGATCAGGGTTAACGACGTGGATGTCTCTCGGCCACTGACCTGGTTGATGCTTGAGATGAGGAGGCTGGACCTAGGCACGGCGCTGTTGAGCACCTGGAAGGTGAGGTACCGGTCTTGGTTGCTCAGACCGAAACTTTGTACAATCCCTCCGGTGAGATCCTGCAGGGCACGAGTCGTGCAGCCCCCTGCAGGCTTTCGTAACAGCCGTACAGTCTGCAGGCATAGGATACAAATACATCTCTGCCTGCAAGCTCTCATAATAATCGTACAACCTGCAGACATATGATACAAATACATCTCTGCCTGCAAGCTCTCATAATAATCGTACAACCTGCAGACATATGATACAAATACATCTCTGCCTGCAAGCTCTCATAATAATCGTACAACCTGCAGACATATGATACAAATACATCTCTGCCTACAAGCTCTCATAATAATCGTACAGTCTGCAGACATAGGATACAAATATATCTCTGCCTGCAAGTTCTCATAATAATCGTACAACCTGCAGACATATGATACAAATACATCTCTGCCTGCAAGCTCTCATAATAATCGTACAACCTGCAGACATATGATACAAATACATCTCTGCCTACAAGCTCTCATAATAATCGTACAACCTGCAGACATATGATACAAATACATCTCTGCCTGCAAGCTCTCATAATAATCGTACAACCTGCAGACATATGATACAAATACATCTCTGCCTCAAGCTCTCATAATAATCGTACAGTCTGCAGGACATAGGATACAAAATACATCTCTGCCTGCAAGCTCTCATAATAATCGTACAACCTGCAGACATATGATACAAATACATCTCTGCCTGCAAGCTCTCATAATAATCGTACAACCTGCAGACATATGATACAAATACATCTCTGCCTGCAAGCTCTCATAATAATCGTACAACCTGCAGACATATGATACAAATACATCTCTGCCTGCAAGCTCTCATAATAATCGTACACCTGCAGGCATATGATACAAATACATCTCTGCCTGCAAGCTCTCATAATAATCGTACAGCCTGCAGACATAGGATACAAATACATCTCTGCCTGCAAGCTCTCATAATAATCGTACAGCCTGCAGGCATATGATACAAATACATCTCTGCCTGCAAGCTCTCATAATAATCGTACAGCCTGCAGGCATATGATACAAATACATCTCTGCCTGCAAGCTCTCATAATAATCGTACAGCCTGCAGACATGGATACAAATATATCTCTGCCTGCAAGCTCTCATAATAATCGTACAGCCTGCGGGCATATGATACAAATATATCTCTGCCTGCAAGCTCTCATAATAATCGTACAGCTGCAGACAGGATACAAATACATCTCTGCCTGCAAGCTCTCATAATAATCGTACAACCTGCAGACATATGATACAAATACATCTCTGCCTGCAAGCTCTCATAATAATCGTACAACCTGCAGACATAGGATACAAATACATCTCTGCCTGCAAGTTCTCATAATAATCGTACAACCTGCAGGCATATGATACAAATACATCTCTGCCTGCAAGCTCTCATAATAATCGTACAGCCTGCAGATATGGATACAAATACATCTCTGCCTGCAAGCTCTCATAATAATCGTACAACCTGCAGACATATGATACAAATACATCTCTGCCTGCAAGCTCTCATAATAATCGTACAACCTGCAGACAGGATACAAATACATCTCTGCCTGCAAGCTCTCATAATAATCGTACAACCTGCAGACATATGATACAAATACATCTCTGCCTGCAAGCTCTCATAATAATCGTACAACCTGCAGCATATGATACAAATACATCTACTGCCTGCAAGCTCTCATAATAATCGTACAACCTGCAGGCAAGATACAAATAATCTCTGCCTGCAGCTTCATATAATCGTACATCCTGCAGCAAGATACAAATAATCTCTGCCTGCAAGCTCTCATAATAATCGTACAACTGCAGACATAGATACAAATACATCTCTGCTGCAAGCTCTCATAATAATCGTACACCTGCAGCATATGATACAAATACATCTCTGCTGCAAGTCTCATAATAATGTAAACCTGCAGCTATGATACAAATACATCTCTGCCTGCAAGTCTATAATAATCGTACAACTGCAGACATAGATACAAATACATCTCTGCCTGCAAGCTCTCATAATAATCGTACACCTGCAGACAGGATACAAATACATCTCTGCCTGCAAGCTCTCATAATATCGTACAGCTGCAGGCATATGATACAAATACATCTCTGCCTGCAAGCTCTCATAATAATCGTACACCGCAGCAAGATACAAATAATCTCTGCTGCAAGTCTCATATAATCGTACAACTGCAGCAATGATACAAATACATCTCTGCCTGCAAGCTCTCATAATAATCGTACACTGCAGACAGGATACAAATACATCTCTGCCTGCAAGCTCTATAATAATCGTACAACCTGCAGACATATGATACAAATACATCTCTGCCTGCAAGCTCTCATAATAATCGTACAACCTGCAGAATGATACAAATACATCTCTGCCTGCAAGCTCTCATAATAATCGTACAGCTGCAGCATAGGATACAAATACATCTCTGCCTGCAAGCTCTCATAATAATCGTACAGCCTGCAGGCATATGATACAAATACATCTCTGCCTGCAAGCTCTCATAATAATCGTACAACCTGCAGACAGGATACAAATACATCTCTGCCTGCAAGCTCTCATAATAATCGTACAGCCTGCAGACATATGATACAAATACATCTCTGCCTGCAAGCTTCATAATAATCGTACAACCTGCAGACAGATCAAATACATCTCTGCTGCAAGCTTCATAATAATCGTACAACCTGCAGCATATGATACAAATACATCTCTGCCTCAAGCTCTCATAATAATCGTACACCGCAGGCATATGATACAAATACATCTCTGCCTGCAAGCTCTCATAATAATCGTACAACCTGCAGACATGATACAAATACATCTCTGCTGCAAGCTCTCATAATAATCGTACAGTCTGCAGCATTGATACAAATACATCTCTGCCTGCAAGCTCTCATAATAATCGTACAGCCTGCAGAATATTTAAAATACATCTCTGCATGCAGTACACTCGTATCAACCATACAATATAAAAGAATATACAAATGTATATTTTTGTAGCATATAATATCGTAGCAAATGAACACACTACAATTAGAGGAGTATACATGAATATACATCTGAAATATCACATTTTTATTATAATATCGTACAGTGGCAATGTTTCGTACTTATCAGCTAAATTGAATAAAAAATATGAGCTATAGTACTGTTGAACACAAAGTACGTATAAAAATTTAACAACTAGAAATCACAAAAACTTGTAATTTTAAATAAATCTGATTTTTCAACAATCATTTAAGTACAAACGCATGCGTAGGCGAGATACTATAATTTTTTTTCGCTGCATCTCGGTACCTGTTCGGGTTGTACTTATGGATATACATTATTATAATATCCACTTCTAAGATAACAGGGAAAGGCATCAGCCTTATCTGGTTAGGTTTTCTGGAGACGGAAAAGGTGAAGTTCGAGTCCCGACTCATGTGCTTTTTTTCATGAATAGTTTCCCATTCGACCTCCAAGCAAATGCGGATATATTTCCTCTAAATTATATATTTCTAACCCTGGTCCACTAGCGTAGTTATATGCGGATAGCCCGCACGGGTGAAAAGTGGTGAAAATAATATTAACAATAATAGTAAAAAGTGTTTTTGTTTTTGTATACGCAAATCAATTTACTAACTGATAAAATGGTGTAAGACATGTAATATAGATCCTTATTTATGTAGCAAAGAGGTTGTATATTTCTTTTATAAGAACATTTGTTTTTGTGCCTTAGGAGAGATCGTAAAAGATGTGTATGGAAGCATAATGAACTCATTTTAGAACTCGTATTAAATTAGAATATTATTATCTAACGTTTTGCGCAAGTCTGCACGTGCGTTCGCTAGGTCTCCTCCACTTTCCTCCACGGCAGGACGTACGTGATATGTTCCAACACACACGATAATATGTATCATCAGCCGTTATCACAATCATCTACCTAACCCTCACGCGGCCGTTCTTAAGTACGGCACGAACTGTAGTGTGTATGTGTGAAGAGCCGTATCGACACCCGAGATTGTCGGGGCCGATACGCCTTTTTCAGACCCGGAGGATTCTTGGTTATTACACACCTCTCTTACACTTCTTGCTGTGGTTGTTCCTGTAATGAGTGACCAGTCGACTCCTCGAATGGCCGCCGCGGCATTTACCCCGTCTCGTGAAAGAGTTAATTTAAAAAAAAAAATCTTTGTGAAGAGGCTTGTAGCTCAAAATGCATTGCATGCCACTTTTTATGGGGCGATGATTTGATACTTAATTTAGTATATAAACTTGTAATGAAATAATAATGAAAACTATCACGAAATAGCCACTACGAAATACACGACGCGCATTCACATGGTCTTTGTCTTCACCCAGGTTTCGTTAGTAGCTAGTGTTAGTGTAATTAGTACATAAGCGTACAATCCGAACGGGTAGTGAAGACGCGGTGCTAAAAGAAATTGCTAATGTAAAGAAACTTGTAGATTGCATGCGTTTATATTTAAACTTCTCTGAAAACTGTGACCTACGCTTCAACCAAATTGCGCCCAAGTTTCTATGATAGCTACGTGTTTTGTTAACATTTGCTGATTTTTAGGTAATAATGGACATGTACTTAATTAAGTACGGAAATATTGTTCATGTGTGCGGGCCTTTACTCTTCAAGCAGGAACTCTGATCGTGATCTTCGTCAGTATGGACGCTGATTACACCTGCATACAGGCCCAGATGTTGACTTTCTTGTTCATACCAACTATAAACTTTGAAACTTAAAATAAAACAACCCTTGACATTATAAAGATGAGTATGGAGTCTTCCACAAGCGATTCCTTGGATACAGATTCCTTACCACGCCCCGTTTCTTACTGCCCATCCGCATTAACCTCACGCTTTTACTAATGAGGTAGAGGATTAGAAAGATTGAATATAGATATTGACCAGAAGAAGGTATGGATATCGGAAAGACTTGGTAATGGTATTATAGATGTTGAGAAGGAATATGATAGCGTGGATAGAAATAAAGTTTGAAAAACGATGGAGGAGGACGAAGTGGAAAGATAAGTTGTAATGAGAGTGAAAAGCATGTATGAAGATAACAGGAGTTGTGTTAAGACGGAGAATAGAAAGACGGAGTGGTTCCAAATAAAAAATGGAGTGAAGCAGGAAGTGGCCTTTCACTATTACTATTTTAATGGTAATGGAAATGGTCATGAACAAAGTGACAGGAAAACTCGGGGAGGATGATGACTTGATGGAATGGGGGGAGAAGGTAGAGGAAATACAGGAGAAACTACAAGAATGGACTGTGGAAGTGAAAAAGTGTGGAATGAAATTTAGTATGGCAAAGTGTGAAGTGACGAAAGTGAAAAAGAAGAGGATAAGGCCTAGTAAAGCTATAAGGTTGAATTTAGTAGAGCAGAGAAAAGTACAGAACGTAAAATATCTTGGAAGCGTGATTGAGGCGAAAGGGAAAAATAGAAAGGATGTAATGACAAGGGGACAGCAGGGAGAGTTGTTCTATAGGTATGTAAGAGACCTGCTATGGAGAATAAAAATGCCCTTGTGAAAGGAAGTGTTGTACAGGGCGTAATTTGTACTCAGTGCCACATATGCAGCAGAAACATGGACAATGCATGTGAGAGAGACTAGGAAAGTAAGGCCATGGAAATGAAGTTTGTGAGGATCATGTTAGCTGTCACAAGGAGAAACAAAATTAGGAATGAAGTTATCGGGAAAGAGTGGGAGTACAGGGAGTACATAAGATAATAGAGGAAGCAAGACTGAGATGGTATGGTCATTAATGAGGATGGAAAAGAAAGGATGCCCAAGAAAATGTTGGAAATAAAATATGTAGGAGAAAGACCAAAAGGAAGGCCAAGAAAAATATGGGAGGAATAGATAACAGAAAGTGTTCAAGTGAGAGGAGAAGAATGGATAGAGGTGGAAGGATGGAGGAAGATAGAGGCATTTTACTAAAGTACCCGGCCACAGGCTGGAAACAATTGATGATGATGATGATTAACAGAAACATTTGTTTCTATTTGAAAAACTTTAAATAAAAGGAAACCTTTAAAATAAGACTTTCCTAAGCTACTATTTGTTTTTTAGTTTGTTGGTTTAAATTGTTTTAAAAGGCTTTACAATTTTACACGTTGCTAGAAAGTAATTTTAAAAGGGTTCGTAGAAGACAGTAAGGCGACAGTCAATTCATATAACATGATCTGTGGGCTAATTTAGCCTTCTTCCACCCCCCACCCCTCCTCTTATTGGGATAGGGCGACGTGTTTACAAACAACTTTATTTATTATACAGGCATTTAAAAAAGTTTTTAAGGTATTTATATATTTTTATTAGATCAATGAACATCGATCCGGTTCGTAGCTCGCAATAGACTACTGAAATGCCAGCGATTAGGAGGTCAGGGTTTGAATCCCGGCTTGGTTATACTAAGGGTGGATTTTATTATCTGGGTCCCCTCCAAGTGAATTCTGGTACAATTAGTAAAAACTATACCTTCCATAGCTCCAAACCTATTAGTGTAAATATCCGACTATTTTAGAAGAGTAGTAAGAAGGGGATCACGTAAAAAAAAAAGATAGGTGTATTTATTGCAATGTAAATAATTTCAATTTTCATTATTAGTTAAAAGAGTATGTTAAAATATTACCAGTGACACTAAAAGTAATAGTAAATTATACACATGTTTAATGTAATTTAACCTAAGCCAACAACTAACACTATACAACCAACCGTAGGTAGTTGCGCCTGAAATCGAACCGGTAATAATGCTACACTGATGGGTTGTTCATGAATGTACTAATGGTATAAAAGCATGATTGTTGTCTCTTACTTGGCATACGCTTTTTCCAGTAACGCCGCCCAGAACTCCGTGGGGTTGGTGGAGTGAAGGTAGATGAGCCGCCCCTTGTAGGTCGGCAACCTGTCGTCCACAAACACGTCGCGCCACTCGCCAAAATGCCAGAAGCGAAACCTGATCAGTTGACCAGACCAAACACTTAGAACATTACATCGTCCATTGCATTGATTCCGCCTCTCACTATACATAATACCCAATATTTATTACTTACTTCACGGGTCACTAATATGTGGGCTGTATATGGGTCGTTACACCACGGGTCACTAAATTGGGAGGCATATATGGGTCGATATATCATGGGTCATTCAAATATGGACCACATATAGGTCGTTGTATCATGAGTAACTCAACTGTGGACCGTATATAGGTCGTTATATCATGGACCACTAAAATAAGTCAATTATGGGGCGTTAAAAATTGTTCACTCATTTATCTCCCTTAGGTTTGATAAATTGATAGCTCAAGGCTCTGATAACTAGTATTATCTATATTCACTTTCTTTATCGTGATCCCTTGGTTTAAACATTTCAGTAGACCTAATAATGATGCTTCTCACTCTACTAATCATATTACCCTTGGTTATATAGTTCAAGTCACTAATGGCCAAAGCTTGTACTAAAATGTAAGTGTAAATGTATAATAATAAAATAAGTTTTAAATGTACCACCTAATAAAATGTAAAACCGATGATATTATTTAAATTTAAGAACCCAGAGTAGTTTTCCTCAGAATTGAAACTGTAAGTGAACACCCGGAATTAGGGGCTATAAATGGACTAAACCAGTCACCCGTCCCAAGCCTAACTTTAATTAGAGGCTGTAAAGCAATAAATGTAATGGCTGTCAAAATTAACAGACCACAAAACACCCGACTATTTTAGAAAAACAAGTGGAAACCTTTTAATAGAGTACACGTTCGAGTAAAAATAAATTGTGGAGCTACCAAATATTGGGTGTTAAAGGAGGACGAATACAGGTCAAGATAACCCAGGCTACATTCGGTCTCCTCTCACGAAGGAGTGCTCAGGGAGAATGAATGCAGGTCAAGAGAGCTCAGGTTACATTCTGCCTGTCCTCGCGAAGGAGTGCTCAGGGAGGATGAATGCAGGCCAAGAGAGCCCAGGTTACATTCTGTTGTCCTCGCGAAGGAGTGCTCAGGGAGGAGGAATGCATGTCAAGAGAGCTCAGGCTATATTCGGTCTCCCTCATGAAGGAGTGCTCAGGGAGGATGAATGCAGGCCAAGAGAGCCCAGGTTACATTCTGCCTGTCCTCGCGAAGGAGTGCTCAGGGAGGATGAATGCAGGCCAAGAGAGCCCAGGTTACATTCTGCCTGTCCTCGCGAAGGAGTGCTCAGGGAGGATGAATGCAGGCCAAGAGAGCCCAGGTTACATTCTGTCTGTCCTCGTGAAGGAGTGCTCAGGGAGGAGGAATGCATGTCAAGAGAGCTCAGGTATATTCGGTCTCCCTCATGAAGGAGTGCTCAGGGAGGATGAATGCAGGCCAAGAGAGCCCAGGTTACATTCTGCCTGTCCTCGCGAAGGAGTGATCAGGGGGATGAATGCAGGTCAAGGAAGCCCAGGTTACATTCTGCCTGTCCTCTCGAAGGAGTGCTCAGGGAGGATGAATGCAGGTCAAGGGAGCCCAGGTTACATTATGCCTGTCCTCTCGAAGGAGTGCTCAGGGAGGATGAATGCAGGTCAAGAGAGCCCAGGTTACATTCTGTCTGTCCTCTCGAAGGAGTGCTCAGGGAGGAGGAATGCAGGTAAAGAGAGCTCAGGTTACATTCTGTCTGTCCTCTCGAAGGAGTGCTCAGGGAGGAGGAATGCAGGTCAAGAGAGCTCAGGTTACATTTTGTCTGTCCTCGCGAAGGAGTGCTCAGGGAGGATGAATGCAGGTCAAGGAAACCTATTTACCATCCTAGTCGATTAGTAAAATATTATATTCATTACTACTCGTCCGTAATATCCTAATTCAAACACAGTTACTTAAATATTAATTAAATAAGGAACACTTTATTTATAAAGCTGATTTATTACTTTTCTACTCTTTTAGTTTTTGAAAAAGGGGGAAGCGGAGAGCGTGAAATATATAAGCCATTCTAAGGAGGGGCGCATAGTTTAGAAAATTTGGATCCTCTTCTCCTCTAAGGCGATAAGCTTGAAATAAACATTATTTCCAGTGACAGGGAGCTAAGGGTTCGAATGCCTGCCTACACTGGGAGGGATTTTCTAAAACACGATTCATCACTGTGGTTTTCCAAACGTCTCTCCACGCTAGTGCTGGTTTATTTCCTCGCTACTATTTTAATTTCTACCAATTTTATTAAGTCGTACATTAGCTAAGTTCTAACGTCACTAATAATAAAGAATGCATCTGTAATGAGTTGAACCATGTAGTGACCATTTCCATGCGGTCACCAAACAAAACAAACCAAACTCCACGGAAATGTTTTTTGGATAGGCAATCAAGAACATGGTTTCAGTCGTAATTCCCCAACATAGCTGTTAGCTACCTATACAACGGTTTGAACAAGCATGCAGTTTTGCCACTGCGCAACAGTAAGCCTATTAAAGGTTTTTTACTGTATCTCAAAGAGCAGATACGCTACGTAGCTGAGTGGACCTCGACAGTCCACCATTTGAAGACATAAGAATTTTATTGTGATTAAATTAAATGTTACATTTTTATTAGTGCTACGCGTCATCTGGACTTGCAAGTTTTAAGTGCACTAAAGCATAGCCTTGTTCAAATCTAGAAAACCCCTAAAATAATGCAGTATACATGTTTGAGTTCGTCCTTTCACTGCCGATGCAATAAACTACTAGGTTAGGCGTTTAGTGTGTCTGCCCCAAGTTAATTTGGTTTTTAAATCATCTCATCTTTCTTTACGTGCAACACGTCTTACTAACCGTCTGGACTATCCCCATTTAATTATACTGATGAGATAGGGATAATTAAGGTATAATTTAGAGGAAATGAGCCAGCATTTGTGTGGTGTGAAGAAGACATTACGAGAAACCTATGCACAAAAACACCCTTGTTCACGCTCCCAACCTTCCCGTCACCGGTAAACTTGACCAAAAAGTTGACACCTTTGTACACGTGGCCAGCGGTGAGGGTTTATTTTCATAAAGTGTATGTTAAATACGTTAGTCAAACAAAATAGGTAAAAAACTTAACGCTAGCATTCCCACCCGAAGGGACACAATAGAGCAGTAGTTCGTAGCTTAGCTCACAAAAAATCTGTGTAATGTCTGTTATTATTTTAATGCACTCAAGGCATCATCCTGTGTTTCTACATATTGGTGCGTCAGTGTAACAATAAGATAACTCGCGGTGTGGACAGCAGTCAATGTCTTAGATGTTTATGTATAAATTATATACATCTGCACCGGTGGTCACGTGATCGTTTGACCATAAGGGCTACACTGAACAATGAAATAATGAGGGTGGCCACAGTTCAGAAAGTCCAATATTGTCACCATCTTAAATGGAAAAATCTCAATTTTAAAATATTTAGTTTAACAAAAATAAAATTAAGATTTGATAAAATGTTAAGACCTATCCTTTTTTTTTTACCGCAAATTTTAAACTTTATATTTGCATCAACTGTGTGAGTGGCTTTAGATCTCTTGTTGAAGTCATATTCAAAATAAAGGACAAATGCGTATCGCTAAATGGAACCGTTCGGGGGTTAGTTCCTTTTTATGAGCGAGAAAACACTTTCAACATCCCTTGCTAGATTTCACCAAATAATGACCAATTTCCAAATGTCACAATTTCAAACGGTGTATTCCTACAACGTTTATAAAAGTACGAACTGGGACACATTGTGTGTTGCTTCATTAAAAAGGTTTTTGGGCCGCACAGAATAATGAATCGGGCCGCAAGTTTGACAAGCTCACATTAATTTGGATTACCAGTAACGGGGGGTCGAGAATCGAATCTCAGTCGAGCGCAACAGGAAAGGATTTTACCCGTGTGTTAAATTACCCTTTACCGGCATTGGTGGTCTCTTGGTGTGACGCGCCCCTCTCGCCCTGACAGAGATATTGGAGTTCAAATTCCGGGTAGGTGAACTGAGGTATTTTTACTAAATGGGTTTCCACTTTTTCTCCACTCAAATACGTAGGCCTGTAAATATTATTTAAAGTATTATTTCTTTATTCCTATTCCATTAGTGTAAATATGTGGATAGTACTAATGGGTAGCCAGACGCAGTGCCCACATTATTTGCAGTAAACGTTTTCCAATCACTTTTCCGCGCTAATGTGTGAGCACTTCGCTAGGCTACACTTCCAACCCCTTAGACAAAGTCATTGATAGTGTTATGAAGATAAATGTTACAAAGGGGATGGGGCATGCTATTTTGTGGGTTAGGGCCATGTTTTTGTACGTGTCTCGAAACGAATGTTTCCAGATGGGTCGTTGTTAGCCCGAGAAGGTAATCTAGTGTCGGGTAGACTTGGGAACAAGGCTCGCGTGATGGCACTCTTTTTCTACCTCTCTCAAAGAAACTCTCTGGTGATGACACTCCTCTCTCTCTCTCTTTCACAAGGAGACTCGGTCGAGGGACGAACCAAAGCGATCCTCGGTCAGATAACCAGCGCATCCTACCATCCATCCGTCTTGCGGAGAGTACCCATCCGTACGATATGGTGCCAGGAATGATTATCAACAGCTTAGGACAGTGTTCTGCAACTTAGGGGGCACAGCGTGTTTCGGGTCGTATTGTTTGTTGGAGATTACAGCTTAGATCTACACTTTTAAGTGATCACAATGACGATATTAAAGTGCCAGATTCAAATAAAATTGCAAGAGTTAAAAGTTAATCAAAAGTGTTCAAGCCACTGTTAAGTTTTTTAACCGCATCGGGGATCTTAAGGTTTAACACATAGTATTAGACTGACTTGTCGGTGACAGGAAGATCAAAGTGCGAATCTTTTTTTGCCTCTAGCACCACATCGTACTACCCATTCAAGCTATAGGACTTATGTAATAATTACGCCAATGGTTTTATGGATGAGAACGGTTATATCTTGGTGAAGTGTTACCGCATTTTAATGGAGGTAGAGTGTAAAACCATTTTGGAAAAACCACTCTCAATACACCCGATCCAAATTTGAACCTTGATCTCCCCGTAATCTTTTTTTTATATTATTTAGCACCGCGTCTTACTACCCGTTCGGGTTATACGCTTTAAGTACTAATTACGCTAATGGATTAGGAATTGGGAAGGTTGAATTAAAGGAAGTGAACCCGCATTTGCGTGTAGGGAGAGTGGAAAACCATTTAGGAAAAACCACCCCCAGTTCACCCGACCGAGATTCGAACCTCGATCTCCCCGTCCTCAGCAGTCAAGCTCAACACGACTAGCGCGTTAGCCAACTACGCCACCGAGGCGGGTTCCGCGTAATCGATAGTTTAATATACTGCGAGGGTAATTCCTTAGACCATGCAGCCACCGAAGAGGGTGAGTTCAAATCTTGGTTGAATGTATTGGAGGTGGTTTTCCCTAAACTGTTTATCACCTCTCCCCACCTCCACATACACACTAAAATGCGGGTATATTCTTCATCCCCATTAGTGTAGATAGTGTTTTAAAGAGTAGTAAGACGCGGAGTAGGCCCACACAAAAATATACTTTTTCTATCTAACCCTGACAGCAAGCGCGCCATATATGATATCCACCGAACTCTTTGTTTTTCTTAAGAAACCTCTCAATCACGTTCGTAATGTGATTAGATTATATAATAGTTTAATAATTACAAAGAAAACTAGGAGTTGAACTCATAGAGGTTATAAAAGGTTCACGATGGTCACGGAGAAAAATAATGGGGTCAAAGGTTGAAAAAGTTTGTAAACCGCTGGTTTAAGGCCCTGCCTACCCTCCCTGGGGGCGTGTTGAGCTTTCAGCTCTAAAATAGATGGCGTTGCTAACGTTATACAAACTGGTGGATTCCAGCCATCAGGTTGGCAGAACTACTGGTTTGTTTAAACAATTAGGAGACTGGCGACCACGACCGGTAATCAGTAAAGGCAGCAAGCAAACTTTTTTCCAAGAATTGAGAGAGATAAGAAGTGTAGTGCCGGACCGTAAAGTGTGTAGGCGACCAAGTTTGACTAAAAGTGGGGAGACATAACGTCAAGATACAATCACACTCTCGAGCAGAAAAATTAGCTTATTCATTCCAGTCAGCTAGACGTCCATTAACCTGTAGTACCACTTTTGAATTTAGAACCTTTTGATGCCAAAGTTTAGTACTAGTTTTGTACCATTTTGTACCCGTACCCGTTTTGAGTAATTAGCATATCAAAGTGATGACTCTAGGTTAATGCAGTTGTACCACTTTTGAATTTTGAACTTTTTTTGATGCCAAAGTTTTGTATCCGTACCCATTTTGAGTAATTAGCATATCAAAGTGGTGACTCAAGGTTAATGCTGTTTTACTACTTTTTAATTTTGAACTTTTTTTGATGCCAAAGTTGTGTACTAGTTTTGTACCGTTTTGTACCAGAAAGAAAAAGTATTGTACCCGTACCCGTTTTGAGTAATTAGCATATCAAAGTGAGTACTCCACGTACTCCAGGTAAATGCGGTTGTACCCCTTTTGATTTTGAACTTTTTTGATGCCAAAGTTTTGTAATAGTTTTGTACCGTTTTGTAACACAAATAAGTTTTGTACCCGTACTCATTTTCAGTAATTAGCATATCAAAGTGGTGACTCCAGGTTAATGCTGTTGTACCACTTTTGAATTTTTTGATGCCAAAGTTTTGTACTAGTTTTGTACCGTTTTGTAAGACAAATAAGTTTTGTACCCGTACCCATTTTGAGTAATTAGCATATCAAAGTGGTGACTCCAGGTTAATGCTGTTGTACCACTTTTGATTATTTTCATGCCAAAGTTTTGTACTAGTTTTGTACCGTTTTGTACCACAAAGAGAAAGTTTTGTACCCGTACCCATTTTGAGTAATTAGCATATCAAAGTGTCACGTGACTCCAGGTTAATGCTGTTGTACCACTATTGAAATTTTTTCAAATAAATATCTGGTGAGGGTAGTGATAAATAATAATGTACACTTATTTATAAGAGAAAAATTTATTTAAGGTAAAATTAGAGATAACTTATTTTTTGAAGTTTTTGTCACTAACTATAATAAATAACCTTTACGAGATAGTATGTAGCCTACGATTTTGTCGTACCATTTATTTGAGTTTATTAGTAAGCAGGTAAAAAAAAAAAAAAAAAAAATTTAATGTGCTAAATTTGGCCACTGTGCTTTAGCTAATTTTTAAAATTTAAAGGCTAAGGAGGCAATAACATATTTTAAAAGCAGTTTCATGCGTATAACCCGAACGGGTAGTAAGACGCGGTGCTAATAATAATAATAATAATAAAAGCAGTTTCATTTCGAAGACTATAACAATTTTGACTATAAATATATGTTATTTTTATTACTGATATTACCACGTCATACTACCTGTTCATGTTATACGCATATATGATAATCTAATTGGGTGGTAATGAGGAAAGAAGCATTTGAGAGGTTATCTACCAGCATTTTTATTTTGGAAGATGGGGAAACAATTTAGGAAAAACTATCCTCAATAGACTCGACCAGGATTTAAACCCCAAGTGCTCCGCTATCAGCAGGCCAATTTAACACTAGTGACACCTTAGACCACTCGGCCACTGAAGTGGGTATCTGTTATTTAATACGGTGTTTACAGTTTTCAAACATCTATAGGATTTACACAATTTTCCAGAAATAAATGTTTTTGGGAATAATTTTTTATCCTATTGGTAGAGTTCAACTTGAGTAATATCTCCATTGTGTCAGCCTGCAAGCAGGCTATACCAATCGAGAGGCTGCCGTATGTTGGCAAAGATAGGGCCAACATTTTCAAGCTGAGGGTGCCATGTGGTTAGCACAACGAGCCCTCCAGACTTCTATCTCAGTTTTCTAGACTGAAGCGCTACTTATTCATTCAATTATCTCCTCATTTGTCCTCACGAGGTTGATTTTGGTTCCGTTTCAGACCCACTGCTTCACAGACAGAATTAGGGGCACTGGGGATCGAACTTGGGACTTCAGTATCAGAAGCCAGTAAATCTGACCACTATATAACAGAGGCGGTCGGGTATCAAATACTTACTTACTTACTTTATGGCATAGGGAACACAAAAGTTCATTAATTTTAATGGTTTTAAATATATGTTTACTTATTATCGGCTTCATGTCGTGGTCAATATTGCTAAAGTGCTATGACTGAGCACTGAGTGGGTAAATTAATCAGCTCAATAACTTGACTAGTTCGATTCCCTGTTAGGTTGAAATTACTTAGTACTAGCGTGATACGAACTCGGCCAAGGCACAAGAGATTTTGAACATACAATAAGTGCGTTACATAGTGTTAGTAACATTTACTTTCAGCTAAGAGCTTTTTTTTAAAAAAAAGTACTTGAAATATCAGAATAATCGCTACATTGTTATATATAAATATCTATTTGTATCTTAATTTTAAAATTATTTCTTCAGTAAGTATCGCTACTCATCCATTGTACTTAAATTAGTAGATACAGATAGCTTAAGCGCCAGTAATATGCATACCATTAAAAAAAACTTACCCTTTACTACAAGAAGTTAAATAATCAATTATATCTTTGATTTTCTTTGTGCGCCCTTTCTTCATAAACTTGTTATTCACAAGGATATAAAATAATATTTGGTAAATACTTCTCCACCTCAAAATTTATACAATCCATTGGATTTTGTTCGAAAGCAAAAAGGTCACATATTGTTAATTATATAAAAAGTAATCACCGTGGGTACTTATTGTTCGGGATTCGATACATTTCTTCCTAAACGAGCGCACAAACTGCGAGAATGTAACAGGTTCAAATTAAAAGTAATCACATTTAACACGCTAATAAAATAAAATTAACATTTTCACATCTTGACTACCAAAAACTTCGTTCATTAACTTTTTGAAAAATAGCTTATTCCAAAGTCCAATGAGAGTCAAATCCTAGACCGTAAAATAAAAACTAGTATATAAAATTATACTGAGAACGTCTCCAAATTACATTTAGACCAAACTTTATTTAAAATAACTATGTTTGATATGAGCAGGAATGTTTATTTTTATTTATTATAATAGTGGATTAAAAATTCAATATACAGTAGTTTTCATTTACTTTGAATATTAACACTTATTATTACAACGTGTAGTGCTAAAGAATGAGAAAACTCAAGAAAGAATATAAGATAAGAGTGAAGAATTTTACATGTTTTACTGTCTCAGTTAAATAAGGGCTAATGTCATAAAACTTTGTGTATGGAGAAGCAAGTGGCTTTTTCTTTGAAAATAATGTATCACTAGAGTAATACTCTCATTGAAGTAAGTAGGGACCAACTATATTTATTCACACAGCAGGAAGACTTTGTGAGTATTTTAGTTACTGAATATATTAAGATGTTTAATTGTTTATATTTAATTACGCAAATTTTCATAATTGGACATTGGCCCTTCATATCCTAATGCACATGGTATTAATGTTTCTTTGACTCAAGAAGGTCACAGAGATTAGTTTAACCCTCCATTGCCGCCTGCATTCCGATACAGCAGGTTAGCCAACGCTTGCAAAATGATACTAGCTTGTAAATGGGTAATGATCATACTAACGGCACCTATTATCAGCTATGACAACTAGTTGCAGAAGGAAAAGTTGTATTTAAAACCATGTATTTTGACTAGAGAGTCGACTTGGGAGTCGTTAGAGCTCAATATCGTTGTGATTATTGAAGCTAACCCAAATTAAAAAATATGTCTAAAAATAAAAAGAAATTATTCATTAAATAGTATGTTATAAACAAACACTCTAGCTTAGTTGTACAAAGAAAATAAATAAATCCATTAATAATTTTTGTTTTCCCATTTAAAATGCATTGAAATGGAAACATTTTAATGAAAATATTTCAATAACTATTTTTAGCATGGTTTGAAAATTCCATAAGAATTATGAAATATGCCCAGATATGTTACTAAAATAAATAAAAAACAACAAGGTTGAATTATTAAATATATTTTGTTCTAAATTCTTTTGTTTATAACCGTGCATTTATGGGTAGGCAGGGCCTTAAGAGCCCATCTCGCAGCCGATTAACAGGGAAATTAGCTACAAGATCATGATCGAACAAGGAAACGTTTATAAGTGAGGTTTCTTGCATTATTAATTTTACAACAGTGAAATTTAGATAAGTTTAATAGTATTTTTTTTTATTTTAAAGTTATTATTTTCAATTTTTATTGTATTTTTAAGATATGAAAAAGCCGTTTCACTAGCCTAAACTCAACTGTTCTCTAAAAAAGAAAGCATAAATCTTCACCCTGTTGCGACGACTGGTTTGAGCTGTATTATAATTTAGGTATTATCCGTGATGTGAGGTAAGCCCTCACATTGAGTGCTCGGTCAGTGAGAGTAATGTTCATCCTGCTGTCAATTTATTAAAATAGTTTGTGTAAATGGTGCTATATTTGGGGTATTTTGTCACAAACCCTTGCGAATACCCTAAATATTAACATCCTACCCAATAATTAAATATTCAAATCTGGGTCATATCCATAAATATATATTAGAGGGATGTGGGCGGATGGGGGTGGTTTCAACCCGTGGTGGATCGCGGTGTGGGGTCCCTAGAGATGAGAGGGCAAGGCTTGTTTTAAACACTTACTCCTTCTTGGAGTCATTTTAAGTTCGTTTTTTTTTACTATAGTTGAGGTTGTGGGTGTAATTCATTTTATAAGTTTCTCCTCCAATTAGTGACTAGCATAGCCATTGAAGAGGAATACAAAAAAATATTATTAATCATACTTTCGGAAGGGGGCGATGGGCTCACGCGTGATACACGTTTTGTAACGTTGCCTTATTTATATTACCGATATGTTATTTCATGTGACTACAATGAAGTTTATGGGTTTGATACCCGGTGTCAGTAATATTCCATTATGACTAACGTGGGATAGGTAATGGTTGTGAGCAGTGCCGGAGTGATCGTTCCACCATTGGCTGATTTTTCTTTTCAGAATATTAACTCATTTCATGCAAAATGGTGATGAACTGGCCACTTGCACGTTTTGTTTCTGTTATTTTGCTATACTACACATAATTGGTTTCCTGAGTATGTTTCAGGACATGCAAGTGAAGTTATTTCTACTTCGGCATACGTGTGGGTGGAGCACGCTCAACTATAGTATACACTCGGGACATACTAGCGCATGCATAATGTAACGGTTCGAACAAGAAGCTAGTCTACTGAACTGGTAGCAACATATACTATACAACACTTGAATGCTGTCGTCTACAAACTAGCTCCTTCCTGTAGGTCCTGTGAAGTCACCACGTGAACAAGAAACTTTGTTTACTGGACTGGTATTAAAGTAAGCTATCCTACATTTGACTGCTGTCTTCTACCAACTGTTTGTTATGTACACGGCTCAGCGGGTAATCACGACGAAAGTCTCAGATCTAGTGTCCTTACAGTAGAGAGCTTAGTGCAAGGTCAAGGCTAGTCATGTGCTTCTTTCTCTCTTGCTGTTGTCATACATGGGAGGGAACATTGTCACGCTAAGCTGGAGGGGAAAACTCGCTGATAAACAGCAGTAGCCTACTTTCACGTAGAGGACAATGTGTATAAGTCATTCACGAGCTAAGTTTACCTGGATGACAGCTCGAAATGTTACTAGAAGTAATCACTAATATATCACTACGCCAACAGCTGACATCTATCACTTTGGATGACTGTAATGAAAACAGATGGTAATATATTAATTTGATAGTTAACCACAGTAATTTAGGCCAATATTATTTATATATTTATTTGAAGTCGGACACAAATTTATTTATAGTTGTATTACCCTTAAAAATATATTAACACCACTTTCACAAAAACTTCTAACGAACATAGTTTTAAAATGGCGACTGACGAATTTAAACCATATGATTGAACATAACGGTAAACAAGTTTTTTACAATGATGCAGACACGCGGTTGATGAAAATATTTTATTCAGTTAAATATTTCAAAATACGGTAAAATAATCATAAAATCATTTATTGTATGTAAAAAAATGACAACAATTTTCTCTTTTCCAAGTAAATACGATGCCTGTATTAAAAGGTATTAATGTGTGCACTATATTACACAAAATCAGTAACGTTCCAAAACAAAAAATAAATACTTTTAATTATGTTTAAAATATTGTTTCGAGTTGGATGAAAAGAAATTATTTTTTAAAAATGAAATAGAATGAGAAAACTTAAGTTTACGTTATTTTAAATGTAATATATAACAGGTAATTAAAGATCTTTACATTTATAACAAAACTGTGATCTTTTACAAGTGTTGGCAAACCCAAAACCTAAACATATGATTTTCGAACTGTCATCCAGGTAAAAACCTATCGTGAACAGAATATAGACCCCGGCCGCTAACAGATGGCGCCCATAAGGTTTAGGTGAGAGGATTCTATTTTATTCGAGATCTTGCACATATTAATGCACTTTACTTGGATATCGGTTGACTTGCTAATAAAGTGACAAACCTTCTAATCAAAGATACAGGATAAAGATTGTGAATTCTAAGGGAATATATCAGCATTCGTAAGGACCCCAGTGTGTAAAATGGCTACGGTAGGGGTCCCATATCCGCCAGTAATACGTTCCTAGATCTACCGCGGTTACGTGAAACATCGGATAGTATCGAACTATTATTGAAAGTGATAGTCATGTAACATACATAAATACGGTAAAGTTTAGTTGATAAATTATTCACAGTAAGACATTACCAATATTAAATAAAGTATATAATAATAACGTGTACTGTGCAATACAGTGTACTTAGGGATGTGAGATAGAAAATGTTCCCTATACTTTTCCCGGAAAATTTTCAGTCATTATTTCTGTTAGTTATTTCAATTGATTAAATGGATAATAATACTAACGGTAATTAATAATAATAATAATAATAATTAGTGGTTGTGATGGTGGTGGTGGTAGTAGTAGTAATAGTAAAAAAACACCTGCTTCGATGGCCGCACGGTCCAACGCGTTACTATCACAATATACTAGACTGCCGTTTAAAAGGAAATTGGGGTTCGATTCGGGTGCACTGAGGGAGGTTTTCCACTCACTCTCTACATAAATGCGGGTTTAATTCCTGTAAATTCAATCTTACTTATCCTTAACTCATTAGCGTAATTAGTACATAAGCGTATAACCCTAATGGGTAGTAAGACGCGGTGCTACAAACAGTAGTAAAGAAACAAATGAGTGCGAGCCTTTGAAGACCCGCTATGCTCATAAATCATACTTCAATTTGTTATCATCATAAAGTTAACTAAAATAATTGTAAGGTTGGCCTAGTATATGTCTCTCCCCCTTCTCCCCCTATTCCCCGTGCTTCCTATCTACCCCACCCCACTCGTGTTCCCCTCCCCTCACTCATCTCTTAACACACTATATTTTGAAGTACAATAGGCTCTTGGTGCCACCTCCACAATTTAACCCTCCGAGTCAAAATTTCCCACACAATTTTCATCTCTAAGTGTATTTACTATTCTCCATTCTTATTGCTGAGACGATCACATGATGATGATGATGATGATAACGATGATAGGATAGCACAATGGCCACAATGAGGAGATAAAGTGGGGTGATGGTGTAGCCATTGTGTCTTATAAACTATTTTTCACTTTAATTAAAAGTAAATAAAATCGGGCGGCGGTAAGCCGCGGATATTGACTCGGCGGGTACGAGGGCTCTACTGAACCTGCACCTGGACAGTTATCGCACCGCTGTCTCCCGAGTTAGAGTCAAGGCAACAGGGTTGGATGTGGAGACAGGGTTGGATGTGGAGACAGGGTTGGATGTGGAGACAGGGTTGGTTTTTTCAGCTTATGCAAGTTATTATAAGGCTTCGTTTAGCATCGTTGTATTAACGACTGCTAAGGTGTAGGGCTGAATAGGATAGTCTAAAAAAAAAAAGTGTCCCCATATTAGCGCGTGGAAGAAATGTGGAAACCAAGGCGAAGAATAACACTCGGGGAAACTGCCCCAAAGCACCCAGCCGAGATTCGAACGTAGATCTCTCCATCATCGACAATTCAGTCGGTTACGAATTTTTTCGCCTTAGACTGGGTGACCATTAGTGTGGTTGAGACCAAGGTGAAGGAACTTCACTTCTAGTTTAGATACAGTTTTAGTATCTACTAGGTTATTTGGAGGAAATAAAAGTAGCGAGACTAAGTCTTCCAAATTAATTAGTTAATTAGTAAGCCTCTCTTTCTTTATATATACCAAATCGGTGGATGTACGGTCAAGTTACGTAAGTTTCATCTAGTCTGATTTGTCGATGAAGACGTCAGTGTTCGAATACCAGCAGGGTATACAAAGGTGTTCTTCCTAAATACAAATACGGGTACATTTCTTCTCATACCCCTATCATCCTTCTCCCATTAATGTAGCTATATGCATTTCCTGAGTGGGTAAAACGACACGAGGCACAAATAAATGACACGATACAATCGTACATATTTTCTCATAGAGTGTATTACAGTTTGGAACAAAATATTCAAACTTCCGTTAACAGTAAACTATTTTTAAGTAAGTTTTCCTATGAAAAACAAACACTGGTGGGGTATTTATATAAAACACTGTTTATTTAATAGTTTGAACTAAATTTATAGAGCCATTTAAAAAGATTATATTAAAATAAAATTAGTAACTTGTAAATTGCTCATAATAATTTAACTCATCTTCGAAAAACGAGTACAGTGCTTATTATCATGGAAAATACTACTCATAAATCTATTTTGAAACAAACCATTAATGAATTTTATAAATAAATATTCTTTATAAAATCAGTTAATAGGAAACTACCTTTAGGAATAAAGCTATAATTAAAACCACGATTCATCTTCAATGTGTGTTCACATTTCATATAAATATCAAGTATTAACAAAATCTACTAAACCATTTTGGGTCAATGTGATAAAATAGAAAAAAAAGTTTCGCAAACATGTGTTTATGAACACTATAGTACATATCTTAGAGGGAACGCTCCTCCTTAATATCAGATCTCGAGATAATAGCTGGAGGAGGACCGGTTGGAAAGGAAGTTTGGTCACCACTTCCTTACATCCCCGCCGGTGATTTGGATTACTATACCGAGGTCACACATTGCACAAAATACATACAAACATGTTCGACCCAATGGTTGAATGGTCAGGGAGGATGACTACAGGTATAGAGGACCCTGGTTCCATCCTGTCTGTCTCGATGGTTGAATGGTCAGGGAGATGATACAGGTATAGAGGCCCCTGGTTCCATCCTGTCTGTCTCGATGGTTGAATGGTCAGGGAGAATAATTACTATAGATACCATGGTTTCATCCTGTACGTCCCAATGGTTAAATGGTCAGGGAGACTAACTGCAGGTATAGATGACCCTGGTTTCATCATGTCATCCCAATAGTTGAATGGTCAGGGAAACTACTAGAGGTATAGAGGAGACCCTGATACATCCTGTTCGTCCCTTGGGAATGATGGTCAGGGATCTTTACTGCGGCTCTAGTAAACCCTAGTTTCATACTGCTCATCCCTTGAGATGAGTGGTCATGAATCTTTACTGCAGCTCTAGTTCACCCTAGTTTCATACTGCTCATCCCTTGAGGTTGAGAAGTCAGGGATCTTTACTGCGGCTCTAGTAAACCCTAGTTCCGTACTACTGCCTCTTGAGGTTGAGAAGTCAGGGATCTTTACTGCGCTCTAGTAAACCCTAGTTTCATACTGCTCATCCCTTGAGGTTGAGAAGTCATGGGATCTTTACTGCAGCTCTAGTAACCCTAGTTCCGTATACTCGCCATCTTGAGGTTGAGAAGTCAGGGATCTTTACTGCAGCTCTAGTAGTAACCCTTAGTTTCATACTGCTCATCCACTTGCTGAGGTTGAGAAGTCAGGGATCTTTACTGCAGCTCTAGTAAACCCTAGTTCCGTACTACTCCCTTGAGGTTGAGAAGTCAGGGATCTTTACTGCAGCTCTAGTAAACCCTAGTTTCATACTGCTCATCCCTTGAGGTTGAGAAGTCAGGGATCTTTACTGCAGCTCTAGTAAACCCTAGTTCCGTACTACTCTCCCTTGAGGTTGAGAAGTCAGGGATCTTTACTGCAGCTCTAGTAAACCCTAGTTTCATACTGCTCATCCCTTGAGGTTGAGAAGTCAGGGATCTTTACTGCAGCTCTAGTAACCCTAGTTTCATACTGCTCATCCCTTGAGATGAGGGTCATGAATCTTTACTGCGCTCTAGTTACACCCTAGTTTCATACTGCTCATCCCTTGAGGTTGAGAAGTCAGGGATCTTTACTGCAGCTCTAGTTCACCCTAGTTTCATACTGCTCATCCCTTGAGGTTGAGAAGTCAGGGATCTTTACTGCGGCTCTAGTAAACCCTAGTTTCTACTGCTCATCCCTTGAGGTTGAGAAGTCAGGGATCTTTACTGCGGCTCTAGTAAACCCTAGTTCATACTGCTCATTGTGGCTAGAGAGCATAAAGGAGTCTTGTTTCAGCATGGTTGTGACATAAATGAAATTAAGATTTGTGTGTGGACTCGCCCTTCTTTCTGGATATCATAATTATTTCTCAAGATACATTTGCGCCACTGTTCTTAGATAAAAAAATTTGAACCACTTCGGTAGCCGCATGGTCTAAAACGCTGCTTTCGTAGTAGACTAGACTACCGATGATGGGGAAATCGAGGTTCGAATCTCAGTTGGGTATATTGATGGTGTTTTTTCCAAAACGTGTTTACACTCTTCCTCCACGCAAATGCAGGCAAACTTCCTCTAAATATAACCTTTCTTATATCCAAACCATTAGCGTAATCAGTACATGAGCACTACATAACGGGTAACATGACGCGGTACTAAAAAAAGTATTTTTGAAAAAATAATGTTGAAGCATTTTGTAAATAAAATGTCCACTCTAAAATCCGTGGAATGAATACGTTTATATTTATATATGTATATAGGCCTATTATGTGGGATGTATTTTAAAGTATATATATTTAAAGAGCATACTTAATTGCGCTTTTTGAAATAACTGATTATATCAGTACACAGCTTACTATCTTACCTATAGAAAAGTTACACATCCATATTGTTTTATCTACGGTGGTAAGGGAACCCAGTTTTTACATTTTCACCTTTTTCATGCTGGACCCTTAGGTTGGATATTTTTAGTGCTGGAAACTTGAAATTGACGCAAATAAAATATAAAGTTTTGATGTGTGATACAGAATTGTGGCCCGGATAGGTCCCGATGCATGAAGTGATCCCAATAATGACTACTAAGACCCGCCTCGGTGGCGTAGTTAACTAACGCGCTAGTCTTGTTGAGGTTGACTGCTGAGGACGGGGAGATCGAGGTTCGATTCTCGGTAGGGTGAACTGGGGGTGGTTTTTCCTAAATGGTTTGCCACTCTCCCTCCACGCAAATGCGGGTTCACTTCCTCTAATTTAACCTTCTCAATTCCTAACCCATTAGCGTAATTAGTACTTAAAGCGTATAACCGAACGGGTAGTAAGACGCGGTGCTAAATAATAATAATAAAATAATGACTACTAAGGGTTTGTGTACCCATGAATGGGGCTGTGACGTCACAGCTAATAACAGGAAATGTCTCCCTGCAATGATACCCTGACCTAAAGAACATACTCGTTTATCTGGTGAATGTTCTGGCGGCCCGGTCTAGTTCCGTTCGGACAACACGTGCCCTCCATAGCTAAGTGGTTAGAACCGTCAGCCACGGTAATAATGAGCAGGTTAGGAGGATCATCTGTTTTCTGGCGTATTTTCTTTTAATGACCCCTCCTAGGATATAGTCGATCAAATGTGTTTTATAATCTTTTTTGTTATTGAAATTTCTCTACATCAATTTGAAATATTTGTTAAAAAGAGATTGAGGAATGGAAAAATCTGTCAAAATATGTTCTATTTTTAGTACATGATGATTTATTTCTAATACATTACCAAACAAACTGATAATTTTCAACAAGTTAAAATATATTTATAGAAATATAAATTTAAAAATACAGTTATTAGTTTGAGGACTAATATTATATTTATATAGCGTCAAATTACACTAAATATTATTTTGTTCTAATATTGCGTAAGAGATGTTAACTAATAGAAATGGCACAAACTTTGTAAACATATGATCGATTAAATAGCTAAGCTATTATATCTGTTAGTTGCGGTTATAAATATCCGCATCTAAATATCATATTCAATAAACTGAAAATGACACCTGTACACGGGTCCCAGGTTCGATTCCCGTGTCGAGGTATCATTTTTCAATTTGAAGAATATGACTTTGTAATACTAGTTATACATGATTTTATTAAACATTGTCAAACATTTATTTACCCATACATTTTATAAATATAACAAACAAATACATTATATATATTTTCTGATGTTATTTAATTAGTTGCGTAAGAGGGATGAACAAAAGATCACAGTGATGTTAATCCATCGCGTAAATGTGTTTCACATTTTTCGGGCCTGTACATTAGTCTCTAGCAGCTTGTGTGTCAGATGTGAGTGGAGGGTTGCGTTGATCGCATAGTCAGGGATTACATGCGCAATAAAGGATTTTCGCAAGGCATAGGCTTTTGATAAACTGGTGGAGAATAAGGAACTTTAGCAGGAAGTGGTTTATGAAAAACTGATGGGTAGTGGAACTTTTGCAAATTCAAGTGTTTCTTACAGAGTGGTGGATAATTAAGACTTATCGCAAGGCTAGTGCTTCTGACAAACTTATGGTCAATTAAAATGAATATCAAGGCAAATTATTCTGGAAAACTTGTTGACATTGACGGTAATTATTTATTTATATTATTATTATTTATCTGGTTGAGTTTTTTAATAGCTAATGGACAAATTGAGGCTCATCTACCTGATTTAATAGTTAGAAAGATAACCTACAGTTTTGGAAGACTCCCACGAGGCTCTTGAAATAATGTAATAGTTGTATAGGCCTATAAATTCTTCAACCCAGATATTAAAGTTTCTGACTCTAGTGTTGAGATGTTTAGAGTCAGTTTTTGCTTTCTTGGGTTAAGGAAGTTATGTGTTAACTAGTATTGTGTTTATGAAGTGAATATTACTTATGTTGTTAAATGTTAGTGTGTATAAACTTAAATAAAGTGAGCTTAGAGGCTTCAGTACACCAAATACTTATACACCACGTAAAATATACATTTTAGACTTTACTGGTACTTCAACCAATGTTTTCCAGACATGTCATAATGGACACAACCTCGGCCAACTAGTGCTAGCACTCAACTGACCTGAAGAGGCCACAGTAGGTGGTGTTGTCGAAGTTCTGCTCTGGAGGAACCACCCGGTCCAAGAAGCGGGGAGTTAGGGTGAGGGAGGACACAGCCGCCAGCAGCCACGTGTCCCCCAACTCTCCTGGCTCAACGTCAAACCTGGACCCTTCCGCCCGGTTACCGCCCGTCCCATCCGCGATGAACTTGGGCCTTTGGCACATCTCCTATTCACGACACAGTACACTCACAATGTAGTCACAAAGAATTCACAATGTAGACAAACAGTGCATTCACAATGTAGAGACACAATGCAGTCACAATGTAGACAAACAGTGCATTCACAATGTAGAGACACAATGCAGTCATAATTTAGGACGGAGTGCATCACATGTAGGACACGGTGAATTCACAATATAGGTACCTTCATTATAACATTCACAGAGTAGGGTCATAAAAGCCACCGAGCACATAGAACCCATTTTGAAATAAAATACAGTTTGATTTATTTATATCTAGACACCTTGATAGTTTATAGATGTGCCGTATCTTTAAATCATTACATACAACATGGATGTTATAATATCGATGTGCTAATGAAGCCCAAAACTTAGTTTATATCTTTTCCTTGTGCTCCTTTCAAAGGACTCAAACTTTTGTCAGAAAAGATGATATAATAATAATTTGTCAGGATATTCAACAAAGATCTCTGGTTTCTTGGGTGAACCAATGAGGATGTCCCTTTAGTACTAGTAGGCCTACTGACCACATGTTCACGTCTTAAGAGTGCTACATGGTGGAGTGCTGAGACGCGTTGCAGACTTTAAAAATATATTTTTATTCATGAAATTGTTTGATTGTTTTAATTTTGTTTTCAGCAAAAATGTAGTAGAACATTATCAGCAGGTTTACGAAGAAGTTAAAAAGTTAAAATTTTTAGTTTAAGGTTTTAAAAAAAATAAATTTTTAGACCGCGTCTTACTACCCGTTGGGTTATACGCTATTTTAAACGACTATTTACGCGAAAATATTTACCGCTGATATTAAAGCAAAGAATTGTAAACCTAGCTCTAACCTTCCTCTATCAAATAAATTCATGTTTTGATAGTCTCAACAGAATATTTTATGATAATATAGGTAATTGTTTTATGGGGGTTTATGCAAGATATTGCACTTTTTTTTTAAAACGATTTAATTTTCAAATTTAAACTTTTAAGCTGGTCAGAACTTTCGCCTACCTTATGCTGAAAACAATACTAACAAATATCATACCACTTTATAAATAATCCGTGATTTCCAAATGTCTGCGTCACTTCTCAGTGCTATCCCATGTCAATTTTAAAGGAATGATTTATAGTTTTACAAAATTTACTTTCTAGAGTTGTTATCTATTTGAAATTAAAAGCTTTATTCTCTTCTGTTAATTGGCTATAATACATTCAGAGTCATAAATAAGACCAAACAATGATTCAGTTCCAAATCGTTTACTTGTATTTTATAAAGGATTTACCAAATTTCATCAAAGGTTAAATTAATTTAGTTTCTTATGCTATTTATAAAAAGCTTCATAATTTTATTTTAATGATAGCAATCACTTCATTACTGATGACAAAGTTACGAGTTTATAATTGCTATGGGTTGCAACCACATCGGTGGGCATGCGGACTAAGGCATCAAGCTAATTTGGTCTGATTCAACGGTGATGGATGTAACAGGGTTTGCATCCCACTCAGTGATCTGTAGTTGGTTTTACCCAACTTACTTTACACTCACCCTTCATACATACATACAAATGCAATTACATCTACTCTAAAATATTTTATTCCCTTACCCCACCCCTTAAACCAATTAGTGCAATTAGATGCAAATAAATTGGAATATTATCAAGATAAGGTGAATAAAAGATTTAAAAAAAGCCTCGCTCTGATTCTTCCGAGTTCTCACTGAGTGCAACGACTCGAGGTGTCAACGTTTCCAGTGCACTGATAAACTTCTCTTCAGAGCTAGTAAATAGTCTCTGCTACTTGCAAGAAGAGCAAACCAGACTTCACTGTCAAACTCTGTATTGGTCACGCCGAATCCTGTAACAGCAGGTTTTCTCCGTAATTCTGAGGAGACATGTATAGTAGTCGAAACGTAGGTCTAGTATATTCATGTATATCACTATGGGTCCAGCGTCTCCCCTCACCCCAAAAACAATCAGAGTGCTAGTTGAAATAGTTTTAGCGTTGTCTAATCTGCACCACACTGATATGCTTGTAAGAGCCAATAACCACACATATAATTGTGTTCCCAAAATATTAATCAACATCACAGCTAAACACAACATTTGATGATATTAACTTAATATATCGGTTAATCCAGTCGAAAACAAAATGTGTTGTTACTCCAGCATTTATAGATTAGTTGCAAGGACCATGAAAAAAAAATATTTCCACCATCAGGTGAATTCCTGCGCTATTCAAGCAGATTCTGCTCTCTATTTCCGACGAACGTGTGAATCAGACTTTTTGTACTGTTCATGAGCATGGTGAGTACGCATGGTCAGTGTTTCCTCTTGAGACGCAAGGAGACAGAACCAGGGCAAGAAAGACTTCAACTCGTCATGCTGAACAATGCTGCACTGCCTGCGATTACATCTCAATCTCTCCCCACCCACCAAGATACCACAGTTAGCGGTGTACTTGCTAAGCCGAGCGAAGTTTGCCAACAATTGCAATGGAATATTCACTCGTTGGCTCTTTGCAAAGTGCAAGCTGTTACAATCAAATATAAACCGCATAAGGAAACATGTACCAGAATTGAATAAGTTAGGAAGATAACACCCACATAGCTTGTTAGTAATTGAAAGGTCTAATAAATAGTTCAATTTGTGAAGAATTAATAACATAATATTTGGTGCTGGAGTAGAATAAATTTTCTCCCAGAACATTAATGTTGCCTAAAATTATTAATATAACTAATAAATTCAGGAATAGGCAAATGTAAGTAAGTCATTTGAGAAACAAATCATCGAACAAGGACTATCATCAAGTATTCAGTCATAAGGTCAACAAATCCACAACCAAGGACTATAATCAAGTATTCATTCACATGATCAACAAATCAATCAATAAGGACTTATATCAAGTAGCCACTCACACAATCAACAAATAAATTAACAAGTACTTATATCAAGTAGCCATTCACACAATCAACAAATAAATTAACAAGTATTATCTTCAAGTAGCCATTCACACGATCAACAAATCAGTGAACAAGAACTATCATTAAGTATTCATTCACACGATCAACAAATCAATGAACAAGGACTATTTTCACGTAGACATTCACAAGGCCAATAAATCAATGAATAAGGACTATATTCAAGTAGATATTCACACGACCAACAAATCAATGAACGAGAACTATCATCACATATTCATTCACACGATCAACAAATCAATTAGCAAGGACTTTTTTCAAGTAGCCATTCACACAATCAACAAATTCATGAACAAGAACTATAATCAAATATTCATTCATGCGAGCAATAAATCAATTAACAAGTATTATCTTCAAGTAGCCATTCACTTGAGTAACAAACCAACGAATAAGGATTATTATCAAAGAGTCATTCACTTTCCAACAAATCAATAAACCAGAACTTTCATCAAGTATTCATTCACTTTCCAACAAATCAATAAACCAGCACTTTCATCAAGTAGGCCTATTCATTCACTTGACTAACAAACCAAAGAATAAAAATTAGCAACTAGTAGTCATTCACTTGACCATCAAATCAATTAACAAGAACTTTCATCAACTAGTCATTAACTTAACCAACTATGTAATGAACCTATCATTAAGTAGTAATTCACATGGTCAAATCAAAGAAAAAGTACAACAGCCGGTTCGTTCTTTCAATCCGTATTTTCTCAAGTAATTAACAGGTCTAGGTCATTAGCGTCTGATACCTTACAACTGTTTCGTGGAAACCAGGTCTACACGCTAGAGAAGAAGGTAGTCCAAAATGGTCCATAAAAAAGCTAGTGATGTGTCCAAATGAGTTCTGCCATGATTTAGAGACGGTTGCACTTACCATTTTAAAACTATTTTCAACAATTTGTTGTTGTTTAAATCCCTCATTTTTCTCGGTCTTATTAATTCAAAGTTCTAAAATAAACATTACTGGGGAACATTCAAAATGTTTCAATTGTTGCATATACTATTTTGACATATTTATATAGGCTTTACTATTAAAGCTTTAAAATTTAAATAAACATATTAAAAAGGTTTGTGTCGTAATGAAAATATTTTGGAAGATTACAAAAAATGTTGGTTTGGAGCCATAAAATTCTAGGATAAACTAAACAAGTGTTTTTTACCGTTCAAAATGATATTAAAGTTGCATTAACAACGTACCTGGTCCAACATTCATTCTTCAGCCAAGACATTCCAGTAACGATTTACTAATCAGGATGTGATTGATTCGTACTCTTATTTAAATAAGAAAGGATCAACAACCAATAATTAACCTAATTAAGATTAACGTCTGACTTGCTTCGGTGTCCGCGTGGTCTAATGCTCTACTCTCGTGTTAGACTAGACTGCCGAAGACGGGGAAATCGGGTTTAAACCCAGTCGGGTGCACTGAGGGTGGTTATTCCAGTCTCCTTCCATGTAAATGCGGGTGTACTTTATCTCAATTAATCCCTAAACCATTAGTGTAATTAATATATAAGCGTATAACCTGTACGGGTAGTAAGAGGGGTCTGCACTCTCCCCATTCCTTTACACTATTTACGTCGCAGACATCCCCACCGACCGATGATAAAGACCAGGCTCTTCGCAGACGATACAATGTTCTACACCGCCAACAGGAACGTGAAATACGCCCATCGCCGTCTGCAACGATACCTGGACGAGTTCAGCAGCTGGCTGGAAAAATGGAGAATTAGAGTAAATGCAGAAAAATCGTCAGCCATGTTGATTACTAGGAGGAGACCCCAAACACCGGACCAGTTTGTAGTATTGGAGGAGGATATCCCCTACAAAAACGCTATGAAATACCTTGGGGTGATGATCGACTCTAGACTCGCATGGAAGGAGCATGTAAACTATACGAGAAAAAAGGCAATGGGGGCATTCATCGCAAACTACGGCCTGCTCAAGACCCCTGTGCTAGGGATCAACAACAAGATGCTACTATACAAGAGTTTAGTACAACCAATACTGCTGTACGGATGTGAGGCGTGGGGGTATGCCCCAGAGTCAGTGTTAGGTACACTACAAACAGTACAGAACAAGGTGATTAGGAGTATCCTAGGTGTCAACACCCGATCCAGCAACGAGTTCATCCACGCTACTACTGGCTGTGCGACATTACAGGAAATCTTCCGGCAGCGAGGCGACAAGTTCTATAAACGAGCCCGCGAGGTAGAGGATAACGCCATAATTAGAAGACTCGGCCAATACGACCCCCATGAGACAAGGAGATACAAGAAGCCCCGACTCGAATGAGAAATACATCTGCACACCTTCCCAATCAGCCCCTTCCTAATAACCACTCCTCTTCTAAGCATAGCCAATCCCTGGGTCCCCATCCTCTCACGACCCCACAACTATGAACTAGAATCATTCTATTCACACTTTCACTTTCATCAACGCCATCTTCGCTTAGTGACTAATATTATTCCATGTATTTTCTTTCAGCTCGTCTAGAACTAACTTACACACTACACCACTCACATCGGGCCTAACTGCGCATGTGTTTTCCATCACAGTGTATGAGGGCTCGATCTAGCTACTACACACAAACACTGCTGCTCCCAACATACAAACCTTCACCCACCAACTCCATTTTCCTTTCACAATCAACTTAAACACTCACACATAAAGGTTATGATCTGTGAATACAGATCGGTACTTTAGGCAAAAAATAGCCGCCTACTTCCTCTGAAAGTCGCTTCTGACACTCAGAGTTAGTAGTTTAAGGCAAACCAGGGAGCTGCTGGTAGTAAGAAATTATGCAAATTAACATCTAGGTGATTGTTTGTATATATATATATTTTTTATTTCAGTGGTATATATAGTATAATAATATCCAGGCGCAAATAAACAAATATATTTATCTGTACTTGGCTTGGTAAATATTTTATTTTGTAACAACTGTCACAACTATAGCGGCATTAGTTTTGTGTACACACATCTTAGTATGTCAGGTCTGTTCCCACATTTTTACTAGTGGGGTGAATATGTACCTGCATTTGTGTGGGGAGAGAAGGGAATCATTTAGGAAAAAACAACCTCGGTGCACTCGGCCAGAATTCTAACCCGGGTCTACCCATCAGCAGCAAACTAAATTAGATGAGGTTGCCATTTTAGAACACGTGCTCACAGTGCGCTTTTTTAGCGAACCTTAGCACCCGTTCATGTGGGGAGGTAGAAAAGGAAACTATTTAGGAAAAAATTACCCTTAGAACACCAGGCCGGGATTCGAACCTTAGCGTCAAACCAGAATAAATTAGGCTGACATTAAGACCACGTGCCCCCCGATGAAGGTGGATCTTTTTCTAATAATTGAGGCAAACACTGGGATGGTTGTGATTAATATTTGACAAATGTAGCAATTACCATACGCCGAAATCAACTATTAAAATTCAGCTATTGAGCAGCAGTCTAGTCCTTGGCTAGGTTTGCGGTGAGGGATTTTACTCACGCTGGGTCTCATCCAGACTATGGGGTGTAGGGGAGGTTTCTTGTGGTGATAGAGGGCCCGGGGCCCGGGAGGGAAGTCAGGGTCTTCGAACAACAGGCCCCGCTCTCTGCACGCCCTCCTCACTGCTTGGTAGTTGGAGGTTCCTGCACGGGGCCTTTCAGTCGTCCAGTACCTGCCAACAAACACACTATCAACACTCATGTATGGTGTTCCATCAAGACTCCTTTATCGCACTCCATTAACACTCCTTAGAGAGACTCCCTCTAGAGATTAAAGTCTAACTTATTTTAAATTATATCTTAAACTTTTGACTAAACCGGATGCGGTTAAGTGGTGTAATATCGACTCCAGGACCAAGATAGTCTAGTTACAGCCCTAATGTATTGTTTAGTAAAATACACCTTATCTAATTACTCATCCGGGACATCCAAATGCTATTAAATTAATGAGATAGGAATTTGCGTTTAGGGAAAGTGAAAAACAATTTAGGAAAAACCACCCTCAGTACACCCAAATGGGATTCAAATTCCAACTTTACCGTCCCCGGCAAATCAGACCATATGGACTTTACACCTTGGCCCACGTGCCTATGGATACGGGTATGCTTTGATAGAACTAATAGTGAAGGAAATCATCGAAATAGTTCAGATGCAAAAAGGTTAGACCTATTATAGACAAATGTTCAGTAAAATAGATTTTCTCGAGCTTATATATTGGGTTTAAATTTGATTTTTACCAAGGTCCAAGACTATCTCTATGCTTCGTACAGGTTATATGAGAAAGTAAAACAACAGATCTGATTTCAAGTGTAACAGGGCCACCACTAATGGGTCTCCCCCATGTGCCGTGTCATGATTGATCCAGTGAGAAAAGACCTAGTTCCGTTTCCGGCGTCGACCAGACGGAAAGAGAACGAGAAAGGAGAGCAAGATGTTCGCCAATAATCAACTTCTCTACGAAGCCATCGCACAGGACTCCCGTTACAATATGTTACGTGCCACATCCACGGCAGCTCGGTTCCATCAGGACCAGAGCTACAAGAACACCTTAAGGACGCACCCTACTTAAAGGGAAATAACCTCACATAGCGGCATTTTTTTATAGGAATTCTGAAGCTTCAAAATCACTAAAAGAATTCTCAATTATTCTATACTGTTTTGGCCCCTATTACTAAATATTTTGATCTCAGAACTGCGACATTTCAAGTGAAACCTTTCTCGAAAATGAACTATTTATTATTTTTTAAACTAAATAACTTTTAATGTAAGATTTTAAATCCAATATGAATATGTTGATGCCTTTCAAATTCACTTTAGCGTCAGCCATATTTTGAAATAGCCAACCACTTCTTAAATAACCCAGAACTTATAAACGTCTTTAACGTGTCTCAGCACTGCGACAAGTGGCCCCCTTAAATTCAATACCGATCCTTGTTTACCTGCTTAGGCCCTGTACACGCGAGCCTTGTTAACGACAGAGTAGTTTTCATTCCCCCATCCCATGAAAATGACAGCACAGTTCTTATTCACACTCCTCCTATATTCTTCATTATATTAAACTAATAATAATCTAGTAAAATCTTTGAAAGTTGGGGGGATATTTTTGCTTTGGGAGAATGAGAGGTGAATAAATATATTGTTTTTCTGTTTTACCAACGCTCTTTAGACACTTGATCTCATATAGTCACCTAGTCAATGGACCTTAAATGCTCTTTAAACTTTATATTTTTGTTGGCGAACCAATTGTTCTAAAATAAATCTTTTGATTTTCCCCTCTCAGCCTCCAACCCTCCATGAAAATGACAGGATAGCGCTTCCTATTTATACTCTTCATATTTTACCCATTACATTCAACTATTAATAATCTAGCAAAACCTTTCAAAATTTGGGAAATATTTTGTCGGGAAAAAGGAGAGAGAAGTGAATATATATTAGTTGTTTTCTTATTTTATTAACTCCCTCTAGGAATTTGATGTCAAGTCTATGGACCTTAATTGCCTTTATAGTACATTGCAATTAGGCGGAAATGAGGTCAAACCTAGACATTTCGAATAAAAGATGGGACCATTTGGAATTACTTTTATTTAATGTCCTCAATAATCTCAAGGGGGAAAAAATCCTGTTGCGGATTTCCCGCCATTTTCGGAGGAAAGTCAGCCATGTTGGATTTAGTGCATGCATTTAATTTTTTCAATTTATTTCCAAATGTATTTGTCGTAGAGTCTTGAATTAATTTTTATTTTCTCCTTTACATTATTTAAAATAAAAAATGATGTATTCAATTTTGTGCTACGGCAAACCATTTTATCAAAATATCAGGATTAAACGAAAAATTATTACTGTTAAACAATTTTTTTAACGGAACGTAGAATGTTTCACGCACAAGATATGGAAAAAATGTTTGCATCAATTTTTTTTTTAAATTTTACTAGCTTTAAAATCATATATAATAATGCCTGGATATATTATATTACAGATATGAAAAGGGGTGTCTTTGCAGCTCAAGTCATAAATAATATGTAATATGATATATATCAAGGGACGGTGCTTTATTATTACAAAACTATGGCGCCCACAGGACAAAATTCATTTCAGGTGTAGAAGACTTCGGTAAATTACGTATTCTTATATAGGCCTATAGCAGTACTTGCCTAGTTTACAATGAACACTTAGCATATTGTTAATTTTTTGGTAAATATTGTAGAAAATACTTTGGATCTAAAGTGTTGTGTGCGTGTTGTATAAGGGGAAAAAAATAGTGAGTATTTTTTTATTCATTTCATGTTGTGGACACTCTTGTATAGTGTATGTGTCATCTCATATTAGTTTATGGAGCAATTTCTCTTCGTCCCTGCACCCATGCAGTGTAGGAAAATGTTAGGTTAAGTAAGAAAGGGCTTAATACCATTAAAGAGTTTAATCGGTTAAAGGGTGAGGGGACTAGCTTATGAAATTTAGAGCTCTGAGGAATTTATTGTACATGTGGACTGTATAAAACTGTCTGTAGAGGACTGTCTGATTATACCAAGTGTGTGGCAGTTGGCCCTCCCCTAAAATACAAACACAGAGGGCAGTGTTCGACTTTAAAACTCAATGTCTACTATGTGAACGACCTTACACCGACACTAGTAAATTGATAAACCCTGAGAAACAAGCATGGAGTGCTGTGACCACCTTGAATTTCGTACATAAAATTTGTCAATTTGCCAGTAATAGAGAAGAGTGTAAATAAGCCAATGAGGTGCATATACAGCTAGCTGGAATAATCGAACTTGTTGCTGAAGAGGTCCGCTACCACTGGCTGTGCTACCAACGATTTCAAGTACCTGGGTCTTCAAAACCAGGAACAAATTATCAAGTGGAAGGCACCAAGATGGACAAAAAGCTCTTGCTTTTCAGAGTTTGTGACTTTTTTTAAAGCAATATGAGTGCCACTTTACAATTAACGATCTCGTTGTAAATCTTTCAACTATAGATATGTTTGCCCCTTCTTACCGTTCAACTCACCTTAAAAAAAATTGAAGGAATATTTTGATAAAGGTAACAGAATTTACTGGTAAACATACTATTGTTTGTTTATCAAGAGTCAGAGACAAAATACTGTCAGAAAAATGGTAAACAGAAAGAAAGCAGAACATTACAGATGAAAAAAGAGATGATTTTTCAAACAGCTGTTAATATTTTAAAACTAGAAATTTTTTCAAAACCATATGAAACTGATATATTTCCAAGTTCTGAGCAAATACAAACAGGAAGCCCTGAATTATTTGGTGACTTATGTCAACTATTCCATTATTGCTGCCCTCAGAATAAAGTATTTTATATCCCCTCTACAGATAGGTGTCAGTGTTTACCTTCATAGGCGGTATGGTTCTAAAATGTTGATAGATGTACTATCAAACTTAGGTCAATGTTCTACATACAAAGAAGCAGTCAGATATGAATAGACAGCCAAGCAGTATGCTAAGCGAACAATTGATAAAAAAAATACTTACATACAATATGTTTATGATAATGCAGACCATAACATAAACACTATTGATGGGTGCCATACATTTCATGCAATGGGTGCTATAAAGTGTGTAACACCAGCAAAAGCTGTTCATAAAACAAACCACTTCCAAGGAAGGACGTCATAAAGGCAGGAGATTCGGCCGTTTTTTGATTTACAAAAGTAACATTTTATAAACAACCATCACAACCAGGATACACTCTTCTCATGTGTAAAGATGCTAGTGACATTTACATAAAACCGGACAGAATGGATGTAACTTCTCGACTAGATGTGTTGTGGATGTCGGGAACATGCCTTAACATTATCCCACGTTCAAAATGGAATGGTTTCATGGAACGAGCAATGGCAGTTAAGTCGTACGAAGTGTCATCAGTACTGCAGCTTCCATCTATCAATCAAGATCCTATCAATCTTTCGACCATTTACACCTCTCTTCTGCAGGCAACAGAAGAAGCCATCAAAAGTGGTAAATCACATGTAATGGTCACGTTCTATCAGCCATTGTTTGCTAAAGCCGCTGATATGGTTCTTGTTGCTGGACCAGAGAGCCCACTCTCTCTCTCGTGTGATCGTTTGTCTTGGAGTGTTCCACCTACTATCCATCTTTCATGGGGGCTATTGGCGAAATCATGCATGGAAGTGGTATAGAAAGTCTTTAGGAAACAGTGTGTGAAGAAATACTCCAAAATTTGTTGTTAGATGAGGTTAAAATCATTTATGCACAGTTCACATACCAGAAAAAAAAGTAGTGTAGTAAAATAATCATAGTAACTTAGAGCATTACAAGATGGCATTTCTTCGTGATCACTCCTACCTTTGACAGATTGTAATTGTGTATAATACATTATATCACTCTAACATATGAATTAAGATTTGCCAACAATACTAGTTGCAGTTTAATAATATCCTGCCAGTGTTATACCTCATCTCAAAGCTCACATAATTTACAGCAAATTTTATTTGAACATTCTTTTCAGATTTTGGCATGAAACTCTTTACGTTCCTTTAAAAAAAGTTCAGCAGTCATAATTTTTCGTTTCGTTCTGAAATTTTGAGAAAATGGTTGGTCGCAGGATAAAATTGAATCTTAGATTTTTTATTGTAAATAATATAGGAAACAAAATAAAAAATAAATTAAAAATGTTTGACAAATTCTTTTGAAAAAACATCGACAATCCACTAAATTCAACATGGCTGACTTCCTTCCCAAATTGGTGCGAAACCCGCAACAAGATTTTTTGGGATTCTCTGTAGATTTTTGAGGACGTTAAATAGAAGTGATTCCAAAAGGTCCCATCTTTTTATTCAAAATGTCTACCTCAAATTATAATTTCACTGACTATTAAAGGTGTCTAAACAACTTTGAATTATTTTAAACATTTCATGATTTGTTGGCAAAACATTTGAACTATCTCGGTTAGTGGATCTATTCCCCTCCAATATGTTCATTGTTTTAAAATTTACTTTAAAGTGTTTATCAAAGAGTATTGAGGTTTCACTAATAAAATTATTAAAACTTCAATACATATGTTTATTTTATTGCATGAATATTATTATATTAGAGATGGTAGCCATCAACAATGTTCATTTTAGAAGAAATTTTTGTTATTAAATACTGTATATTACAAATTGTTGCCCGAAAAATAAAATATGTTAAAAGTAACTTTGCATTTATTTGGATATTCTTAATATAGTAAATGGCAAGGGGAATTTAATCGGTATTCGCTCGTTAAGAGGGTGGGAAATTAATTAGTGCAAAAAACAACAACAGTGCGCTCAGACGACGCATGCGCGCCCACCTAGCCCCGATCCCAAATTCCAACGAACCTATTCTTTAATAATAGTAACAGTAATAATTTATTCAGAGAAGACCAAACTTTAATTGGAGGATACTTTTTAATTAGTCAGTTTGGTACGACAAATTAGGGCGTGCTTCAGCAGATGCCTTTCATTTTTACATTTAATTTAGACATGATTTTAAAAGCTGTCAACTCACATTAGTATAAGCTAATACTATTTATAAAATGACGTTGAAATAATATTAATATATTACTATAATAATTAATATATTATGTAATTTGAGACTTTAAAGTAAGAAGCCATTGCCGAGATCAAATATTTTATTAGTAAACTCAATTATTTATATTTAAAAAAAAATTGAAACTATTTGTTTCAATTTCATATGTTTTTTAGTCATTATTTCTCGAAATGATTTATTAAATTAAATAAAAACCCGCAACAATGGGCACGCGGATTAATTGTCAAGATCCTTTAGTCTGGGTTTAGAGTGACGAGGTTGGGGTTCAAATCTCGGTCAAGTGCACTGTCAAAGTATTTTCCTTGATGATTTACCATTTTCCCTTCCCACAAATACAGGTACATTTACTCTCAATTCTACCTCATCATCCTTACTAAATCAGTGTAATTAAATGTGTAAATCCTGAACAGATAGTAAAACGCGATATAAAAATAAAATTAGAAATATTGACTACGCATAAATGTTTAGAATAGTGCAACCTATACATAAAATATTATCAAAAAAAGGTTCAATTTAAATTAAAGAAATTAAGAATCAATTTTTCTAAGAAAATATTCAATTTTGGTGAAATCTACTTAATTTAAAGATAAGAATGACATATAAACAGGTCGTTTTATAAACATTTAGTTCATATTGATGACGGGTTTCACTTTTTAAAATAAGTCTCAAATTATACTTTAGTCAAATGACTGTGAAATCTGGACATAAGATATAAGGTGGTTCTGTAAAGTATGAGGTCATATAAAAATAATTATGACTACATTATATTATTATTATTATTTAGCACCGCGTCTTACTACCCGTTCGGGTTATACGCTTTAAGTACTAATTACGCTAATGGATTAGGAATTGGGAAGGTTGAATTAAGGGAAGTGAACCCACATTTTGCGTGGAGGGAGAGTGGAAAACCATTTAGAAAACCACCCCAGTTCACCCGACCGAGATTCGAACCTCTTATCTCCCCGTCCTCAGCAGTCGGCTCAACACGACTAGCGCGTTAGCCAACTACGCCACCGAGGCGGGTAATTATGACTACAGTTTACTTTTCCAGTTATTTTTATGTGTGTATTGTTATTGGGGAAATAGAAGAAGGAAAGAGGGGACGGGACTTTGACTCGCGACGAATGGCCTTGGCTAAACGGAGCCTGTAGATCCAGGCATTGTCCAACACGCAAATAGGTACCTTCATCTTTCTCCTGCACAAGCGTGAGAGCAAACTTAAAATGAACGTAACTCGACGACTACAAACGGATTTCATCTTGGTTTATGTTTTTATTTAAAGGGAAAAAATTAGCGTAGCGCCGTCATTCTTCCGAGCAGCAGATTGCGACTTCCGGCGAAATTTAGTGTCTTGGGTACTTTCTTATTTTTATACACATCCTGTCTCTGTGTGTACGTTGGCTAATTCTTTGGAAATAAGCCTGAATACACGGGCCCCTGCTTTATTTACTGTACTAGTGTCCTTCGACGAGAATGAACAGGGTGGTTGAATGTTTTTATTTAATGACGACCATCGCTGTGGTAGCTAAGTGGATATTGTGGTCGACCAAAAGTTCAGGAGGGCATGGTTCGATTCCTGAAGAGACTGATATATTATTATTATTATTATTATTAGCACCGCGTCTTACTACCCGTTCGGGTTATACGCACTTACGCTAATGTGTAATGGTAGGGTGATAGTGAGATGAAAAGAAAGACCTACAGTTTAACGTGGAATCCGAACCACGGTGGCGACCTGGCATTCCACACATTCACAAGATGTCTTGTCAGAGGTGTAGGAAGGGTTTGGAAATCAGATAAATCTGTGCCGGGACCGAGGATCGAACCCCGGCCGCCAGCATAGAAGTCTGACACCTTACCCCGAGACTGATATAACTGTATGTACCTGATTACCCTGCTACCCCATTATAATCTATCAGGGAGCTAGGGCTGCGTGTCGAATAGTGTTAGGAATACTGTCTTAAGTTCAGTTAATTTTTTAAGCTGTGTACTGATATAAATTTAATTTTTTTGAACAACTTAGTTTTTTATTAATAGGTTATACACAAAGGTTAATAACATCCTAATCTAGTTGGGTGGGGGTGAGGCGGGAATCTAAGGGGGAATTAACCAGAATAGTATGATGAAAAAATATAAAACCAAACTGTGAACCAACAAAATTTATTCCTACTACACCAAAACTCGTACACGGACATTTTGGGTTCGGTTTAATCTTAAATTACTCGGCTTAGGAGAAAATCGTTGTCTAGCCCACAATATATAAAATACGTAAATTAATTGCTGAGGTCGGCTTCCTGTAGGCTAGCTGAAGTATTCAATTTTGAGGTGGAATTTTTTTTTCCTGGACTTGAACAGTTGGATATTTCTCTAACGTGCTAAAAAAAATCTAACATTTTCTCGTCCATAGATACAGGGATCAACTCCCTCTCAGGACATACTTTTAAACATATAATACAACAGCTTATCCACAACTTGTCTTAATAAAATGCATGATTTGTTATCCCATGTCACAAAATTACTCCCCTCCGTTAGAGTGTGGAAGAAATTGAGTCGTTCAGATTTTTTAGAAAAAATGTGTAGTAATTTATCTAAACGGTTTACATTCCTAGTGAATTGTTTCAAGCCATAACTTTCTTGTGAAACAACGAGTAAAGGTTTCAGTTTCAATGGCTGGTAGTAGTAGCCTGTAATAAGATATGATCCGCATCAGTGGCCAAATGGTCTAGGAGGTGCTCTCAAACTTAAACTAGTCGATGGTCCAGATTCACAAACTTGGGGGCCAGCTGCGGCCGATACAAACATGTTTGTTTAAATATAGTCTACTCTATACTAATGCAGATAATCTATCTGTCCCGACTATGCACATTGTAATCACGCTAGTGGGTAAGGGATGAGTAAGATATAATTTAGAGGAAATGTAACTACATTTGAGGGAAAGTAGTATGGGAAACCATCTAAGAAGGACCACCCTCTGTACATCCGGTTGGAATTCAAACCCTGATCTCCCCGACACTGGTAAAATATTCCAGAAGAGCCTGAAATTTAATCTGCATGCCCATCAATCTATGTATATTCTATATCTTTGACGTGATGTATTTAAAATCATAAATTCATGCTTAAATATTTGAAAACTTTCATTTAGCAGATGGTTTTAGTGGGTTGGCAAAATACTCGAAGCAGTATTTATTAAATTATGTAAATAAAAAATACCATAATCAAGTATTTATAGTGATAAAAATATAAAGCAGTTTGAAATAGTTCAAAGCATTAATTTTTATTCAAATTTATGAACACACCAAAATTAAACTAATATTTTCTGTGTGCGTATATAACTGCAGCCCGGATAGCGGACAAGTGGAACAGTAAGATATGCCTCACGGGTTGGATGCGGCCCGTGGACCATGAGTTTGCAAATCTTGGTATAAGGCATCACTCTCGTGTTGGACTGGCATACTGATGACGAGGAGATCAGAGTTTGAATCCTGGTTCAGTCTATTGAGGTGTTTTTTTTTTCTAAACAGTTTCCCACTTTCTTTCCATGTAAATACGGGTACTGACAGACCCAACGCGCCTGCCAATCCCTCAAGACCTCGAGCCTTCCAGCCTTACGGCTTTCAGAGTGGAGGACTTGATCCTCTTTGTATACTCTACACAATAAGCTTTCCTTGATTAGTAGATCCACAAGAAGTACACCAATGCCACAGCTTGCGAGACGGTGGGTTAGGCTCTGAGCACCATCAAAAATACTTTTCTCCGTGTCCTCATGAGGGAGGTTCACCGTTCAGTACCCGAGCTCCTTAGAATTTTCATCCGTATGTAACAACGTTTTCAACTTTCCGATGTAAAGTCTCTTCATGGATTGACAAACTATATCTATATTGCCTTTGTTAGGACATCCAGTCTCATAAAAAGGCCTTTACTATTCCTGCAGTTTTCTTAGTGTGGCTTCCAAAGGCCATCCCTTTGTCAAGCGTCAATTCCAAATATTTTCCTTTCGTTGTGTATCCTTTTACCCTGTCACCCTTATATATATGGTTGGGTGCCTTCTACCACTCAACCCACCTGTAAGCTGCAACATATACGTCTTCTTTCACGAGAAGCGCAGTTTATGCTTCCTCCACCAATTTATTATTGCATCCAGGACACACCGTATCATCTCTAGAGATACATTCGTAAATGTGCTCCAAACAACAGGAAGACATCGTCCGTATGCACGAACATTTCCACATTTGCACCTAGTTCTGCACGAAGCAGGCTGTTAAACAACACATTCCAGAGGAAGGGTCCATGGACCGATCCCTGCGGGTATTCCATCGTTAAGACTTTGGAGTGCTCAGCTCCAGCCACCCTTGATTGTCAGTGTTCTACTATGGAAATAATCATGAATAACCCACCGAAGGCTACCCTGGCATCATCCCTCCCTCAAGGCATCCAAACTGATTGGCCACTACAAATTTTCTAAAGCCCCGGAGATATTCAAGAATACCCCCAAGACATACTTTTCTGAGGTCGCGACAACGCTTTTCATCGTAAGTGGGGCATTCACAGTACCTTTACCTCTACGAAGACAAACTGTCTTTCCCTTATGATTCAAGCCTGTACGAAGAAACCAGTAATTCCCCTCGCAATCAGCTTCTCAGCTAACTTGACGAAAACCAGCAGAAGCGCTATCGGTCTGTAAGATTTTAGCTTGAAGGGGTCCTTGCCCTGCCCCTTCAGAAAAACCTTAAGGCCTTTCTTTCCAAATATCCAGGAATTTACTCTTTATAAGCACCTTATCGGTCATAGCCAATAGCACCTCTCTGCTTTTTCCGAAGGCCCGTTTGACGGCCCTCAGACTTGATATTGCCATAGCCTGGAGATTTCTTGTTTTTGAGGTCAGGTATCTCATCAGCCGAGAAGGAAGTGGTGTCCTCACCTCATTCTGTACATACATTCTGAGCCTTAGCTCCTTATGCCGATCATAATCTAGTTGAATATTGTCATCCGGTAACAGACCACACAGCAAGACCTCCAAGTTTTCAGCCTAACTAGCCATCATGCACCATCAGGACGCTCCCTACAGACCAATATCATGTATTTCCTGGACTTCTACATTAGGATACAGTAAAACTTCCCTCGGCAGTCAGCCGTACCATCCATACCAACGAGTAGATCAATCTCTCGGATCAGGGTTTCATCAAGCACATTCCTGTATGATTTTATTATATGGTATATACCCGTTCCATGTTGTTGTCCACCACAATTTATAACACATAAGGTAGTGTTCAGATATGACTTCTACCTCGACTACAACCCATGATCTTACATCACCGACAGCCCTTCTTGTGACCAACGCCCATATTTTGTTGGACACATGACCCCGGGTATTTTCGTATGTTTATATAACGGACTCAACATTTGCGACCACCAGGTCATACACCAAAACGAGACCCTCTACAGCCTCATCCCTCTGATCATTCATCGAGTTATACCAGTGTGTAAACTTGGCGTTAGCACCCACACAAATCATCCTCTCTTTTTTTATTAAACTAGAATCCTTTCCAGTAGCCCAGTGTGTGCATCGATATCTTCTTTGAACTTAAAATAGCTGCTCACCAGCACTATACCCAGAGAGGTCGCAGCCTCATCACTACACAATTACTGTCTGACAGACATGTTGCCAACATCATATTGGTTCCTTGGCCCATCACCACGATGGCACTCCAAATTTAATCTTCACCATCACAGGCAATAATTATCTTGCCACAACCCAAGCTCAATTTTCCGTTGGTACTCTACGAGTCCTGGATAGGGAAAATATTCCGTTCCCGATCACAAGCAATTCTTTCTATTTCTACTATGCCAGCCTTAGATCAGCCTAGGTTTATCTGAGCTAGTCTAGACACCATAATCCATTTTATTGTCCAACTGCTCCAGAGCCAGGCCATACACGGCATATCCGATTTTGCATATCATGCTCATCCGGCTTTTTGAGCCATTTATAACAAACAGATTATACAAGATGGTTTTGCCTTTTCTGATCACATGATTTAAAATTACGTTTCCCACCACATTGGACACAATTCAAATTGACTTTAGAGAGCTTGGCCACATGCCCGTAACCTGACATAGATATCATCAAACTACTTGGTCAGAATCCTTGACCGTTGGCTCAATTACCTGACATACAACGCCAGGGCACAACTCAACGCCACCAATGAATGCTGATTCTTTTTCAGGAGCGCTTGCAATTCGGCTACCTTTTCTTGAGCCAGGGTGGAAAATATCTTTCTCTTCACTTGACTCAGTATCATGAGGAGGTGTTGGGGGTACTGGAATTTCTTCCTGTCGCAACTTTAAACTTTCTAAATGCTCTTTATATTATCTTCGTCAACAGTATCCCTTCTTTCCTTGGATAAAATAAAACTCTCCTTAATTGTGGCTGGACATTCTCGGTCACCTATGTTCTTCCTTTTGCCTCTCCTCCCTCCATACTCCACTTCGCTTTTTGTATACACGGAAACTGAGGAAATATCCATTCCAACAGAAGAACCAGCCTCGTCGGTCCATTGTATACTACCACGTGTAGCACACTCAGCCCCTTCCACGAAGGTTTTGGTCAGTCCTCAGCACACTTCGACTTATCTTAATAGCGTCTTGCTTGACTCATCTTTAATTAAAAATGTATGTCTGGCAAGCAAAACTAACTACCTTTTAGGCATCGAGTCACCCACAGATCTCACCGGGGATTTAGCAATAGTCCAACACTTAAGAGAGTGCCCCCAACAGGCCCAAATAACGCAGCTTCCTCAGAGTTTACGTATAACTTCTGTACCATCTTTTCATGCTTCTCCAGAACTTTCAAAGCGGATGAAGCTCCCCACCACAGTCAACAATTCTAGCCATGAGAAGTAGACGTCACGGGATCGACTCCCAACTATCTGATAAACTGGAACGAGGCCTGGGTAAATAAGATTTCTCCTTCCACACCCCAACTTAACCCAATATTTTGATCCTATATATGTGGGTGTTCAGCCCACTAAATTTAACTTACTATTCAATCAATGGCCGAAGAAGACACGTCACTACGTTTGATTGTAATCGCCTGCTGCTCAACGCTTAGATAATGTCTGTAAGGATGGTATCGATGATCTCACCGGTTAGGTTGAGAAATTCCTTTTGGAAATTATAAGTCTCTTTCTGAAAAAGATTTAGTTTCTTAACTTCTTAGACTTATTAGAATAAGGTTTGAATTTAGTTCATTTGAACTGTGAATTTACTTAAAGTCAATTTATGATTTAATAATGTCATTTGTTTAGGAGATACTTACTCCCACAGGATATTATTGCATCATGTTATCGGGAATCGGCACATACTTGAGTATGATATTTGTGTATAAAACTTAGCTTGATTATTTCCATGAGGGCATGTGCCTGGGTAACTGTTTTATTGCATTATGGTTCTACCATTATCATTATTAGTGGATTTTACTAATATCATGACTTGGGACAGTGGGGATATCTCCTATAGAGTTATTGATGAGAGCTGAACCAACTGTTTATTAGTTTCGCACCCTCAGTGCCGAAACTAGATTTATGGGAATATCTCTACCGTGTATTTTCTTGGCCTGTCGGCTTTTGTATGTCCTAGCATGGGCTTTAACTGCTATTACGTAATAAGCATTGTTGAGGCATTCCTAATTGGGGTTATGTTACTCAATTGCCACTAATAGAATGAATTGCCAGAGTGTGCCTACTGTGTATGGCCTTTCAATTTAATATATCTCCTTCACATTTAAAGTGCAGTGCTAGCAACAAAATATTTATTTTTACTAAAATCCTTTTGGGTATAAATATATCATTTTGATACCATTGGTTTGGATATTCTTAAAGCTTTATTAATGTTACTAAATCACATAGGCTAATACTTGACTAAAATAATTCTTTTGTTTTATATTTTGAATGCTTCGCTTCTATCGTCCCATTTAATGGACGCAAGCAACTAGTGCTCTGCTCTGTTATATTCGCTAAAATAATTTTAGGGCTTGGTTATAAACTTACAATCTATTTAAACATTATTTAAATAAACTAATATAAATTGACTTTCTCTATTTGTATCTCCTTGTTTCCTTGCCCAAATCAAGTGTTCCTTCTCCACATTATATTGGTGTTGAACAGTGTAACATTTGGGAATGTTACGTTAGAATGAGGTTGTCTTTTAAAAGATAATCAGGGAACACTTATCGCGATCATCCTTGATCTTTATTTGGACTAAGGGTGATCATATTCCTCGTGGCTTGTGTCGACGACGCCACTAGCAAGCACGTAAGTGTCAACACGATATACAAGTACCTCCTTTTAGCCAACTTTGTTCTTATGGCAAGGGGCTACTTTCCTTGGCTAATCGCCTCAGGTCGTTGCCCGGCCTCTACCTCGTGAAGGCGAAGATTTGAAATTTACAGATACTGTTCAACAGAGTCCACAATCACTGACAGATTTAATAACAAAAATAACACATTGTTTTTAAAAGCACACTGTCCCATAAGTTCAATAAAAGCTTTAAGTAGAACAATAACCACGAGATTGAACACCGTCTCTCTATCAATAAACAAAGGGCCAGTGTGTACTAGCAGTGAGAAGTGTCCTGAGTTCATGACTGCGTGAGAAGAAGTGTAGTGTGTGCACTCGCATCCAGGAAACTTGTTTCCACTATTACCGCCAGTTCACACCATCTCATACGTGGCGCAGCTCCTCCTATGTCGTCAGTTCTTACCATAACGGTACTTTCTAGACCTGTGCGTCTCTCCTCCTGTTTAATTGAACTACGTTAATAGACTAAAGGAATATATGTTTAAACAGGGTTATACGCGCACCTAGCTACACGCCGGTTTAACCAATGGGATAGGGATAAGTAAGGTAACAATTATAACAATTATACCCACATTTGCTGGTAGAGAGAGAGTGGGGAAATCATTTAAGAAAAACTCAGTATTCGACAGTGATTTAAGTCACGACCTCTAAGTCATAGAAAAACTAGGCGTGACTAAAGCCTAAGACTATGTGCCAGCTAATGCGGCTATTAACCATTTAATCTAAGGAATAAGTAAAAATAAAACACAGTGAAAAAGTATTTTAAAACCCACCCCTACCTCTTAATACCGATACCCAGGATACGAACTTAAACATCTCTGTCTCCTCTGGCCAAATGCATTGCGAGTATGACATACTAAACCACTCGGCCAACACTCGAATAACCACGCTAATTGTATCCAGGTACATTATTGGAGCACTGTTTTGTTTCCACTGGCGCTTATTACTAATGATGCACTGATAAATTGTGACTCATAATAAACCTAACTAAACAGGATTAAGTGATTTTTTTAGGCTTAATAGTCATATAAAGTAAGTATGCAAAACCATAACACCCCGCAAAGTTGGGCACGAAGTACAAATATAAATATAATTTAGTCCAATGACTGGGAGGTCGGAGTTCAAATTCTGAGTGCATGTAGTGAATTATTTTTTAATTGGTTCCCCCATCCTTCCAAGCAATACGGGTATATTTAATTTATATTCTCTTTTTCTTATCCCTATCCCATTAGCGTAATTAATCTGTATGATTATAACCTTAACGAATACTAAGATGAAATGAAACGAAAAATAGTTTTTAAAAAAAACCAGTATCATGAGCCAGATCTCGAACCCCTGGTCTTCTCAACCAAAATAAAGAGTGCAAGCCACACCTTAGAGGTGTACAATGCACTTTCTAAATACAACAAAATAGCGTCGGAAGTTTATTATCCTGGTAAAAAGACGAACATGAGAAGAAACGTGCTAGATTATTTCCGGTATCCAATCAAAACTAGAAACTGTAAATGCAATAAAACATTAAAAACGTTGTTATGATATATAGCAAGATCTCAAGAACAAACTCTTTTCCTTTTAATTGAAATTCAATTAGAAAGAGAAAAACATATTTCTCGGGCAGTTCTGTTTGTTTAGTAAGACATCAATAATAATAATAATAATAATAATAATAATAATAATAATATAATATAAAATAATAATAATAATAATATATAATAATAGTAATATCCATATTACTAAAAAAATTACAAAAATAAGTCGGAGAGTTATGATTAAAAAAAAAAGCACATTCACAATGAAAACGTATGGTTTTTTACTCAGAGTTGCTAAACTTTTTAAGTTCTAAACCTTTAATTTTACAAAACTATACATCAAAAATAAAGTTTCTCCGGCTGTTTTGCTCTCTCGTAGACCCTCGTAGAGAGGAAGTATTGTGATTGTAACTGAATTCGAGATTTTTATGCATGTCGACGTTTAATGTCTCTGTGATACTTAACAATTATTAATTTTTAGATACCATATCTATGTCTGAATCTCAAACTAGAATTGAAACTATTACCAAATCAACAAAACTTGATATTTAGAGTTTTCATAAGGTTCCTCAGAGGTTTTTTAAAAATTATTTTTCTAGTCCTAAACTTAAAGAGGACCAAAAGAGAAAAGAAAACAATTTTCTCGAAATTGGCTCTAAAGATTTAGATTAAAATTCATTTCCAGGCACTGTTTAATATTACATAATAAAATAGTACATCTCATATTTCCAGGAAAATGAGATTACCTTACATAAGCGGATATTTCCAATTGCTACCATATTTATTTAATCAACTATAAAAAAGTACTTTTATTTGAAATAAATTTTTCGAATACCTATGGTTTCCGAGCTATACACAAATGTATTTTTAAATGTAGGGCTGGGAACTGGGGTATTGACAGAGTTTTATGCTTTTTGGTGATCAGTGATGTTCCTTTTTTCCCCAATATGTAACAATGTAGGCCTATATTATTTCATTTATGCTCTTTGGTGGAATGTGATGCTCTTCTTTGCATTATGTTTCTGCAAAAAATGTATATTATTTTGTTTCGCATATCTTATTAATTTCAAATAAATGTCCCCTATTTGTGTAAAGTAGAGGTAAGGTGTATGCAGTGCACCGTACCATATATTTTAAGAATATTTTACACCTAGCTATTAAAAAAAATAAGTTTTTAAAAATGGTCTTGATAAATAATTTACTAAGTCAAGTACAGCTCTACATGAGTAAACCTTATATATACACACATATTAGCTATTTTTATATTTTTTAAACCACTAAAAAATTTTCAGTTACTTAAATTTCTCTGAAACCTTAACTTTTCCCTTTTTCCTATCACTAGAACCTCCCTTATTTTTCCAGGTTTCCCTGTTTCCCAGGCTCGTATCAGCCCTGCTACTAACTATAGCTATGTTCAACACTAGAACTATTTATTAACAGCGTAATACCTGCCCAGTGGTTACACGGTCTAAGGGGTCAGAATTACAATAGATTGGATTTCGAGTGATGGAGATTCCAAGGTTTGAATCTTGGCTGGATGCAATGGGCATGGTTATCATATATAGTTTATTACTGTGTTTTTACCATCACCTTTCCATGCTAATATGGCTACATTTTCTCTAAGTTGATCTCATAAACCCGTAACCCTTGAAATACCTTTTGTGTTGAAAGCTCTAGTTTAAGAAATGGCTTAATCCAAGGGCTAAAGATTAGAAATTAGTTTAGAAAAAGTGCGCCTACATTATTCAAGAGAGGGTTGAAAAATCACCTCCAGTGCACCGCAGCCAGAGTCAATCCTCGCCCCTTTTGATAATGGCAACCATGTGCATTGCAAGTCCAACACTGTAGACTTCTAGATCACCAGTATGGGCTACAAGCAAGTAATCCATCCATCAGTAGCTTGACTTGCAATCTCACTTAACCAAATAGAGCCACACTTGGCATTGGCCTCATCTGTGGGCAGTAGCATTGAAAGGTAACCGTCTAGAATACTATGGTTCGAGTAACAGTGGATTCAAAAAACTAAATATGTAAGTGTTTGCCGACTATCGAATTAGTATATACAGGATGTTTCACTGAAAGCATACAAACATTAAACAGGACCTAGGGGATGCTCTACCCAACATTTGAGACAGGGGACGTGTGGTCTGCGAAGTCAGCTAAGTGAGATATGGGCCTAAACATGTCTAACACTGTTACTGACGTCCCGTTTATTTACAGCTAATCTTTACATGTAATTTATTTACATTTAGTTGTAACATTACGTACAGATAGAACTGTACAGTATAGCATATCAATGACAAACAGGAAGAAAGCTACTATTTCGTGCCATAACAGTTGCTTAAAATTATGACCACCAACACCAATTAAAGCATGACATCGGCATCCGAGATTCTGGCGCATCCCTTCAAATATACCATGCGTGTTGCAAATCACATTATGGCGACGACAATCCTGGCAACCAATTCCAAGTCTATGTTCACTGTGGTCTTTATATATATATATATATAATATTATATAATATATATATATATATATAAGAGAGAAGAGAGAGAGAGAGAAGATGGATATGCAGAATTATGTTAAGTTAGTTTTTAAGTCATGAGCAAATAAAGTGTGTGTATTTAGGACCAAATATTGAACACCCATTTTAAAAAAAAGAGCATTTAGGAAGCCCTACTTCAAAACTAACCTCTTTTTCCATCAATTTTAGCGTCTGTAAAATAAAAATATACAGCAATACTAAATCTTTTTGGGTCCCATTGAAACTGTAATTGCCCTTCCTGCCTACTCGGCCGCAAGGATTTCTATAGTCCTTCGTGAATCGAATGGGTAGTAAAACGTGGTGCTAGTAAATATATATATAGTCCTTCGCGCCCCATGTCCACTAAGTTATAAACACCCCGAAGCAGTAAACATGTTAACATTTCAAGGTCTATCATATATCCTTACCTACCTCGGTGGCGTAGTTAGCTAACGCGCAAGTCGTGTTTAGCTCGACTGCTGAGTACGGGGAGATCGAGGTTCTAATCTCGGTCGGGTGAAATGGGTGTGGTTTTTCCAAATGGTTTTCCACTCTCCCTCCACGAAAATGTGGGTTCACTTCCTCTAATTCACCCTCCCCAATTCCTAATCCATTAGCGTAATTAGTACTTAAAAGCGTATAACCCAAACGGGTAGTAAGACGCGGGATAAATATTATTATTATTATTATTCATATCCTCCTCACACAGAGTATAATTTTTTATTTAGTCCGGGCACTTTCCAACCATCAAGAGCCCCCCCCCCTCCTCCCCTTGCCCCTTAAGTGTCAACGATCTTATGTCGTAGCGCGCATGCCCACCATAAGACCACCGACCTCGTCTTTCCGGTCCATCTGATCGCTTCATTCCTGTATTTATTAAACTGGACACATGTTGTTCGGCGACCAATGAGGCGGCAAAATGAATATGCTAAGGGCCCGTCTGGGAGGAAACTGGTCCTGAAGGTGACGTTGACATCAACTCGGCCGTGGCGAGGAAAGGCGAATGTATTATGTTAATTTTATTCAACATGTCAGTCATATTTATTTCAATTTTTATTTTCTCCCTTCTACCCCCCGCACTCCCCGTCTTACTACCCATTCAGGCTATTTGTATATTCACACAATGGGGGTAGGGCGTACCATGCATTTGTGTGGAGGAAGAGTTGGAAACCATTTAAGAAAGACCCCCCCCCCCCAACGGTGGGCACGTTAACAAAGGTGCTAAGTACTTCTGGTTTGATGCTGGAATGAGGTTGGGGCTCAAATCCTGGCTGGGAGTACTGGGAGTGTTTTTCCCTCAATAATTTCCATTTCCCTTTACACGCAAATGTGGTACATTTCCTTAGTATTCTACCTTTCTCATCCTTATACCATTAGTGTAATAAATGTGATGACGTGTGGATAGGTACAAACAAAATGTGGGAAAAAACTATCTTGGTGCACCCGGCAGGGGTTCGAACTATGACCTACTCATTGACGATGAACAAACAAGACAAGACGAGACTGACACCCGTAAACGCGTTCCCACCAGTGCAAGTTAAATTTATAATAAAGTCTAAGCTATTTATACGGCATATTTAAATCCACTCCTCTTGCGAAGGTTGGATGCATACAATATTTGCCAATACAGCAATGGGCTGACACAATTGTCTAAAAGCTACGTTAAAACAAATTATAGTATTTACGAGTCCACACCCACCCATAGATTTTCCAAACAAATAATAAAGTGACATAACTAAAACATACTAATTTTACTCACTGGAACAATGGCTAATCACATCTAATTTATTCTGGAGGGTGGGGTTCGATTCTAGCCACCTTCAATACGGATGGTTTAGTCACATTCGGCTTTTATACTCTGGATCTATGGCTATGTTGGCACAATTCCTTTTGGTTTACTCTTATTACCCTTACTTAAACAGTTTGAGATACTGATGGACAATAATTTTGGTTCGAGATCATACAAATAGTAAAAAAAAAGTTTATTTGCATAAATAAATATAGCGCACTACATTTTTTTTATAAAAACAAACAAAAAAGTTATAGCTTTTTATATTTAAAATATACTTATCTGAAAATTATTGATGTTGAAAGCAATGAAGCAAATCGCTCGAACTTAAAATATAAATTAAAGGATAGCCGCCTGCAAATAAATTGAGACATAAATAATTGTAATAATGAACCACTTGTGGGGAGTGTACAACCAGAATAAACCACTCGTGATAGTATCAGTGGAAGTAGGGCGTTCCAATGTTCCATTACATAAATACCAATCGCGTGGAATCTTTGCTCATGCGTTCACTGACTCCGAGCAGCAAAACCTTACATAAATCTTTAGCCATAATAGAAGTTTATATACATATATATACATAAATATACATGTATATAGTATATATATTTATTTAGGTTTTTAAACATCAAAATTGTAAAAAAAAAAGCATTGTTACATATAAAATAACTGATCTATAATAGTTTCAATTGCAGGTACAGTACATTATTTTATCCAATCATGATTCCGAAGAAATAATTTTTGGATGGTCCTATACTTTAAATGAGAAGGCTATGTTATTACTATATTGGACTTATTTAATGGGCAGAGGACGTGAAAGATGAATTTTATGGAAAATGCTTATTCTTCCCCTTGAGAAAGGGTAGTAAAAATCAGTGTGAGGACAACCAGCCAAGATCATTAGCACTGAGCTAACACTTCCAGTTATTTATTGTTTTTAAAGTATATATTACTGACAGAGGTACTTGGCATTGCCCGGGGTAATCACGCAATGCTCTGCTTCAAACAAATATAAAAAAAATCATCTTATCTCTTCCGACTCAGTTTTCGATAATTTTAAAATATCTAATCAACAATTAAAAATTACAGCTTTAAGGTGCATATGTTTTTACACAGGGCTACAAATTTTGAAATTTCAGCCCTCCGTGTGTAGTAAATATCGTAATTCTCATTACAGACTGAGTAATAAACTCTTCGTTTTATTAATATAGATTTGTTTACATGATTGGTGAAGCAGGGCATGTTTCCCTTCCCCTGAGTTCCTCTAGCACAGCGTTATTCAACCGGTGTGCCACGTAAGTTTGGGGAAAGATAAAAAAAGAAGCGAGAAACATTTTTAACACTATTTTTAAAATTACACAGATTTTAGGATTACATCTATTGAACCTTTTAACTCGTTTTTTGAAATGATAAAATCTCTATTTAAAAAACGGATGATGTGCTTTGACAATTTTAGCGCCTTGTTCAGTGTGCCGTAAGTTGAAAAGGTTTGAAAATTACTACACTAGCACATGATCGATTTGACTGACACTCTCCTTGTTTATAGGAATACTACATGTTGACAAATGTATATTTGAATATTTATACGGCAAAAATGGTTGTTTATAATGAATGGACATTAGGAAGTTTTTTCTCTGCACTTTGCTACGGTATTTTCGTTTAATTAGGGAAACCCAGCGTGCACTTTCTAACAAAATATTATTCTCACAAACTATTTATAAACCTGATGTTCGCGTGGCCTACAGTGACAACACTGTAGATTAAGCTATATCCAGGCTGGATGGATCGAGTTTCCGCGGGATAGAACTCAATGAGGATGCTATATTACAATCAGAAGCTACTCAACTACTATAAAATAAACATGTTAAAGGAAAATTGAAGTTATCACCAATTAAGTTGACTGGGAATTTACTTCGAGCTTAGGTGTAGTGCAAGTTGCTATGTGTTAAGGTGGGATGCAAGTCACTATGAGTAAGGTTGAGTGTAGTCACTAGTGGTAAGGTGGAGTGGAAGTCACTATGAGTACAGGTGGGATGGAAGTCACTCTGAGTCAAGGTGGGTGTGTCAATGATTAAGGTGGATGTAAGTCACTCTGAGATAAGGTTGGATGGAAGTCACTGTGAGCAAGGTGGATGTGAAGTCACTCTGAGTCAAGGTGAGGTGAAGTCACTCTGAGACAAGGTGGGGTGAAGTCACTATGAGTCAAGGTGAGATGGAAGTCACTCTGAGTCAAGGTGAGGTGAAGTCATCTGAGACAAGGTTGGATGGAAGTCACTATGAGTCAAGGTGGGGTGGAAGTCACTCTGAGTCAAGGTGGGTGAAGTCACTCTGAGACAAGGTGGGGTGTAAGTCACTTGAGACAAGGTGGTGGAAGTCACTCTGAGTCAAGGTGAGGTGGAAGTCACTATGAGTCAAGGTGGGATGAAGTCACTCTGAGTCAAGGTAGGTGGAAGTCACTATGAGACAAGGTTGGTGGAAGTCACTCTGAGTCAAGGTGGGGTGAAGTCACTCATGAGACAAGGTGGTGGAAGTCACTCTGAGTCAAGGTGGATGGAAGTCACTATGAGCAAGGTTGGATGGAAGTCACTCTGAGTCAAGGTTGGATGGAAGTCACTCTGAGACAAGGTTGGGATGGAATCACTCTGAGTCAAGGTGGGGTGTAAGTCACTATGAGACAATGGTGGGTCAGTGTAAGTCACTCTGAGATCAAGGTGGGATGGAAGTCACTTGAGACAAGGTGGGGTGGGAAGTCACTCTGAGACAAGGTGGGATGGAAGTCACTATGAGTCAAGGTGGGTGGAAGTCACTATGAGTCAAGGTGGGTGGAAGTCACTCTGAGAAGGTGGGTGAAGTCACTCTGAGAAAGGTGGGGTGGAAGTCACTATGAGACAAGGTGGGATGGAAGTCACTCTGAACAAGGTGGGATGTAAGTCACTCTGAGTCAAGGTAGGGATGGAAGTCACTATGAGGTCAAGGTGGATGGAAGTCACTCTGAGTCAAGGTGGGATGGAAGTCACTCTGAGTCAAGGTGGGGTGAAGTCACTCTGAGACAAGGTGGGGTGGTAAGTCACTATGAGTCAAGGTTGGGTGGAAGTCACTTGAGTCAAGGTGGATGGAAGTCACTCTGAGCAAGGTGGGGTGGAAGTCACTATGAGACAAGGTGGATGGAAGTCACTATGAGACAAGGTGGTGGAAGTCACTATGAGTCAAGGTTGGGTGCAAGTCACTCTGAGACAAGGTTGGATGGAAGTCACTCTGAGTCAAGGTGGGATGGAAGTCACTATGAGGCAAGGTTGGTGGAAGTCACTATGAGTCAAGGTTGGATGGAAGTCACTCTGAGTCAAGGTGGGGTGAAGTCCTACATGATGAGTATCACAAGGTGGATGGAAGTCACTCTGAGTCAAGGTGGGGTGGTAAGTCACTTGATCAAGTTGGATGGAAGTCACTCTGAGACAAGGTGGGATGGAAGTCACTCTGAGTCAAGGTGGGTGGAAGTCACTATGAGTCAAGGTGGGGTGAAGTCACTCTGAGTACAAGGTGGGATGGAAGTCACTCTGAGACAAGGTGGGGTGGAAGTCACTCTGAGTCAAGGTGGTGGAAGTCACTCTGAGTCAAGGTGGATGGAAGTCACTCTGAGTCAAGGTGGGATGGAAGTCACTCTGAGTCAAGGTGGATGGAAGTCACTCTGAGTCAAGGTGGGATGAAGTCACTATGAGTCAAGGTGGAGTGGAAGTTACTATGAGTCAAGGTTGGATGGAAGTCACTCTGAGTCAAGGTGGATGCAAGTCACTATGAGTCAAGGTGGGATGGAAGTCCTCTGAGTCAAGGTGAGGTGGAAGTCACTATGAGACAAGGTGGATGGAAGTCACTCTGAGTCAAGGTGGGATGGAAGTCACTCTGAGTCAAGGTGAGATGGAAGTCACTATGAGTCAAGGTGAGGTGGAAGTCACTCTGATCAAGGTGAGTGGAAGTCACTCTGAGTCAAGGTGAGTGGAAGTCACTATGAGTCAAGGTGGGTGGAAGTCACTATGAGTCAAGGGGGTTAAGTCACTATGAGTCAAGTGGGTGTAAGTCACTATGATTTAAGGTTGGATCAATGTCCCTGTGAGTCAAAATGATGATTGTGGCTGTTAGTTAATGTTAATTAAGTTATAAGAATGTATATTTGAGAATGCCGGGTTTCATTAAATTCCAAACCACTGGTATTCTATTTTATCCTTCTTCCTCATGAAGAAAGCCAGGATAAGACCTGGGTGAGCTCAAAAATAGACAAACCTAACAGGCACCATTGTTCAATAGTTTAGCACTAATTTCTCAATCCCTTCCTCGAATCAAACAAAGCAGTGAGGTGCGTCTGGTGGGTTTTTTTGTGTGTTTTTTCTCAACATCGTGTCCTACCAATTAGCGCAACTTATAATCACCGCGGGTGCAACTAAAGAATATGGACAGCTGGAGAGGAAACCGGCCTTCTCAAGACCCGGTCAATGGGACGTTGAATCGTCCTTGAGAAGGAAGAAAATCATTATATGGAATTCTCTTGAGAATGACGTGGAGACTTATAATTAACAAAGTAAACAACAATTGATTTGAAGTAGATAATATCTATTATATTGAATATACCGTATGCAACAACTAAATTGTTTGGAAAGAGTTTTCGTAGATATGTAGCCTGTATTCACGTGCTAATGGAGTTCCAATCGGACAGAAGATATAATTATTATTGTTTAAAGAAGAGTGGGCATAAAATTTGTCATTATTGTTTAAAGAGGAGTGGGTATAAAATTTGTCATTATTGTTTAGAGAGAGTGGGATAAAATTTGTCATTATTGTTTAAAGAGGAGTGGGTATAAAATTTGTCATTATTGTTTAAGAGATTGGGCATAAGATTTGTCATTATTGTTTAAAGAGGAGTGGGTATAAAATTTGTCATTATTGTTTAAAGAGGAGTGGGTATAAAATTTGTCATTATTGTTTAGAGAAGAGTGGGCATAAAATTTGTCATTGTTGTTTAGAGAAGAGTGGGCATGAAATTTGTAATTATTGCATAAAAAGTACAAATCTGAAACTAATAAAAATACAACTTTCCAAAGCTATTAAAAGGTACGATGAATTGGGCGAGAAAGAAATTACTTACACAGATGGGTGTGTGGACAAAGGCATCAATATAGTCTTACCTGCCTCGGTGGCCGCATGGTCCATGGCGTCGCTCTCACGTTAGACTAGACTGCTGATCACAGGGAGATCAGGGTTTGAATCCTAGTCGGGTTTACTAAGGTTTTTTTTAAGATGGTTTTCCACTCTCCGAGTACGTAAATTCTCAGCCCTAGCTCAGTATAGTAATTAGTACATATTCTTATAACCTGAACATGGGGTATAACGCAGTGCTACTTGATTGGTTTGCGCTCAATAGGTCTAAGGCTCTGAATATAAGGAGTGAAAAATATATGCTCAATCTCAAGCTGCATTTCTTCAGATATCCCTAAGGGCGTACACAAAGTGTCTTGGTTTCGAAGCTACTGCGTTTACACACGTCATGTACATTGAGTTTAATATTATTTGTAATGGGAAAAATAATGTACTTTGGATTTTTTTTTTAAAGCCTATGTCCGTTTTGAGATTATAATAAACGCATCAGTGAAAATCCTGTATAAATCGGTTTAGCGGTTTTTGAGTTTATTGCGAACATACAAACACGCAATCAAGCCTCTTTGTATAAGTGAGTGATGAGAAAGAGGCACAAGCCCTCACCATAGAGAAAGGAATATACATTCCTCTATGCCCTCACCATAGAGAAAGGAATATACATTCCTCTATGCCCTCGCTAAGAAAATAATACATATGCCATCCCCTTTCCCAAAAGGTTCAGTGCAGTTACATACATAATAAAAATAAAAATCTTACATGCACAACTCATGCTAATGATCTACAACCTAGTTGGAAATACTTTTTAATGTATACCCTTAATTAGTCTTATTAGTTTCTTGAAACTTTGTTACCACACGGTTGAAACCAAGCAATCTCGTTAACGCGCAACGTGAACAAGGACCGGGCTCTAACAACTAATGTTAGTAGGGCTATCTAAGTGGGTAGCACTTTAATTCGACTATCTGCATTAGGGGTACCTTCCGACCCTCTTCCATGTAATTAACCAATTTCTCTTTAGAAGAACGTTTGTGCTGGTTTTTTTGTTTTGTTTTAAATCCTTCTTATTTCTATTCTCTTAGGCTAGAAAGTTGAAGTTATTGCTCGATAGTACTGGCCTTATTCATCCTCTTAATCTTGTTCCTTTTATTAGGGTAGTTAAAGTCGGTGATAAATAGTATTCACACTAGAATGGACTCTTTACCTACTCTGAAGGATAGAAGTCTTCCTTGAATGATTGCATAATGGTTCTATCTTATAAACTACATCATAGTGGAAGCAAGGTAGGTTTGTAGCATTTCAGGATAAACGGAGTGTCATGGGCCTAGTATATAACTCTAAGAAGGGATCTTCTCGTCTGAAGTTACTCATTAAACTCTAGTGACACCACTGTATTGGTCACACCTTTATATACATAGCTAATTATATATGTTGGTTAAGTCCGGCTATGGTAGCCCGTCGTTAAGTGGCCAGACGAGGCCCCAATAATAATTAGAGATGATCGCACGAGTAGGCGAGCAGCCTAGTTATCGAAAAGAAGACCTGTTCCCTGATCGTAATGAAGTATCTTCTCTCGTTCCTTGCAAGTCATGGTAACTTTACATAACACTCACTGTGTGTGTTTTTTCCTGCTCTCACAGCCCTGACCCAGTAGCACACACACGAGGTAAGAGCCGTTATCTTCGACATGTTTTACTCACACACAAACCTCAGCTGTCGAGGATAACTCAAAACAAAACAATGCAACAGGAGACGTGCACTTGCATTCCTATAGTAGAGTTCTTGTAAGAATAACAGTATCTGATGTTTACAAAAGCTAGTCGAACTACTTAATATGTTCATACTTGAAGTCATATGATCTGCAGCTGTCACTTTAGATAGTTATTATCAATACATAAAATAACACTAAGAGTAAAATGTTATAAATGTTGATTGTATAAAATATTGTATTTTCTAAACTGTTATTAATTTTGTACGTGAGTGAATAAGACAGTAAAAGAGTTGAGTTTTAAATACGACACCAAATAATATAACCTTAGCTGTTAAAAAAAGGAACGACACCTTTCGGGGCGTCAAGGAAAGTAGATTTCTTCCTCTGAATGTGTTTCTTGCCCTGATTCCTCAAAAGCTATCAAACACTTTATCTAGGGGGTAAGAATGAAAGTCATTAAGAATAAATACACCCGCGTTATTGCATAGAGAGGAAATAAAAACATTGAAAACTGTTTCCCTACACAATGGATCAGAATTTGAAAACTTGAACTCCCTATTCATGACGCCCACGCGTAATGTGAGTCTAGCTTATTTGACCTTTCAGTCACCACTGCGGGGGACATAATAGTGTTAGAACTTTTTTTATAGATAATTTATACTTGAATAAGTTTGTGTCGTGTATAAGAACCGACAGAATGACAGTTTTGTCCAATCAGGATTACTAGGACACAGCTCGACAATATGTAGTGCAGCTCTCACTAATGATTAGAATAGGTTTTTTTTAAAACATTATGCATTTTAAATTTAGGCTATAGAGAAACTTAAACAAATTTACAACCTCGAGATTATACTGGATCTTAACGTTTAATGTGCCTTAAAACTCAAAAAAGTGGATCTTACAATTATGTATGTTCATCTGTACAGGATGATTCACTCGGGACTGAACATCTATTATTTTAATTAACTTATGGTTGGAAAGTCACATTTGAATAAGGTAAAACATACCTAGATCCATGACAAGTAGTAATGTCATGGGATAGAGAACCGCTCCGGTCGTTTTCACGATTATCTTATATATTCTATATAAGAGCTGTTCAGTCACGAGTGAATCACCTGTAGATCTGGATATACCGGCGGCTCCAGTCAAAACGGTAAGATCGATTTAGTTCGAACATTATATCTAAATTTTATATGATCATACTTTGAAGAAAATTCGGTATTTTAATTATAGCTCTAAAACTAAACTTGGTTTACTGATGACATGTTTTTGAAGATTCAAAATTTAAAAAATATATGTATAGTGATTTTGCTCAAAATTGCTATCTGGGAAGTGTTTTACATGATGAATAGGAAAGTATATTTGTTATTTTTAAAATTAGAGTAGTTTACTGTTGAATAGTTTTAGAAATTTTCATTAATTTTTTAATTGCTTTAATCTAAACATTTTGTTTGGAATTTATTTCTGAAGTGATATATGATTACCAAAATGGTATGTTTGTTTTTCAAAGGAAATCTTACATAAAGGTGGTTCATTTTTGAGGAAAAGAAATTATTTATACAATATACTATATTAGAAAGTATGCACGAATGTGTCAAGCCATTTATTTATCCTTCATAGTATTGTTAATATTTGTTTTAACCTAAGGATAACATGTTTTAATTATTCAACATTGCAATAAATTATAAAGCCTCAAATAATGTTGATATCTATCATATGATTAAGTAAACTATGAGTAAGGTCAATGTAATTTGTATAAGTATATAGGCCTATAACATAGTCTTTATTCTTATTTTCCTCACACCAGTATGATAAACAATAAATACTCTTAAAATTAGTTACATAAAACAGCTAAACAAAGATCATCAATGCCAAAAACATCAATATTTATCTTCACGCACCTAATTATTTACTGTGTTCTGAAGCAACTGCACACAGCCTTCCAATTTGAAAAACAAACATCACTTGATTTGTCCCTTAGCCAATCGAATGGAGTAACGGTTTTGAAATATCATATTTACTTAAACTGGTGTCTAATAATGAAGCTTTACTTCAGTTATGCTAATATTGGATAATTAACATCTCGTACGCAGCCTTCGTGATTTCTATCGAGTCTTCAGAAGTAGGACGCCGGTTGGGGGTTTTATTTACAAAGTATTAGTAAATTACATAACTATCAGATGATCGTTAAGTGGATTAGCAAGGATAACTGTGTTTTGTAGAATCTATGGCAACACTTTTGACTGACCCTGTCATTTGCATTTCCATTTTCTTTTTGAGTTAATTTAAAAAGTAATATAAAGGGGTCATGGTGGTATAAGATTAATTCATTTACTTTTCAACTGACAAACACATTTTTATTAAATATTTGTAAAGATTTTTGGCAAAATGTAGCTTGGATGATAATTTTTGGGGGTAAATATTTATTAGATAACATCTAAACAAGACCCATAGAGATGGTCTCGCGGACAAAACCGTAAACCTTGTATGGTCTGGCTTGATGGTGAAGAGAAGGTCAAGGTTCGAATCTCAGTTGTTTTTCTATTTTAAACCATTTGCCACTTTATCTCTCTCGCTATTTAAGAATAAAATAGCCAAAGCTATTAGTTATGCATTTAGTGAGGATTACTCCATCTAGATATCATATTCTGAAAATTGAAAAATGACACCTAAACATGGGAATTGAACCCGGGAGCTTTGGCTTAGTTCGCCAATGCTCCAACCACTGAGCTATTCAGGAATCATCTCGCGCTTAGGGTCATTCCTCACTCGAATTTTAAAGCAGAGTCTATTATAAACATGTGGAAATCGTCAACTACGTATGAGCAATCAATTAAGAGCGCGAGCTATACCCTTCAACCCGGGAGAACTCTATGCTGCCAATATTACAAAGACAATGGTACGAATAAACATACTACTATGGATTAAATAGCCAAGCTATTAGAAGGTTATAGCCGCTTCTAAATATAATATTCTTCAAAATGAAAAACTACACCAGCTCATAGGAATCTAACCCTGGATCTTTGGCCTAGTACGCCAAGGCTACCTTTTGAATGAATGAGTGCTAAATGGTACTTACTGACGCATAAATAATAGCTTTGGCTATTTGATTATTAAATATGCAATCCCTTACAATAATAATAATTGTACAAGTGGCCGCAATAAGCCAACTACAGAGTCGAAGGTGGCTGCGTTATCTGATAGCTCGTGATCTTAATAAAATCACACATTTAAAGCCGACGATTCTCACACGTCCATCATAGATTCTGCCTTAAAATATGAGTGAAGAATGACCCTGGACACGGGACGATTCCTGAATAGCTCAGTGGTTAGAGCATTGGCGTACTAAGCCAAATGTCCCGGGTTCGATACCTGTGTCCAGGTGTCATTCTTCAAATTTCAGAATATGATTTTTCACTATTTCTCTACCCACGCAAACTAGGGTAGCCAACCTTATTAAAATTATATTTTTTTTTGCAAAATGTTCTCATTATTTTTAACTGAAACTGCCTTACGAAATGCAGGTGAAATATTGTCTAGTTTTGACCTTACATTAATTTAGTTATGGTTCGATTAATTAATAATAATATTTAGCACCGCGTCTTACTACCCGTTCGGGTTGTACGCTTTAAGTACTAATTACGTTAATGGATTTAGGAATTGGGAAGGTTGAATTAGAGGAAGTGAAACCGCATTTGCGTGGAGGGAGAGTGGAAAACCATTTAGGAAAAACCACCCCCAGTTCACCCGACCGAGATTCGAACCTCGATCTCCCCGTCCTCAAGTAGTCGAGCTCAACACGACTAACGCGTTAGCCAACTACGCCACCGAGGCGGGTTTCGATTAATTGAATAACAAGCTAGTTCTAGCTGAAAATGAAATATATATTAGTCTGATATGTGTTTACAATTTAAATAAATACAATAATTTAAGACAGTGTAGTCCAACTGGCTGTCCACGTTCACTCAAAATGTGGTCCTAACAGTATCCTTGAGAAAAAATAAAAGGAAGCCCTTAATGGAAAATGTGAAATATGATTCTAGTAAAAATATTTATTTATAAAGGCCATGAGTGCAGTGCATATTGATTAATAAAAATATGTTTTGATGTATATATTTATAATGCTAAACTGTTTTGTGAAAGTGTGTGTGTGTGTGTGTGTGTACATACATATTTATTAATATACTTATGGGAGATTAATAAACTTTTTTGACAGTAAAGTCTGAAAGTTTCTACCAATCAAAAATTCAATGTATATGTTATATATGCTAACAGAAATACATGGCTTTGCCAGGGCCACGCTTCCTTCCCCCCCCCCCCTCAAATACACAGAAAAACAGTCTCTTCGTTTTATTTCTTCCGACTGAGTTTTTAATAGATTTTGAAAAATTTAATCAAAAATTTAAAATTCCTGTTTCGAGGTGCATATGTTTGTACACAAGGGCTACTATTGTTAAAATCTAAGCACTCTGCATGCGGTAGATATCTCGTAATGCTCTGACATTCAGATAAACAAAGCCTTCATTTTATTAATATAATTATAGATAAGTATTGAAAGTAATAGTTTAATAAGTGTTGTTTGTAGGCCTGTATTAAGTTGATGGGATTACTAAATATATCTTCGGCCCACGGTGCAAATTTATAATCAATTTTGGCCCTTGGGATGAAAGACATTGGACCACCCTGATTTAAGCTTCTGAAAGTATTTAAATCAAGGCAAAAACTGGATAAAGAGATCGTCTAGTCATGTGACCCAAAATTTAATACAAGGTGGCTTCTTACAACAAACTACAAGGCTGAAGATGCCTCAGCGTCGAAACGTTCCCACCACACACTAATTATAATTATACGTGGGGTGATCCACTTACGAGAAAGATTCAATCTGAGGTGTAATGAGGGAGCCCTATCGACTATTTAAAATAACAAGACTCTCCTCAGCTGGGATGGGCGAATGGTCTGTTGTGAACTGCGTCCTACTACCCGTCAGGTATATCCGCATGTGTTTACCGATTGAGGTAGGTATTCGTCGTGGAGGTAGAGTGGGAAACCATTGGGGAAAACCACCCTCAATACACTCGTCTTGTATTTCAACCCTCGCTACTGGCAAACTAGACTAGATTAGACTAACGCCTTCGTCCACGTGCCCCACCGGTGTGGGTGGGATAACATATACTCCTGACTTTGACTTGGAAGGGTGTTATTTCCACTGGTGATTTCCCCTCCTCTCTCCAAGTGACATCTAGTGCATTTTCTTCACATTCACCGTTCTGGCTCATTTTAGCTCGTGTGGGCCTATGTTTTGCAACACGCACAGGATAATTTGTATTAGTTAGTGATAAATGAAGACTTTGATAAATTGACAACATTCTACACGTATTATCATATTAGTTTAAGGGGTTTGAATAGACAAGAACAGGAGAACAGGGCCGCACGAATAAGTAGGCCTAAGCTTGACTTTGATCCTAGAGCCGTAGTTCAAGCCCTCTCAGTTGGAACGACAGTATTTTTATAAATTATTTTTGTATTTAATTCAGACCCCATACGGATATGATGCAATTAATTAAAATAAAACATCACATTTTTCCAGTGGAATAGGTAAGCCAATACTGATATCTGCGTGTATGCTTGGAAATAATAATTATAGAATAGTTATGTGAACAAGCGTTAGAAGGTACAGTAGAAAAATATATCTTTGCCCTTGTGCTGTTTTATTATTCAACCTCCAAATTTTTTTTATAAGCAATATAATCACCAAAAACGTTTCTTATAGTTATCTCTACTCTTTATTTATAAGGTATTCCTCAAATAATACAAGATATCCCTAATTTTTTTAAACAACAATTCCTAATTTAGGAGTCGGCGATCTCAGGCATTATTTCACACTAACATTCCCTCCCTTGATTGTATGGCCATATTAGATTATGTGGCACCTTATGCACTACGAATATTTAGCAAACCATTTACATTCCAATTACGTGGTACTACAAGAAATCAAACACGAGACCTCTTTCATACGGTAATCAGACAATAAACCAGAGAATGATTTGTTTAAAATTAGTTTTCTTACCACATCAATAAATAATTCAGTTAGTCTTTCTAGTCTCTTACCAGGGGTACTGGAGGAAATATTTGTTGAGGTGGAGATAATGACTTCCCTCAGGGGGTAGGTAGAGAGCCAAACTAACATGAAGACTGACCCCTGTGGGTTAAAGGGGGTTCGTTACTTTCAGGGTGATTCATTTGGCGGCGAGAAGGGTCTAAGACCCGTATGGAGTACGCTCTAGCCAAGTGCGGCATTTATTAGTTTCTCTCGCGCACTTGAACTATACTATCTACTGACCTATTTTACATCACTGGCGCTTGGAAATTTAGCTCCCATGGTTGAGAGTTTGCCTTCCCAGATGGTGGTTACAGGTTTTATTGCTGGCATGGCAAAACCAAACCTTTATAAATGATGAATTATCAGGCAGAAGACTGAGTGTTGTGTCTGTTATAGCTAGTAATTGTTGTGAGGAAATTGTTAATATGATAAGAATAATATGTATGTTAAATACCACTAGCAAAAACTACCTAGTTAGGTATATTGGTGAGCTATGGAGATTAAATTAATTCATATACAATGATACATTCATTTATTCAGGTACGTACTTTGGGTTTAATTTCGTAAGAGGGGAGGAGGGAGACCAGACCATTATATTACTTACCCCTTTAGCAATATGGTATATAAATACCAGTGGCACCCGCAGGGGGGGGGTCATTGCTTCCCCCTAAGACTCTGAGGTTGTATAAATATTAGAAGTAGGCTAATCCCGTCCAACACTAGCACTCAAACAGTGCCCTCGGCCAACAGAGAGTTATAGAATATAATTAATAAACTAATTACTATCGCTCGCCATCAGGCCACCTACTAACTTTAGGGTTGATAGTTTGGCGCATGCGCGATCAACTTCAACAGCATTCGCCATTAAAATCGTGAAGGTCAAGTGTCCACCCACGAATTTGGATAAATTTGGAGAGAAAAAAAGTATATTGTATCTTATTTTTAGGAGACAAGGATTGCCTTAAGAAGCGTTTTTTGAGGCTTCAATTTATTTTTTTTTTCTGAGGGAGGATGACCAGACCCCCCGCCTTACTGGGGGTTATTTAATACCCTCCGGTTTACCCCCCGGAGAAAAATCCTGCGGGTGCCCTTGACGAATACGTTTTCTGTGGTTCCGAAATGAAAAAAAAAATCAGTGTGATTTGTAATATCATAGGGTACAAAAATAGGCGGCTTCAGCCGACCACACAATACCTTGTACAACTATATACTGCATGTACCATTGACAATATTATAATAATTTGAAATTCAGTAGAGTCTCGGAAACTCTACCTAATGTGGAGTGAAATGGTGTCGAGTTACTGAAATGTTGAGTTTTACTAATAACTTGCATAAATGCATGTTTACTAAACAAGGATGAATCACAGTACAATATCGAATATTATAGGTACAGTTGTGCTGTACTGTAGTATTGTACGGTACAGTAACAGTAATATACGTACAGTACAATGTTAATATAATGATGTACATACATATGTGTAATATATAGAAATGCAGTAAAGTACTGTTCATATTATATTGTATTGATTCGGATAACACGTTACTGAATTGGAAAACTAACAAGCACAGAACCTGTAAAAACACCACAGCGCAACTGTTCCACCTAAGTTACACAAACAAACTGAGAGGTTATACAGTTGAGTGACCTTGGATTGTGATGACTGGTGCCAAAAACTGTGTGCGCTTACGCGTGTCGAGTTTCAGAGACTACTGCACGATATTATATATTATATTGATTTTCTCATATTATATTATAAATATGAATTTTAATTAAATTTAAATTTAAATGTAGTATTAATTTACATCCTAGGGGTATCCATATTTCCAAAGCCTTCTTTCCCCTCTATTACCTCCCCTTCACACACTTTCCCTAGTATTTGTGTTTGGCTTGTTGAGTGAAAAAATGTTGTATACTAAATTTTGTTCTATGATATGCAAAGGTTTTAATAAAATTAATCAAAACTATACTAAAATAAAAATTATACACAATACACGATAATAGCCAATGAGGGAAGATTGATTGATTCTAAATGTATGAACAAGTTATAGAACAATGTTTTGTTTTTATTGCTCGCTTACAAGGCACAAAGGTCCAGTAGGGCTTATGTCTGAGTCGACTGTCGAATAAGGGTTGGTTGTTTATATAATTGAAAGCGATGTGGGGTCAGTTGCTCGGGGGTGTTCTATTAGTCTTGCGTGATGATGCAGCAGGTGGCCGCTTCTCTACTGGAATACCTACCAAGTGACACGAACTTGTCAGTCAAAACAAAAACGATTTTATTAATAATTATTTCAAGAAAAGTTTTTTGTTACTCCCCCCATCCAACGAGTCTTATTTGTATTTTTTCCTCATATTGTTTTATATTTAATGATATACGCATGAATGATAATTATATAAGACGTGTACGTATACTCACATGCAAAATATATGACCTACAAATAACAAATATCATATACTTTTAAATGTAATAGCTCATATAATTTAGTTAAATACAATTTATTTTGTGCATCACGTCCAACTGCGGCTATCCGTATATATATATATATATATATATATATATATATTTATAAATTAGGAATGAGAGGTAGATTTAGAGGAAATGTAAACACTACACGTGGAGGGAGAGTGGAAAAAATATTTAGTAAACACCATCTCAGTACATGTTTGGGATTCGAAACCCGACCTCTCATCACGGGCAAACTCGTATAGTGCAAGAGCGAGCCTTATATCATCAATGTGGGTTAAATGGATTTTAGTTCTTTACTAAAATAAATGTAATTGTGTATACTTTTAAAACAAAGCAATATCTCGTTTAGTGAAGTGCTTAAGTGATGTTTGTTGATATCACCTCGCACTTGAGTGTCCCACTCACCTAGATAAAGTGGACTGTTTGTCGTCAGGTCTGGAGAGAGTGATACCATTCATCCACTGTCGGCCAGGGGGTCCCCCATCTGGAACAATCGAGAGGAACCACTCTTTAGAATTCGGCCTACCATCATGTATCCTTCCTGGCAGAGTCACAATTTTATGAGGTAATGACTGTACTAACTTGTCATTAATTAATCAGATATTGGTCAAGTTTTACATCGCGTATTACTACACGTCCGGGCTATCCTCATTTAACAACGGTAAGGGCTGGGACGAGGAAGGTAGAGCTTAGAGGAAATGTATGCACATTTTAGTGGAGTTAGAGTAGGAAACCTTTTAGTAAAAACATACCACTATTACATTTGGTCGAGATTCAAAGCACATCCTCCTCATCACCAACAACTCATACTAAAACTAGACGTTTAGTCCAGGGGGTGGTTAGTTATTAATTAGTCAATAGTATTAGTATGTCTTTTAATTAATGTTGTATGGATAGTTTTTAAATGGTAGTGTGGGAATAGTAGAATAATAGTTATATTTTTCAGTAATGCTATTAATTATAATTTCATTTGAATAAAATAATAGCACCCATGCATCACAATTTCAACTATCCATTGCCACCTCTTCATATCCTTCCTTTCCAACAAATATCTCCGACTTCGTAGTAAGCTGAGTAAGTCAACACATGTGCGCATAGAAGATATTTAGAGAAAAACACTTTTTATATAGTTAGGTATGTTTGATGAAATCTGACTTATAATAAAATGCTAAGACATTTAAACTGAAACTCAGTTTGCTTATTGTAATCCCTTCCAACACTTTGGTGTTTTAACCTAATCTGAACCTCTTGTAAAGAGGAGAAGTGCAAAGAAATTAAATTTAAGAGCTAAAGACGTCATTAGTTGGTACATAGTCGGTACATAGTTTGAAAATATATTCTGCTAGATTTCGTGATTGTATTAAGTTGAGCAATGGTCCGCAAACTTTTCTAATTAAAAAGAAATATTTGTTTTACATTGAAGGATCAACAAAAATTGGGTGAAAGACCCAGATTTTTCCATAGCAGACCTAATTTGGGTAAAATGTAGATTTAAGCTTCATTTTACCAACAATTCATTTTTACACATTTTTGCCGACTTTTATTGTGCCCATATTTGTAATTATGAGCTATCTATATTAGTTAAGAGTTTTTAATTTGATCAAAAGTTGATTATGTGTTTAAGTTAAATTTAATCTTATACATGATTATACCAATAAACAATTATCTAAATCAATAAATGTCACAACCCACTTCGGTAGCCACAGGTCTAAGGCCTACTCTTGCAGTAGACTAAGCTGCCGATGACGGGGATAACGAGGTTTGAATCTCAGTTGGGTGTACTGAAGGTGATTTTTCTGAAATGGGTTTCTCCTCTCTCTCTCTCTCTCTCTTCCCCTAAGCAAATTTGGATACACTTCCTCTAAATAAAAGTTTCCTAATCCCTAAAACCATTGTTGTACATAAGAGAATAGCCTGAACGGTTTAGACGCTAAAAGAAAGTCAAAAACTTGAAATTGAGTTGTATAGGGTTGGTGTAGCTCTCCCACGAACGTGTTTGACCCAAAAAACAAGGTAAACTTTAATGTGAGTTATTCAAAAACTAAATTGATTATCAGAAAAATTAGAAGTAATAGTAGTTTCCATACACGTCCTTAAAATATAAATATAGCTACAACTAAGAATTTACTTTCAGAGAGGCAGCGAGCCCACGGATCAGTACCGGGACACGGACCACCAGTTGTAAAACAATGAAGTTAATACTATGAATTATGGAATGGCTTATGTTTTTTGGAAGCGGTACTTTTCTAGGTACGTACGTATGCACACACATTTTTCCCGATTATAAACCAAGTTACAGGTGTCAGCCCCTGTCAATCCTTCTCTCACCAAATAGGGAAGCCACAAACTCCATCAAAACAAAGGAACAATAACATCGGCCAAAGAATAAATGTTTATATGATTAGTTTTCCCTCTAGTCTCTAATTAAAAGCTACGTTTGAACACCTTCATTACCAACTATAGAGAGTAGTGTCAGTGTCCTCAATCTTAGACAGAACGATTTTTAAAATAAGTTCCATTCCTTCATTTGTTTGAAAACAAAATATTTTTTTAATCGGCATTGTGATTTTTGAAATATTCCAGAGATTGTATTCAAAAAGTCTATTTGACAGGTCTTATGCGGTACAGAGATCACTTCTATGGCTATCAAATATTACACACAAGCCATTTTGAATGTATTAATAAAATTAGTCAAATGTATATTAAAATTAGGTTTTTTTTGTTTCTTTATTTTATATTGAAAATTTTCAAATCATTTTATGAAATGTTCCACTTATCTCTGATATTCACCTGATCTATAGAGTTCCCTTAGTATTCTGTTTACAGCATTTATAATGTGTTAGTTCCCATTGAAAGCTAAGCTAAGATTTGCTTTGCCAACTATTTAGTAAAATAGCGAACTATATATTTAAATGTGTTGGTTCACACATAAAACTAAACTAAGCTAAGCTATGCTATTTTTTCCCGATTGCTGGCCGGGCAATTTTTCCATCTCCCATCTTGAGCCACCTTATGTTGCGGATGCGCATAACGCATCATGGGCTATGTGTTGAACAGACACACTGCTGGATTGTTGAAAATAACCAAAGAAGTGTTAAAATTTTGTTTTAGTGTTGTTTCACGTGTATTTAAGTAATATTCTATTTAGGTTTTCAATTTAATAATTGTTTTTATAATAAAATTGAACCAATAATTATACAAATCAAACCTCCACACCCTAAATTTTCTTCATCTTCCGAAACAGCTGCTAATAGCAGCAGCTCCTCTTCCTCAGTACCATATTTTGAGCTCAAACAAGACATTTTTGAGAATACTATAACTTAACTTCATTGGAGTAGATAAGAATTAAACCGCAGTGAATTCAGAAGGGAAAAGAGAAACCATAGCTTAGCGATGAGTGTGAAACCAAAATGACAAAATCTTAGCCCAGCATAGCATAGCTTATCTTAGCGTTTTGTATGAACCGGCCTTTACTCCTGGGGTGGTTGGTTTGATTGTTTTCTGTTGAGTTTCTTTCCCTAGGTAAAAGTTTTAAAAATTTGTGTTTCATAACAATGTTTTACAATTGTTAGAAATTCAAATGAGAAATGTTATGAAACATTGATATTTTATAACACGTTATAGGTGTGAAGATGGTTGAAACCAAAATCATCTTTTGGCCCACTATTTTGCACAAAACTATACAAACTGCGGCCGCATGGAAAAATCCTCAGACTCCATGATGCAAACTAGATAAAACAAGTTATCAAGTTACAAAATAACATTGTTTTACAAAAAAAAATTTACATAGTGTAAATGGACCTAAAAAGAGGCAAATCTATCAACTATTTTTTAAATAAAATTCGTCCTTTGACTCTGGTTCAGCCTAGTTTACAGTGTTAGCGATCTTTTAGTATTGGCGACGCTTTTGATGGAAAGTTCTATCACTCATTGTCGCCACAAAAATAGGGCTTGCAGTCAGACAATGACCTAATGTTCAGACGCTAGAGCTATGCGGGGCAATCCCAAACACAGTTTACATCAAAGTCAGGGTGTACGTTATTAACAACCGAACAAAGTGGTTCGAGCATTCATTAAACCGAGGATTTTAACGAAAGAGCAGGGCAAGGAACCACGAATCTTACAGTTGCCGCCGCGTTGATAATTCTCCATTTGATAATAACTATAATTCACAAACCTGCTAATATATTCCAGCTCATTATAACGAGACGTCAGTGTGGGCACAATAGAGACGGAAACACAATTGCAGGAAACTGACTACCTCGTGAGTTATGAATCTTCACCTGTTTCTGTTGTTTTTTTCATTTCATAATCTTCATCGTGCTATTATTACTATTATTATCATTTTATTTTCCATGCTATTCCTTCTGGCTTCGGACGCATGGTGCCGCATCAATCTTCTTGCTCTCAAGGTCTTGGTCATTGAGGCTTCAAGTAGTTCAAGCCTCCTGTTGCATCTCAGGGATATCTTGACAATTACCTTTACCTTCATCCTAAGTCCAGTGGCTGTCCACGTGGCTCTCTTTTTTATTTACCACCTCATATTGCCCCCCCCCCCCCCCCAACACACCCTCCCCATCGTACTTTTCTTTTCAACTAAGATTCCGTGAAGGCTATAGCACTGAGGAGTCAGAATGTGAAAATAACAACATTCAACACATAAATAGGATTGTTTCAAAAGGTATTTTTAAGAAATCATTTTCATAAAGCATGTATTGTCAGGTGAATGCTAAAAGTTGCTTCAGTCACGGTGGTACTATCTTATAGTTGAAAGTTACCTGCCGCAAATTAAAAAAAATGTCAATAAGAAAATACAGTTACAATATGTGGCCCTTTATGGTTGTGCTCTTTGGGAAAAATCTAGTTTCAAAATTGGATATTTAGAGTGCCACACATATCACATAAGTACATGGCTTAGAAACTATCCAACTTAAAACATACACCCAAGCTTAAATATTCCTAATACAGGATCAGCCCGTATTTAAATAGATTATTAAGTATCTTCGTCAGCACGACATGGAATCCAACCAGGGTCCTTGTAGCCAATAAGCAATGGGTATGAGCCGGGCATAGGATTAAGGCTACCAAAACTAACTTGGTATCCAAATAAAAAAACTCACTGAAGATTTCTGCTTTTCCAGTTTTGTCAATAAAATATGTTTTTGCAAGTGTGATATTAGTCACAGAGCAACTTATACTACTCTTAAGGGTTTTTAGTTGTTTTATTTACAGGATGACAAGAAATTGTACTTTGTGTGAGCGTTATAACAATTTGTTAACTTGGTGCTTTTTACCATTAATGTTAACTAATGTGAAATTATAGAGCAGTCGGTAATTATTGTAGAGGCGATCTTTTATGGAATATATAAATTATGCTTAACTTTTTAAATACCCGAAAGTTAGAAGCGGTGAACAGAAATATAATATTACGGAATATTTAAACTAGGCTTAACTATACTAAAGAAAAACTGGCTCACACCAAAAAGCTATATCAATTATTAATTAAAACTTCAGGTCCAATCCCTTAGTTCAGTCGGCAGCGCATCTTGTCTACTAAAATAAGGGTGCCGATTTCAATGCCCGGAATGGCTGAAAATTGTGTCATAGGTGAAATTGTGTCTACTCCTTTTATAGTTATGAATAAACAGACGGGTAGCGAGTATTGTGTCTGTTCTAGAATTTAGTTATATTGAAAGTCATTTGATAATATAATCAATCATTTCAGAAAATGTATGTTGAATAACCGAGAATGATAGTAAAAATAATAAACAATAGGTTCCAGTCATTATTTACGCTCCCTGTTTCGTTAGTGTTCCTGCAACGTGTTCATGAGCGGTGTCTTATCCGTGAACGTGATTTGTCGCCTGTCCCGTTTCGTTGGTTGTACTCGGAGAGGACGTGACTTACGAACCCCGTTCTATCGGGAACAGTAAACGGATGAAAACCACCGTTAAGTCGTCTTATCTTTTCCTCCCTCCCGTCCCTCACAGCATTCCTCAGGAGCTAAGAGAACAGGTGCTATTCTGTTTAAAGAACAACCATCATGACAACTATGAGCAAAGCTTGCTTCTATCACATGTGCGTGATTTGGTAGTGGAGCAGGGCATAGTTTTCAGCAACGTTTGAAGAATGCGTAATGATACAAGTAGTAGTCTTTAATTTGCTAACTAAACAACAATATTCTTATCTTTTAAACAAAAATCAAACAAAATGTCTTTGTTTAGAAAATTAGTTTAAAGGAGGTGTATTTTATATATATTTTAATAACCCTACAAATTTCCACTTGGGACTTATCATTATCAAATCTCATAGAAATACACTTCCTGTAAAATTGTCTTCCTGTTTCTACCCTTAGATAAACCATTCATAAGTTTGGTGTTGAATGTAAAGTAGAGTATCGATAATTCTATGTGGAAGGGACCGAGGCGACCTTGGATTACCGAAAACTCGGACATACGGAATAGCATGGATAACATTAGCAGGTAAGAAAAGTTTTGGGCTTAGGAACACTAAGAAAAAACTCACTACACAAAAACTAACAGAATTTACGAAAAACTAATGACTATAGGAACTTGATACTTGGTTAATTACGCACACACACTCGACATGGGTTTAAATTTTCTGAAATTGTAACTTCCTGTTCTATTTTTAGACACCTAAATGGTCGGGAGGAGGGATCATTTCTTGGAAACTCACTGTCAACTGACCCTCCTCACATATCCCCATAACATAATATGTTACTACTGTATATTACAAAATGTTTCTATTGACTGACACGGTTTTACGGAACCTTGGATTTTAGAGACCTAATTATCGAGATTACTTAACTAATATTATATGCATCAGCACTCAATAGTAGATAGAATTAACGCCCATATTTTCAGTGGACCCGACCGGGACTCTTATCTACGACCCACCGAGTTAGAGCTGTTACTGTTAATTCGATAAATCAGGTTAAAATACACAATCACAGGATTTTATGTATAGTAACCAACAATTCTGGCGAAAAGTGATAAACGTTTCACGTTATAGTCAAATTATTCCCATTAACATGTTATTATGTATAATAAATAACCAGCACGCTCTGATTAAAGTGATGAATCTCACGTTTGTGCCAGTTTGCACCTATCTGAGTCATACATGGCGTCAGTTGTGTGTATCAATTGAAGTCCATCTTTTATTGAGTGTAGACGTGTGGTGTTATCTTGATATGAAATCTGTTTAAACTAACCTAACCTAACTTAGCCGAACTTAACCTTTAGAATATTATAATTTAGCACTTCAAGCAAACAGGTTTTGTTGTTATGTAAAATAACCAATTAAAATAATAAATTGTATGTATTTAATAACATTACACTAATATCTTTATTATTATTATTATTATTATTATTAGCACCGCGTCTTACTACCCGTTCGGGTTATACGCACTTACGCTAATGTGTAATGGTAGGGTGATTGTGAGATGAAATGAAGGACCTACAGTTCAACGTGGAATCCGAACCACGGTGGAGGCCTGGCATTCCCCACATTCACAAGATGTCTTGTCAGAGGTGAAGGAAGGGTTTGGTAATCAGATAAATCTGTGCCGGGACCGAGGATTGAACCCCGGCCGCCAGCATAGAAGTCTGACACCTTACCCCTAGACCACCAGGTCACCTACACTAATATCGGTTACTTTGGAAAATAACCGGACATTATTCATAGTAACTAGTTTATTACTTTAACAGTAACAAAGGCAATAACGCTGCCGCTGAGGTGATGTCGCCAGTACCGGAGATTCAAACTACCAGCTCCTTGTGGGAAGGTTTGGTGATCCGGGAGCAGTGGTTCTTTTGCAACCGTTCGAACCCCTCGCTTGGTTCGGTCCACTCTGTGGTGGTAATGTGAGTGAATCCATCCCAGCTCTTAACGACCGTGCATGCTTCAATTACCTCACCTTGAAGCTTATTACTGACGTTATTATACACTAAGGACTAGCGCACTTCGATCATCTTCAACTTCAAGGGACGGACTGCGTCATCACGTCATCACGAGGACACGACTGCAGCTTGGTGTGTTTCACGTAAAATTTACAAACACGCCGAGTCTATAAGCACAGTTTAATGTTCCATGAGAATAAGCTTATATGGCAAATAGAAATGCTACAAAATCTACTTTTACATATTCATACATCAAGTAATGTTAGCTGCAATTGTAACTTTTGATAGATATTCTGAATATTTATAAAATAAGTCAAATAATAAATTAAGGTTTACATTGTTATCAATTTTGGCCGCATAGAAATATGTTTGAATTTTCTAAAAGGCTCTTTCTATGAACGTGGGCTATACGTAGATACTAATTCTCTAGTAGGACTTACAAACTAACTTAACTAAGAACAGCACAACTAATATCATAAATTCAGCCCTGATGCCTAAATACTTACTAATTAGATAGCAAGACTTACAAATTTGCTTAATATAGGACAGAACTACTAATATCACATACACAGCCCTAGAGCTTAGAGATTTACTATTTGAATTGCAAACTTACGAACCTGCTTAATCTATGGCATCACGACTAGAATAGCCTTTATAATCATAGCCACACAGTCTTAGCACCGATATATCCATTAAATGGATAGCCGGACTTGCAAACTAACTTAATTTAGCTAGTATTTATAATCCTACACACCCAGTCCTAACACCGATGTAGCTGCTAAGTGGATACCAGGAGAGCCTCGTGAACATATGTATACACTTTACTATAATAGGGGAATGTATTAGAGCTATTATAACAGGGCACCCAATGTCATAATAAAGTGGTTTACGTATCTATAAAAAAAGTATTGAGATGCAGATTTGCACAAAAATATCAACGTATCTGAGACAGGAACTGTTTAATAGTTATAGCTATAAAGTTATCGAAGTCAATGGTGAACCGTCGCGTCGCTGGGCTTCACTACACACCCTGTGATTTGGGTAAGCAAGGAATCTGGATGGCTTCAGCAATTTTTCATCCTGGTACGGTCACAGGTTGTAAATATCTTCGTCCGCGCAGCTCAGAATTGACCCAGGATCTTCTAGACTTGTGCTTGATTCCTCCAACCATTTAGCCACGAGGACGGGCGTGTGGCAAACAAGTCTGCATTTTAATTAGGGGCGATCGATGAGCACTGTTCAAAGATTCACATATCCTTGACGAAGTGGCGTCGTTTCGACCGCTTTGTTTGATGACTTTAATCATAATAATAATATTTAGCACCACGTCTTACTACCCATTCGGACTATACGCTTTAAGTACTAATCACGCTAATGGATTAGGAATTAGGAAGGTTGAATTATAGGAAGTGAACCCGCATTTGCGTGGAGGGAGAGTGGAAAACCATTTAGGAAACACCCCCCCCCCCCCCGTTCACCCGACCGAGATTCGAACCTTGATCTCCCCGTCCTCAGCAGTCGAGCTCAACACGACAAGCGCGTTAGCCAACCACGCCACCGAGGCGGGTGACTTTAATCGAACGTAACAGTTTGGTTAACCTGTTAATGTTTCATTTATTGTCTTTGATAGGCACTAGGTGGGTGACCTGGTGGTCTAGGGGTAAGGTGTCGGACTTCTATGCTGGCGGCCGGGGTTCAATCCTCGGTCCCGGCACAGATTTATCTGATTACCAAACCCTTCCTTCACCTCTGACAAGACGTGTATTAATCACAACTTGTAAATGTGAGGAATGCCAGGCCTCCACCGTGGTTCGGATTCCACGTTAAACTGTAGGTCCTTCATTTCATCTCACAATCACCCTATCATTACACATTAGCGTAAGTGCGTATAACCCAACGGGTAGTAAGACGCGGTGCTAATAATAATGATATGCACTAGGAGTGTTTGCTAGTGGCAGAACTTCTGATAGACTCTGAATTCTTCACAACCTCATTTACACTTCACACTTCAAGAGACTCAGTTTTTGACTTCACAAGGGATCGCTCGCACAAAAGTCTATGAGAGTGTGTTGGTCGTCGCTTGAGACACGACGCCTCAAATCCCAGCCTCTGTGCTGTGGAAACCTTGAAGCTCTTACAAACATTCAAACACATTGAGGCTCACACACTCATGGATAGAGTTTTTTTATATTGCTAATGTTACTGTCTAATCACAATAGCTGTGGCTTTTTCTGGCAGTTGAAAATATAATTTAAATAGTTCCATATTCATCCGATTAGCAAATAGTTGCTATATTTTATATTTCAAAGCATTGAGTTGATAAAGTTTCCCATATTTGGTCTTTCCAAATTTTCCCAAAAATAATATTACAATTTATAAATAGGAAAAAAAAAAGTTATATGAGCTCTATTTTCTATTATAGTTCTTAAAAACAATCAAGTTAAAAGGAGTTTTGTCAACCTCCAAATAGTAAATATCTTCCATTGTGATAGTTGATACTTCCTCAATAACGACATTTTCATATTTCTACCAGAGTGCGTAATGCTTTTAGAGCATCAACAGAAGTGCTAGTTTCACAATGAAGAGTGAGAAAATATTGATATAGGGAAAGAAAATTGTGAATTATAAATAGACCAGCTGCAAAAGTCTGGTGTTTCTTGGGTAAAGTTTGTAGGACTGTGACATTTATTTGGATTGAAGATGACATTTCCCCTAATACCCCAAGGAGCACGTACTAGTGTCAACCTTCAGTTTTCTATTATTCTTGATTTAGGAGTTTCTTGAGTATGCGGCTTACGTGGTCTAGATTGTAAAACTAGCAATAGGTGTAAAAATAAAAATAATACACCCGAGACCCGATTCAATACCAGAATGGTCTAAGACGTCACTCTCGTGTTAGAAGGGCTTGCTGATGACGGAAATATTAGGGTTCGAAGCCCGGTCGAGTCTACTGAAGGTGGTTTTCCTAAATATTTTCCCACTTTACATCCACGCAAATGCGGGTATATTACCTCTAAAATGCTTCCATCCGCATCCCCATCCAATTATACAAGCGTATAACCTAAACAAATGTTGAGGTGGTGATAAAGAAGGTGTTTAAAAAAAATTACGCCCGAGATGTTTACTTTAAAGATTTCTATAAGTACGTAACGTAGCCTATGTAAAGTCCCGTACCTGTAGTAATGCGGTATGTGACACAATATGTGATCTTAACTGTACACTCGAAGCGTACACGCTTAAATTTCCCTAAGTTTTATGCAAAATCTCAAATCCAATGTGTAGGTTTTATTGGTTTTGGGGGTATCTACTACACTGGTGGCCATGTGGTTTAAGACGTCAAGATGTCAACGTTATTAAATAAATACACCTGAGGTGTAAAGTTGATACTAACATTTCCGGAAGAGGTAAACCGAAGCTGAATTTTCGCTCTCTATGTGTATTAGTTTATTAGCTACTCAAACTGCTGCTCAATTATTGGTCTAAGGTGTCAGGATAGCAGTAGGTAACAATATAACGTCACAAAAATACACTTGATTTGCACAACCTTGGGTTTCCTTGAATAAGTATGCAAGGTTTCAGCTTTCTAAGTTTTTTGGTTATAGAGCTATAACATACATACTTTATAGTGTATTTATATAACTACGATGTGCATTGTCTTTAAATCCGTTCGGGCTATTCGTATAACTAAACTAATAAGAGCAGGGGTGAATAAGCTCGAATTTGGAGTAAATGTATCCACATTTGTATGAAGAGGTCGTGGAAAAGCACTTAGGAAAAAAAATACCCCCAGTTCAACTGGACAAGACTCGACATCTTAGCCTGCGTGCCCACCTATGTAGATTTTTTTTTTGTGTCATTAATTGATTTACAAAATAGCGCAATAGAAAACTATTGTAACTAGGAATTGCAACTTTTATCTGAGAGTTACCGACTGGTATAAAGAATAACTCCACAGAAAACTCATTGTATTCACAAATATGTTATTTTCGTTAGGGGGACATGTTTGGATATTTCACAGATAATTATTAAATCTTCCATACGAGGAGTATTTTTTTCTTTGAGCGATACATACAGTTTTTTAGCATCAACTGCACGTTTGAGGGAGAAACGTTCAAATGACATTACAATTATGTTTTTTCAAAAACATTTTATGAGTTATATCGTGAAGGTACTTACAGGTATTTTACTTAGATAAACAATAAAAAGTATGGTAGGACAGTAATGATGATAAGAATGTTCTCCCTCACACTCTAGTCCTCATTTACGAGTGGAGCACTACAAAGGAGAGGCCGCCAAGCGCTCGACCGAGCAGTGAATGACCTAATATAACCCAGACCTCCATTTACTAACACTACTACACTACATTACCTCTCCTCTCTTCCCCTCCTTCTGGCGGTCTAGGACCTTCTCATCTGCTCGAGCACTTGTTTCCAATGTCTGGACATGAGGAGTTTTGTTCTAAGCGTCCCAAATCCGGACGCCAATAGATATGCGTTAGTTTAAAATCATCATTGAATTGTTTTTAGTCAGAATCGGTGGGCACGCGGACTAAAAATCAGTTTTGTCTTGTCTGATTCGCCGGTGATGGAGAGGTTGATGTTCGAATACCAGCAGAGACTACATTCTGAAGGCAGTTAGTTGTTCCTAAATGGTTTCTTACTCTTCCTGTACATGAATGCAGTTACATTTCTTCGTTCCTACTCTATTAACGTAGTCAAAGGTGGATAGCCTGGACTGGCAGTAAGATGCGGTGCGGTACAAAACTCAATACATGTACTTGGGATATTTAACAAACAAGTCCGACTTCTTATATCAGCTGGGCGAGCCTCCCTCTACTGGTCTAAGAATCTCAGACTCAATACTCGCCAGGGGTGAAAAAAATAATGTCACTATAAAATTGTATTTTTGTAACCTTTTCCTAAGTGGTTTACTAACGGTTTGTTATTTGGTTTCTATGTTTGTCCTATAAATAGTTTAAAATAAGCCAATAATAGTTTACACACAGATTATATGTGTAAACAAATAACATGTTCTTTCCATACACAAGATCCTATCAGTTTGAGGCGCCATAAACCATTGCCCGCTATAAATCCATCTTCAGACCCTAACATAATACATTCCAATCACAAGGACGAGATTATCTAGACTCTAGAAGAAAATGTATATCCTGCCATCCCCGGTGGTCACGTGGTCTAAGACGTTGGTCTTGCAACATACTGGATTGACAATGACAGCGAAGACGAGGATTGAATCTTGATTGGGTGCACTGGGAAGTGTTATTTCCACATATGATTTATCACCGTGGTTTTGCCATTCCTTACTCATGATTATGCAAGTGAACTTTCTTTAAATTATCTTTTTTACCCCTACCCTTTAAAAAATCCTTTATTAGTCCATGTGTTGAACATGATAATAATAATATAATTATTATTATTATTAGCATCGCGTCTTACTACCCGTTCGGGTTATACGCACTTTACGCTAATATGTAATGGTAGGGTGATAGTGAGATGAAATGAAGGACCTACAGTTTAACGTGGAATCCGAACCACGGTGGAGGCCTGGCTTTTCCTCACATTCACAAGATGTCTTGTCAGAGGTGAAGGAAGGGTTAGGTAATCAGATAAATCTTTGCCGGGACCGAGGATCGAGCCCCAGCCGCCAGCACAGAAGTCTGACACCTTACCCCTAGACCACCAGGTCACCAACATAATAATTAATAAAATGTATATTCAAATAAATTATCCCTTCAAGAGTCCAGCTACCAGCCATGATACATCAGGAGTAGTGTTTATATTAAGGGCACCGCCTACTGGAAGAGAAATATCCTCACGCTGCGATATTTCTTATGTAAATGGCAGCTATGAAGCTTCCACACTCCTAAAACAATCCTCAATTATTTTTGAAATTTCTGTCGTGACCCTGTTGTAAAACGACTTTATTTGTTTGAAGAATGCTAAATCTTTGTTTGTAACCAGTTTATTTGGGCCCAGAGCTGAGACATTTCGAATTAAGTATTGTCTAAAACAAATCATTTTAACCATTTAGTGAATTCCTTAAATTCATAAAATTAAAAATGTTAGATTTTTAATCTTGAAGCGCTGGTTTCTTAACCTAGGGTCCGTGGATAGAGTTCAGGAGCTGCTTAAACTTGTGGGAACAACAACCTTCGCACTAATTTGTCATTAATAAAATAAAATTTAAACTTTTCTATATTTTAAACGTATTGTCTTGTTATTTAATTCTTTAGTAAAGAAGTACATACATTATTGGATCACAATTTTTCTAATATTTTGATAATTGTATTTATATATAATTGTTTTACTTTGTAATCCCACGTATTTAGTGCATTTAAAAACATTATTCTGAGACTGGGTCCGTAAACTTCACCAGACTGTCAAAGAGGTCTATGGCACAAACAAGGTGAAGAACCCCTACTATAAGGACATGTTGATACCATTCACCTCCATTTTGGCGTGAACAATATTTAAAAAAAACTAATAAAGCGTATCAGCCCTCTGGTAGGTGGCCCCCTTAATACTATAATGTAATGCTCCTGTCAAGACTTGGAAGCTTTTATTCTATTGACTTGTTTATCTGTCCACTCAAGGTCATTATAGATTATATGAAAATACTGTTAAAATGTTTAAATATAAATTTAACTTTCAAGTATGTTAGGAATATGAATACACTTTTGTTATTTAAAAAAAATATCAAACACATGGCTGTGTTTGGATAAAATCTCGTGTAGTCTATCTTTTGGAGAACGGAAGAGTTTAAAATGCGGCAATAGAAGGAAACTGTTGACCAACAACAAGCTGAGCACATCTGCATACGAGTGACGTGAGGGAATGTGTGTTACCGTAATACTTGCCTCTGACGATTCCCGTGTAGCGAGTTACCTCACAGTGACCGAATGACCTCTACATTCACCGGCTCTACAGACAATTTGGAGCCGCGTCAGTCCTGTTTGTAAGTAAGACGTACCAACAGTGTGACCTGTAGTGGTGTCCTAGTGGTCTAAGGTTAGACTCACATTGCAATCATCATGGGTTAAAATACCAGCATAGGACATTAGAGGCAGTTTTTAACATTAAGGGTTTTCTCCATGGTTTTCCTCATCCTCGCTCCACGCTAATGAGAATGAATTTACTCTAAGTCGCCATCCTCGTCTTTACCCTTTAAATGAAGTCGTTAACAGCCCTTGCTTTTAATTATAAACCAAAACAAAAATAGTATAAACTAAAACGTGAGATTTGCGCGTCATTGTTAACATTTAGCATAAAAAACACAGTTAAATTGGCTATTTATAAAATGTGATGGGAGATTTAAGTAAGCTTACAGCATTCTAACAAATGTAATCTTTTACATTTGAATTGTTAATATATAGTTTATGTGCCATTTAAGACTAGTTAGTAAAATATAATTAATTTATAGTTTGAATAAATACATTTGAAAATAATTATCTGATAGTGTATACCAGTTACACTATAATATATTGAGCAATATTGTAAGCAATAAATTATGTATGAAAACATTGGCAAGAAAAAATAAAAATAAAATAAAAATTATGAGCTGTACATTTAAGAGTTAAAATTTAAGAAGAACAATTATTAAGTTACAACATTTTAAAAATAAATCAACTAAAATAATATCTATAATTTTGAATTTTAAAACATAAATTGTTCAAGTTAATAAAGTGTGAGACTATGGTGTTCACAATTTTGACCGTTTTATATCAAGTCAAAGAATTTCCTTTAAAATGTTGACAACCATCTCAAACAAAACGATAATATCATAACAAGAAGCAGGAAGTTGGAAGGCCTGCTCAGATAAAGTTAGAATGAAAACTGTTTCATATGACGCCATGCACTGGTGGTGTTAATGGGCTAGAGAAAAACGGTAAAACTGGTCCGTTGCGTCGTTTTAGTTTTAGCAAAAAGCACAGATGTTTTGGTGTGCAGTAAATGGAGATCGATTAGAATAACTACAAGTGGAAGGATAAAAGTCATGATAAAATAAAAAAGAGCAATTATAAACCTTACTTATCATTGATACAGTTGGAAAACTTGAGTTATTTCTTAACATATTATACACTATGGCCCTACCTTATAAGCTGCACTATAGTGGAATCAAGCATGGTTAGCTTGCTACCGTTCAGGGTAGCCGAACGATACATAATATTGTAATGCTATTATTTATATATTATTTTATAATAGAATACATAAAAAATTTTTTTATTAAATATTACTCTTCCTAGCCTGTGAAGTTGTAATTTATTTAAACATCTCAGTGCAACTTTCTTGTCTTACTACAGACAGGCAGGTGCCTTCAAAGGATATGCTAAGGGCAAAGAAAGAGGTTTCAATATGGAAGCTTCCAGAAGGAATATTATTTGTCGGGGTTGTTGCAAACAACAACATGTACCCCACCCCTTTATGAAACTTCATACGGTCAGGATTATGTCGACATATAAGCCATGAATTTCCCTTGAACCTGTTATAAAATATAGTAATCTTTTTTCTATAAATTTTCACCTCCACCTAGTTGGTCCTATACTGTCAGGATGGGTTGCGGCCAAGGAATGGGTACGATGACGGGTATATGTGTTTGGGTTTATAGGGCATATTGTACTACTTTGCACTACTACAAAATGTGTTGTTACTAAAAATATATAAAAGACTTTACTTAAGAACTCGTGACAGAACGAAGTATAGTGCGGAATGCTTAACCAATGGTCTGACTGACACTCCAGGTGATCCTACACGGATAAGAACCCCGGTACCCTGGGCACGATGGTAGCCCTCCAGCACACGTACTCACTGATCCAGCGTCCAAACCCACGCAGCCTTAAAACGGGAAGAATTACCCCTTAGAATCGTTGTTAAATTATCAGCCCAGTTGGCTCGAAAAATAGTACTATATATACTGCAATTTGGCCCGATTGCCAAGAGGAATGCTGACGATCTGTTTTGGGCTGTCAGAACTCATGTCCTATTGTTTACTCGCTCATTAAAACACGTTGCTATACCAGTTCTGTCACTAGCAATTCACAACATTACAGAGTTAAAATAAACACAAATACCTCAATTTATGTAATGGCGATTACAAAATCTTGATTGAATTATATAAATTGTGTGACTCGTAATTTAATCAAACTTTCCATTAAAATACTTATCTCCCCTCCCATCAAGTTCGAGTGTAAATATTGGCAATGAAACTTACGTTAAATTTGCGCGTATTATATTCAATAAATACAAATAAAAGTCTTATTTGTAAATAAGACTGTATAATTATTTATTAAAGCCTTGAACTAGTAATGGTATAGGAAAGATCAGGTCATCAAATCACTCCCAATAGTAAACTTTACAAACTGTCAGCCAACGTGGTGGCTTGAGCACATAATCACTATCACCCACCCAAAATTAACAATATAATGTCTCCGGTTTTCTTATGTTTCTCTCAAGATTAGGATGTATCTAGAAATTGTATGTGGTCCCTAACCCAATAAATTAAACTTGATATCAGGATGTTTTTAAAAAAATAATTTTCATTATTGCTTAAACGGATGTCTTGGGGAAGTGATTCACATAATAAATTAGACTTAATGGGCCCTACTTGTTTTTTTTTTAGAAAAATTAGTTTAATTAATGTAGTTTACTAATTATTAATAGTTGAAAATTTGAGATTGTTTGAAAATGGCACTAGCAACTTCTTTGAAATGGTATCTAGATTTACCAACACTACCATATTCCAAAATAATAAGTTTGTTATTAGATAATTTATAGCCCCTTGTGAACAACGAAAAATTGTACTTTTGAGTAATTTTTAGGTATGAGAACATTAGTAAACACTTTTTGCACCAGTTAATTATGTTTTTCCAAAATTTTGTGAATGTTTAATAATCCAAAAATTTTGTCATTTAAATATTAAAATATTTACATACTTATTCCAAAGCTCTTTTTCTAATGTAACACTTAAAAGATTGTTAAATAATAATATACCATTATAAAATATTTATATAGTAGTTTTAGTAACACAAATAATATTACATTTAGAAAATCTCTGCCATAAGTATTGGTATTCGTTAAAATTTTAGTGACTAAAAACAATGTCAATGGGCACGCGGCCTAAATGTAAGGCTAATTTAGTCTGGTTTGTCAGTGATTAGGTCAGGGTTCTAAACCCGGCTGGGTGTACTGTAGGTATTTTCCTCTAAATGATTCCCCACTCTTCCTCCACGCAAATGTAGGTGTATATTTGATATATTCTATCAGCTTTATTCTTAAAACATCATCGTAATAAATTGTGGATATTCTGTATTGGTAGTAAAACTAAACTATTTTGAAGCGTTACAAATATATAATGAAAAAAACAAGAGTTGCGGAGAAAAAGTTAATAAATAAAATTTCAAATAATTAACCCAAGCAACTTAAAACGGCTATGGCTAGTTTATTATGAGCCAGGTCATCAGAGCGTTACGCTTCCTCTTTACAAATATTTTCTAACTGTGAATAATGTAAGGCTGTGTATGTGAGAGAACGGTACGATATAATCTTTAGGAATATGAATTTTAAGAATGTAATTTGCCCATAAAATTATTATTATTATTATTATTATTATTATTATTATTAGCACCGCGTCTTACTACCCGTTCGGATTATACGCACTTACGCTAATGTGTAATGGTAGGGTGATTGTGAGATGAAATGAAGGACCTACAGTTTAACGTGGATCCGAACCACGGTGGAGGCCTGGCATTCCCCACATTCACAAGATGTCTTGTCAGAGGTGAAGGAAGGGTTTGGTAATCAGATAAATCTTTGCTGGGACCGAGGATTGAACCCCAGCCGCCAGCACAGAAGCCCGTAAAATTAAACAAAAACCTAGGTTTATACAGATAAGTACTTATTAATTACTAATATATGCCAAGTTTTTTTATTAAATAATTTTTTCCCGTGTCCGGGCAATATGAATTTTATTTTAATTACGCTCCTACCCGCCTCGGTGGCCGCACTACTATCGCTGGAGACTGGACTGCCAATGACGGGAAGATCTAGGTTCGAATCTAGGTCGGGTGTACTGAGGATGTTTTTTCCTAATTGGGTTTTCATCCCCTCCACGCAAATATGGATATATTTCCTCTAAATATAGCTTAGCTAATCCCTAAAATCATTAGTGTAATTAGTACATAAGCGTATAACCTAAACGGGTAGTAAGACGTGGTGCTAAAAAAAAATACGCTACTGGGGTAGGTATGAGGCAGGTAGAGTTTAGAGGAAAAGTGCCTTATTCACATGTAGGAATAATGGGGAACCATTTAGGAAAAATATTCTATTCTTGGATTGAAGTCCTTTGGTTTTGTGAAAACGATATTTTTCTTAGTATTATTATAATTAGCACCACGTATTACTACCCATTCGGGTTATACGCACTTACGCTAAAGTGTAAATGGTAGGGTGATTGTGAGATGAAATGGAGGACCTACAGTTTAACGTGGAACCCGAACCACGGTGGAGGCCTGGCATTCCCCACATTCACAAGATGTCTTGTCAGATTTTCTTAGTAGTTGTTCATAAGTTTTCCTAATTCTAGGCCTATTACATTGTAATAATTGTGGGTACACATCAGTTGGCCTAAACTCATTTGACCAAAGGCTTAGGCCAAATGACTTTAGGTCAACTGACTTTTGGTGAATCTGACAGCCTCTTTTTTTTACTCGAAATTCATTTTAGACCAAATAACTTAGAGGTCAAGTGTTTTTAGGTTAAATGGCATTAAACCAAATGAATTTTTGTCAGGTTAATTTTTAGGCCAGATGCCATTAAGTCAAATGACTACTAGGCCAACCGACTTTTCATAAAATTTATTTAAAGTGTGCTTTGTGGTCTTCGGAAACATTCGTTATGATTTGTTCTGATGTTACTAGATGTCGAGGTGTGTCATATTTAATTAAATAATATTTATTATGATTTATAAATACTTATATTTGTATTCTTTAAAGTTACTACTGACAAAGGTCTAAGATAATATATGGGTCCACCCAGGGGCGCCAAATATCGAAAATTAGGGGGACTGGGCTCTGGGGGATATGGAATACTTCCGGGTGGGATTTTTCAAATATTAAGGCCTCAAAAATTAAGTTTGGGGCTTATTTAGGACTTAAATCTGTTTTTTTTGTCAATTAAAATGTATTAGTGTAAGCAGCTTGATACAACACTGCTGTGCTTGGGTATATCCTACTACAAAACATTGGAAACATACTACTCACAGAGTATCTTAACAGTTTTATTGAACAGTATATTAAAATAAAATAAGCAAGGAAACTTGAATTGAATACTTTCTATTTAAATAATATAAAGAAAATATCACATAAATACTCAACAAAAGTCTATCAAAATAACTTCAGAACAAGGCAAAAGTGGTTCTTCGCACTGGGTTGTTTTTAATGAACTCTTTTACAAGTGGTATAAGATCCAAGTTGTCCAGCACAGCCTGATGTGCGTTAAGTACTGCTATGTTTAGATGTATTAAAATATTGGGGGGACTCTGCCCCTCACCAACAACATTGGGGGGTAGGGGGGTTTGAGCCCCCAGCCCCATAGAGTCGGCGCCAGTGGGGTTACGCACTCAATTAAAATATTGTAGAGAAGTTTGAACCACAAAGTTTTCATTTTATGATTTAAGGTATCTATTGGTTAAAATTCCTTGAATTTGGTAGCCTTAGAAAATAACTGATGGTTTACCACAACATAACCTTATTAATAACATAGGCCTACATATCAACCACGATAATTATTTCTCGTTATTGTAAACACATCTAAATTGTCGTTGTGGTGCGCTCAAACACTTTGGAGGAGAGAGTGTGGTGGGAGGCCGCCTAGGGGGGAGGGAGGGTTGGTAGACGATTGTTATAAATAAAATTATTGTAGGCTTATGGTACTAAGATATCAGTCTTAACAGCTAGTTTACTACAACTGAGGGATTTCGTATTTGAATCCTACATCAAAAATAAATGCTCATTGTCAACACACCCCTTCCCTCACTCAAACCCCAAATCCATTGGTCCCAAGTTTGGAAAATGTTTCTAGGTCAACTTTATTTTTCTCTGGGCCTAAGTACCCTTTAGGACTGTATTTATTAATAGGGACGAAGGAGCTAGAGTTATAGAGTAAATGTACCTATATTAGCTTGGAGGGAGATTGGGAATGCATCAATGAAAAACTATCCTTAGTACACCCAACCGGGATTCGAAACCCGATTTCCCCGTCACTGGCAATCCAGTCTAACACGATAGTGATGCGCTAGAACATGCCACCACCGATACGGGTCTTGGAAAGACAATACCACTCTGGGGAAGCAAATGGTGCTATTTGTGATAGAACATTAATATCAAACAGTTTATTTCGAAGCGTACAGAATGCGTGTCGCTAATTTTGAAATATTTATGTCGTATTGTGAGTTGGTATGTTACCGGTTACTCGCAAACGTTTGAGTTTCCAATTCAATAATACTGGAGAGCCGATGACGTTTGGAGCCAATGAGAAACAAACGCGTTATTAAATCAAATACATACACTAAAGCAGAGATGTTCAATTAGAGTCCCACGGGCCACATCCAGTCCACCAAGCCCCGCAAATTAGCCCACGGATTTTAAGTACAGCCATCAATTGAAAAGCACCGTGTAACATGCGTTTGCTTTTGGCCTTGAATAATGCAGGTGGCTGGGCTACAGGGTGGCCGGGATGACTTACATCACTTCTTCCCTCCCTCCACAAATTGTGCACAGTATTACAGACGTCTTGCCAGTTGATATTTGCCTTTATTATCGTTTGTGCGTTCTTTACAGTTATTTTTGGAGTGCTTTTTTTTTTGTAAGATTTGAAACTAATATTGTAAGTTTGTTCGTTATCTCTCTAGAATGGCACTTTCTATTCAGAGCAGTAATAAAAGAGAAAGCTCGATGATGAAAACCGTCTTTTTAAAGCTGAGTGGACTAATAAACTTAGTCAATGTCTAAAAGTGTATGTATTTTGTGCAATGAATGTGTGACCGCGATCAAGAAGTAAAACTTGAAGATACGTTATGGAAGAAAACATACATCTTTTGAAAGTTCTTACCCGAGCGATTCAGCGGTGCCTATATCAAAGTTTTATCTCTGATAGCCTCTTATCAATGAGGAAGTAGTGTTCTCGTGCGGGCCTTGTCCCGAGAAATAGCTACCACGGCGTCCTTGCAAGTGTCCTGCTATTGACTGTAAAAAAAAAAGCCCTTTACCGATTCCGAATTGATAAAATACTGTATGATGGCAGTAGGATATTAAGAAAATAACTACCGAAGAAAAAACTAAATCGATTTTTATATATTTCATTGAGGAAGTCCCAAAGCCAGACACACTACATCATGTAGAATATAAATTCTCGGATCAAAAACATTTAACAAAATCGGCACAGCTTAGAACGGGTGGAAACAATATCGATAGCAGTTGATGAATCGAAGATACCACCCTAGGTTGAACATATTCACACGTTATTTCAATGGTAACAGTTTTTGTGAAGAATTGTTAGCACTACTTCTTCTGGAAGAAAATACTACTGCACAGGCTATCTTCGAAAAAAATTCAAAACTCTTTCCCGGAAAATAAAATAGATCTGCAGAAGATTTGTCTCCGTGAAACGGATTGTGCTCCCTCCATGTCTGGAAGAGAAAGTGGTTTAGTTATCTCCTAAACATCAGTCCTTACCTTGCATTATTTCCCAAAGTGTATTTTGCGCCAGATTTTCGGGTGACTTATTTAGTATGTTATGGATACTAGTGGGAAAAATTTTAGCTCTATTAGATCAAAGCTCAGTCTTTAGCAATGACTGTTCTGTAAATTATTAGTAGACAGGTATGCAGAGCACAATTATCTTTTGATTCATAGTGATATTCGTTAGTTTAAGCAAGGATAAAGTGTTGGAGATGTTTATTGAGCTCAAAAATGTGATGATCGTGTTTCTTAGATCTTCAACTATAAAAGGATCTGCAGAATTCCAAGAATTATTGCCGGTTGAAGATTTTATGTGCAAAGTTGGGTTATTCTGCGTTGTACTTTGTCGCATTAATGTGTTGAATAACCAACTTCAAGAAAAAAACAAATTTATAAATAATTAGGTTAAAAAACTAAATGTATTTCAAGAAAAACTTGCAATAATTTATTTGGACTTGACATAAGTAAAATTGCTTTATCTATCGAAACTGCGTGAAATACTTGAAGCTTTGTCAAAGAGGGTTAGTCCTGTTATGATCAATTTCTTGATTAATCCGAAGAAAAACTTTGAGTACCAATTTATAAACTCCAACATTGATAAATAAATAACTATATTTGTTAGAAATCTATTCAAGTTCAAGGGACAATATTTTTCCGGAGATGTTCACAACTTCTACCTCAAATTGACAAAGGACCTTTTCAGTTAGAATTATTTGATCTGATATAATCATCGGCATTGCGTGATCACTTTCAAGATGTAGGGATTGGTTTGGATGATTTTATTTATTATATTATTATTATATTATTATTATTATTATTATTATTTATTATTATATATTATTTTATATTAGCACCGCGTCTTACTACCCATTCGGGTTACACGCACTTACGCTAATGTGTAATGGTAGGGTGATTGTGAGATGAAATGAAGGACCTACAGTTTAACGTGGAATCCGAACCACGGTGGAGGCCTGGCATTCCCCACATTCACAAGATGTCTTGTCATAGGTGAAGGAAGTGTTTGGTAATCAGATAAATCTGTGTCGGGACCGAGGATTGAACCCCGGCCGTCAGCACAGAAGTCTGACACCTTACCCCTAGACCACCAGGTCACCTTGGATTGGCATTGATTCAAACTGGTTTCCAAAACTAAATACGATTGTTTTGTTTTTATTTACTATCTTTGGTCTACTGATGCTTGTGAATTATCCTTTTCACGTGTGAACGCTAGCAAGTGTAACATCCGGACCTCACTGGAAAATAATCGGCAAGAAGACAGTCTCCAAATGGCTTTGACAACAAATGAACAAAAATTTTCTAAGTTGGTTAAGCTGTCATTTTTCCCATTAACGATTTATATTTGAACTATGATTTTTACATCATTTACTTTTTCATGTCTGCTAGTATTATTATATCTTTAGTATTTAATGTCACTGAAATAGATCAATCAATTCAATTTATAATCAAATATACTACGTTTCACTTTATTCCCCCTTTTAAACTGCATACTTATACTCTAATAAATGTCAAAACCACGGCCGGACTGAAGTAATAATGTCTAGTCCGCCAGATATTTTGATTTTTTGGAGTGGCCAGCTTGGATAAATATAGTTGAATAGCCCTTCAATAAAGAAAACACTATTGTTGCTTTGAGTGCACCGTGTTAAATGATTAGTTTGGCCTAGCTATAAATATCCTCCCATTTTTTGCGACCAAGATGATTGTATTGAAAATTGTGGAATTATAGAAGTATTAATTTGGTTTTCATTTTAAGCAAATGTCATTATAGCTTTGGTGATAACGTATTAGTTTAGAGAGTCAAAGGTACCACGATTAATACATGGTTAAGTTAATATTTTTAATTTTATCTGAGTGAAAAACACTTGTAATTTTGAATTTAATATTAATATAGTCCTATTTTTATTCAGTATATTTTTAAAATAATTAGTATAGGTAATAATTACCTAATAAATTGTTCACAATCTTAGTAAAAGTTATATTTTTTTGTCTTTAGTTTTTAATAAGCATATTTTTATTACAAAACCCATTAATATATTTTTCAAATAATCTCCTTCTTACCAAATCGCAAAGTTAGTATATTGCTTTTAATTTAACTTGTTTAGTTTTATTTATTTAAAAAAAATATTACTGCTCTAGTACTACAGTAGCCCCATGGCTTCTTTGGTGCTGACTGACAGCTGACAGCTTTAAAGAGTTACCAGACCAAATTGCGTATCCCTACGCCGAACCAGATGATCTGCAAAAATATGTGTTTAGCAGATGTCACTTCTGACAGTAAAAATTTAAGGATATACCTAAGTTTTGACTGTCAGAAGTCAGCTGTGAGCTGTCAGTCAGCACCAAAGAAGCCATGGGACTACTGTACGTAAGCTCAACTACCACGCATGTTTTTAGACAAATATTTTGAAATAAGAAATTTATAATAATAATGACATTTCTGAATGTTGTGAAATAAAAAAAAGGACTGTATTAATAGTAACTTCATTTTCTACATTGGTTAACTACATGGTAATTTTCATAAAATGCATACATATTTTTACATGAAAAAAACTCTTCAAAGTAACACAAGTAAAATTGCTTTTTGTAAGAGATACTAAAATGAGATTTAACATTTTTAGGGTTCTATTAAGTAAAGTTTATGTGCATTAGTAAGAAATAGAAATTTGTTGGGATAAATTGTGAGAATTCTGTGTTGAATTTCAAGGAAATATCAACAATTATTTAATAACTAGCAAAATATCCGTTTGGAAAGCAATGGCTTCATTTATGGCAGTGTAATGTCTTCCATTGGCTTGCTGGACAATTAATGCGAATGGGAATATTATTTAGTGACCCTATTATTCTGGGAGGCACATTTCAACTAGAGACTCTATAGCAGATCAGATATTTACTCCAATGAAAGTGTGAAACTGTTCCTCTAAAAAATATATTTTCACTATTAAAAAAAATCAAACATACTTTTTCGTTTTTGGGGGCTACATGGGAATTTTCGGTCACCAAGCCGATCTGATCGGCTCTGGCTACTATCTCTAAAAGTGCCATGATCCGATCTGATCGGCTCAGTCTACTACAGTTAAAAGTGCCAGATCCGATGAGGTCGTCTCTCCAGATTTAAACTAGTTCTCGCTTTACCTTATAAATAGTGTAGTAGTGTCATGTATCACTGGAAGGAGAACATTTCCCTCTATTAGTTTATATAAGGTTGGCCACAAAACTCAACCGTAAATAGTTGTTATTGAAACTGGGAATTTAGTACATTTACAATTACACGGTCATGGACTCAATTTCTAAGCTAAACGCCTGTTTACATACGAGCTGCATGGAAAAACATAAGTGTGGCTAAAAATTATACGGATGTAAACAGTTTTGTAAGCAGTTTTCAAATGTACGGGCTAAATTGTTCTGAGTTTAGAAAAATATACTCTTTAGATTTTCATGTTATGTCTTATGAATGAAAAGATCTCTTTACCAATGTAAGGAAATAGGCGTAGTGACTTTATAAATGTATATACTATGTAAAAAAAAATGAAATTATTCAATATAAATGTTATTTTTTGAAAAACGCATTAATTACGTGTAGGCCTAAATATGTATTCATCGAGGTAAGCAATATAGTAAATCTTGCTGTAAGGTAAGCAATAAAGGCCAAGTTTCCCTGATTTATTTTTGGTTAAGGGCTACCTGGCTGCAAAATTTCAGATTCCTAGGTTTTATGGCATTTGAGATTTTTGTGACCTAGTTTGTTTTTTCTAACCCAACATTTTGGGGCCTTCCATGGGAATTTTTGGCCAACATTTAATTCCTTAAATCTGTTGGGCAAGGGGCTACCTGCCTGAGAAATTTCAACCTCCTAGTTCAAATGGCCTTTTGAGAGTATTTTGACCTGGTTTTTCTGGAACCACCCCACTTCCCTTTGGAGGGACCCTTGGAATTATTTTGTCACCAAATATGTCTTCACTTTTTTGGGATAGGGGTTACATGTTTACAAAATGTCAGATTCTTAAGTCTTCTGAGCTTTGAGATTCTTTTTTTAAATTCCCACATTTTGGGGGTTCCCATTGGAATTTTTTGTCATCAAGTATTTCTGCATCCTAATGCACTAGGGGCTAACGTCCTGAAAAATTTCACCGTTCAAGCTCTTCTGGGCATCTAGAATTTGTCAATTTTGAGTGGCCCCTTGAGAATTTTTTGTCATCAAATGTTCCTGCACACTTTTTGGATAAAGGCAACCTGTCTAAAAAATTCAAATTTTAGGTTTTTGAAGCTGCAAGGCTTTTTCTATTTTGATTTTTTGAAATCCTTCCATTTTGGAGTGCCCCATTAGGATTTTCTATCATCAAGTATCTCTGCATATTTATGGCCTAGGGGTTACTTGCCTGCAAAATTTCAGCTTCTTATATCTTCTGGGTTTCAAGACTGGTTGGAGAGAGGAACTGGTAATTATTATGGTAGAGATAATTTGGTGGAGATAATTTAACATAAGGGACTGTTATTGTGTTAACGGAGTCTCTCCTATAAACAGTTCTAGTGTCTCGAAAATATAAGTGTAATAGTTTGAGATTCAAAATAAGGTCAAGGCTTTAACTCAAAACCAACATTTTATGTTTATATTGAGTGTTCATTTGAAAACTTTTCACCGAAATAGCTCGAAAACAATGTATTACAGAAAAAAAAAGTTTTAAACAAACGTTGTTTGGTTCTGAGTGGGAAGTAAGGTGGTAAGGCTGGTATGACCTTGGGTGGCGACGTTAAGGTCATTTTGATTTTGTTTTAATGAGACCCCATATTGTTATTACTATTCTTGTAGATCACGTTGTGCCATTTTAAAAATAGTGGTTTAAAGCTTTTTAAAGTAAAAGTTATCACGAGAAATGAACCTCACAAGTGTATTTTAGGCCAACTAATTTTAGGTTAATTGACTCTTGTTGAGATTAATTTTTGGTCTAAATTACTTTAGACAAAATGACCTTAGGCTAAACAAGTTTAGGCCAAACAATCTATTGTGAAATTAATTTTTAGGACAAATTATTTTAGACCGACTGACTTTTGGTAAACTTAGAAACGGCGACACTTTTTTAATTAAAAATGAATCTTAGGCCAAATGCTTTTAGGACTTTTGGTCAAATTATTTTAGGTCTACTGCTAAGTCCCTATAATTGTTTTGGAAAACTATTCAAGTTATGAAATGTCTAATATAGTTTGTATCATATGAACTGACTTACTATGAAATTCATTTTTGGGCCAAATTATTTTAGGCCAACTAACTTTTGGTGAAGTTAGCAACGGCGACATTTTTTACTAAAAATGAATCTTAGGCCAAATGGTTTTAGGGCTTTTGACTTTGGGTAAAATGATTTTAGGTCTACTGCTACCTCCCTATGATTGTTGTGGAATACTACTCAGGTTATGAAATGTTTGTTTGTTTGTAACACATGAAATTTAACATATTAACTAACTGAATTGTGCAGGAGACTATTAATAAACACAAGCTAAATATTTCTGTAGAGAGCATTTTAGCATTTTAATAATTCACTGAGTGTATGTAGTGCATACCATTTCATTTATTTCTTATCGCCTCACACAATATATGAGAAAATTAATTGTTTATAGCAAATATGAGGCTAATTTAAACACACAAAACATTATTTTAAGAGTAGATATAACAAATATTGTTTCTACATTAATTTAATATTTTAACTTACTGCTTTCTCTTGGTGAAATATGAAATAATCATCTCGGTGGATCAGTCAGTGAAAGTTAAACGATGGATGTAGGGGAGTACTTATTAGAGCTGAGCTTGTAGCAACAACAAATGTTATGTGTGTATCTGTATCCAATCCCGGCCGAAATTATTATGTGGGAGTATAGATGTGAGTGGAGACTAACAATAAAAATGTTGCTAGAAAACTTTCCGCTTTGGTAGATTTTCAATTATTTTGTTCTGAACACTTATAAGGTTTACACCTCAGTTAAACTATCCTGAGGACATTAACACCAGAAACATTATCAAGTGAGCTAAAACAATGCAATCACAAGGATTTCAGTTCCCTCATCATACTCACGTATTAACTACAGCGCTTGGTAGTTGAGTGTGTCACTAACATTGAGTCAGATATCTTAGTACTGATATATTATAATCAATGCCTTAAAGAATACGTCTCCCGCTAATACCCAATCAATAGAAAATAAATCGAATAAATTAAAGGCTGGCTTAAGTTTTGACTAATAACCCCCCCCCCCCATCCTTCCTTCCCCCACTCATTCCCGAACACCCTATTTGATTCATATCTATATACGCAATAGGCTCTAGGTGCCTTCCAACCCAATGCAACTTCTTCCCCTACTTGTTTATCTCTAGGTAGGAGCAGGCAGGCCTCTCCATTAAACATACACAAAAGTGGTATCGCATCACCCGGATCATAACGTTCCAATGAGTTTGGAAGTTGGGGCCAACGATTTGATGGAGAATGAACATTTCGATACTAGTCTTGTTTGTCTGTTCTATTGGGTTAAGTTGTTGGCTAGTAAATCATGTCTTTAAATACCTAAATGTTTTTAAAATTAGTAAGTTAAATATTCCAAATAAAAATCCCATAAACTGAAAGTGAGTACTTATTACTTTTTTTTTAAATACCTATAATAGTTGGATCGCCAAGAGAATGGCTCTATCTAACAGTTCAAAATGTTACCGATTAAACTTACAAGTATGCCAATTCAAGTATTTAGAGGCACCTTTAGCAGTAAGTAGTATAGTGACCGTTTTTAAATTTTGGTTAGCTATAATGTTAAAATTCGTACATACCTTTATGTGCTTTATTTTCCGGGAGCGATACGACTATAGATTCAATGCAAAACTCGAAGGTCATCGTGTAGCAGGCTATAGATAACTAACAAATAAACAGCACGATTGTATTACCACGCAACATTCCCCCACATTTTAATATAATCCGCATATATACAGACAACGCCTCACAGCATGATTTTAACGAGATGTGGCTACATTAGGAGTGTTGCGTGTAAATTCTTAAACAACTAGGACAGGAGTTCGATCCTTCTGTGTCACTTACTTGACCTTATGCAGAGGCAGATAGATCTCTGCGGTCTAGTATGATACTCGTCAAGAAAGTTCTAAACTCTGAATAGACAAATTAATCATAGCATGACATAATGGACTGGGCCTGTTTGAGAAACTTTCCGAGACCTTTTACTGTAGTGAGTGATTATTACTTTCCTTAAGGGGAGAAATTAATCGACTACTATGCAACTGTTATGTCAATAAAATAATATATTATTATTCAATCACAACACCAAGAAAATGGTATGTTATTCTATTACCAAACAAATATAGCAGTAAACTACTCTTTAATTATTTAATCACGATGCCAAGTAGCTACTCTATTATTCTTCAATCACGATGATAAGTAGCTAATCTTTCATTATTCAATACAATGTCAAATAGCTATACTCTTTTATTCTTTAATAACGATAATAAGTTCAGTAACTAATATTTTATTCTTGAATACGATTCAAAATAGCTACTCTTATTTTTTTTATTCAATCACGATAAAAAGAACCTAGTTAATAATTTATTATTTAATACGATGCCAAATAGCTACTACTTTATTCTTCAATCACGATGCCAAGTAAATACGCTTTTATTTTTCAAACGCGGTAGCAAATAACTAATATATTATTCTTCACTACAATGCCTAATAGCTACTCTTTTGTTCTCCAATTCCGATGCCAAGTAACTACCCTTTTATTCTTCAATAAATATGTCGAGAAACTCTTATTTTATTTTTCAAATACGACTCTTTTATTCTTCACTCACAATGTTAAGAAACTATTATTTATTAATAATTTTGTATAACGAAGATCTAGATAATATCGTAAATATATCATCTGTCTTAATTTGCTTCGTTTTTATGTAAAAATGTGATACTTTTATGAAACTAAAATCAAAATATGATTAGATTTACATTAAAGAAACCCGCCTCGGTGGCGTAGTTAGTTAACGCGTTGGTTTAATATTGAGCTAGACTGCCGAGGACGGAGAGATCGAGGTTAGAATCTAGATTGGATGATCTGGGGTAGTTTTTCCTAAATGGTTTTCCACTCTCCATCCACACAAATGTGGGTTCACTTCCTCAGATTCAACCCTACCAATTCTTAGCCCACTAGCATAATTAGTATTTAATCGTATAACCCGAACGGGCAGTAAAACACGGTGCTATAAATTTTTTACATTAGATAAATTGTATGAAGGTAGAGTGTAGGGAGTCCTTATTTAAAACACCTCATATGTTTAGTTATTATCAAAGCCATATTAGTACATATTCTATCAGTTTCATTGCGAGAGTTGAATTCCATCAGTGTGTACAGCTTTTTAAAATTGTACCTCCCAGTCTGTAGTTAGAGTGGTTAACCAAAATATAAGAGGCCCTGGTTAAATTCCAGGTGGCGCTGACTTACATAAATATTATTTATGTGCAGGTTCATCGTGCTACCCAATCAGTTAATATCTAAGTACTTGTGCTGAATGTTTAGTCTTACGCATACTGCTCTGAGTTAAATTAGTTTTTATATTGTGTTTTTAGAAAAGGTTATTTTTTTAAATGGTATAGTATATTTAGTGGTGTATTTCAGCGGTTTTGATTAATCTAGTAAAATCTAATGAATATAGGAGGAAATAGGGTAAATCCCCTAAATTTCTCTGGAGAACAGAGGGGTGGCCACAGTAACAGGAAAAAGGACTACCAACTCACGATACTAGGCATCAAACCCTGGTTCTCCATGCATTCTCAATGCATGCTAATACACATCTAGTCATGCTCGTGATAGAAAATAAATACATATTCTTAAGCACATACATTAAAGTAGATATATTTAAAATTAAAATAAACCTCTTTAAAATTATAATATACATATGCTTGTTTGAAGTAAGACTTCAAATAGCGAAATAGTAAAACGTTTCTATAACTCATTACAATAAAAACACCACATATCATCGTGAATTTATTATCAACTCACTTCTAAAATAAAAAATAAATTTTGAGTTGAGTTAAGGTATTACTTTGATTGATTAGTTTAGAAGTTTGTTGTGTGCAATCAGTGAATCTGAAGTGAGCTATCTATCTAAAAGATCCATCGATATATCTATCGCTCTACTATTTGTTTGCAAGCGCGTGTTGTGCAAGTAATAGCAAGGGAAAATGAAGCAGGTGTCTTGTTACAGGTGTTCTAAGCCCGTAAGTTGAGACCTGTTGAAACAGTCACGCATGAAGGCCCTGGGAAACAAACTCGATATTGATCAACTTGCAGCGAAAGCAGATCACACTATCTATCACGTCAGGTGAGAAGTTGGTCAAGATCAATCTTATGATCATCGATCACTCGGCACGGTATTTAAGTATGTGGACATCATGAAAAGTTCAAAACTTATTTTCGAAAAGCTGCTAGTCTTACAACTCTCTGGACTCTGCTCTGTATCTTAAATTGTTACTTCGATATGAGGCAAGAACTTGTCCATAGCTAACTTTGTTACTACAATATGAGGCAAGGACTCTGCTCTGTATCTTAACATTGTTACTACAATATGAGGCAAGTTGCCTGTGTCTTAACATTGTTACTACAATATGAGGCAAGATTCGCTCTGTGTCTTAACTTGTTACTTCAATACAGCGAGACTGCTCTGTATTTAACATTGTTACTACATATGAGGCAAGGACTATCTCTATATTTAACATTGTTACTATATGAGCAAGGATCTGCTCTGTGTATTAACATTTACTACAATATGAGGCAGACTTTGCTCTATATCTTAACATTGTTACTTCAATATGAGGCAAGAACTCTGTTCCATAGCTTAACATTGTTACTGAAATACGAGGCGGAGAACACTGATGTATTAATACTGTTAGTTTGGGCAATTATACTAAATAGTAAAACAGCAGCGATCAATATAAATGAACATTGTGGCGAACACTTTTCACTTACGTTTACTCCGATCAAAACCAGATGTTATTACCATTTCTTAATAATTTAAATTGAATTGTATTATTTTCTATTTCCTTAATTTGTGTCGAAAGTACCATTTTCAATTCCAGATGTCATTTTTCAATTTAAAGGATGAGAATTAGATGCGGCTATAATCGTACTTAACAACTATAATATCTGGGATATTCTATAATGATACGCGGTTTTGTGCAGTTGTTATAGTACTATTTGGCAGCACGAATCCCTCCCGAGTCGAAGGTAGCTGTGTTTATGCATGCCCATCTCGTGTGCTCGGCAGTATATATTTATCTCATGCACTCGAATATTTGTGAGATATTATTAAGTGAAAGGTCTACTTATTCATCCCATCTCGTGCACTGAACAAGGAAGAAGGAATAGCTTGCGACTTTTTTTCACTCCCTTAAAATGAAATGTTAACCTCTCGTACACTGGGATAGGTCCACCCACGTCTCTATGTCGTTTTCAACCCCTCTTCCTCTCCTTTAGCCAATTCCATGTTTGTCTATGTCAGTCCAAGACAGTGTTTACTATGTAAAGACAGGATTGTAAAATACCATCATACAATGCATTATAATTGATTTCTTAAGCAGGGTAACAATAATAAACATCTTTATTTGAAGCCTTATGGGATTTTCCCCTCTTTTTATTTTAGTTCATGCACGTTTTTCTCTCTTCTATCATTCGGAGCCAACATGAATCAAATTTATTATGTGGAAACAATCCGTGGCCAACCCGGAATACTTTATTTAGGAAATAAATACACTTCTAAAAGAAAAATTTAACTAAACGCTGAAGTTGTGTAAAGGTATGGTAACCTCAGCGCAACTCGTGCCTTACGTCTGGGGCCAGCGATCAGACTGGTTTCCATATTTTGATGAGCAAACTGAATACTGCAATGAAGGAGAAAGAGAGAGGACTTCAGAGCGTAGTGAATAATTGCTAAGTAAGGTATTGTGAGCTCAGGAAGTACATACCATGTTTTTTAAAGCATTGCAATATTCGTGAAAGCCCTTCCTATCACCTAATCAATCAGGTTATGGTGAAAACTTTGAAAATGTTGACTTAGCTTGAGGATGCATGCCTCTTAATCCCAGAGTATACCCATTCATTCCCCATGCACCAATGTTAGTGATAACGTCCAATATGGTACTCTCCCTCCAACCTACTCTGGTGTGAACGCTTCCTGACTTCCACTAGAAAATGTGACCCCTAATCAGGGCCTTGTAATAACTTATCATTTGATTTTCTTAATAGTATGCGTTAACTTGAAAGCCTTGTACTAAATATTTGTAAACTATTGATTAATGAGATGTCAATAATAAGATTCCTTTCCCCCTCCTCTATTTGAATGCAATTAAAGCACTACTAAGTATTAATTTGAATTTCATTCCTTATCTGTTTAGTGTCAAAGCCACTTTATTCATAATCTGTATTTATAATGAAATTGAACTGTGGAACATTGAGGTGGAAGAATTCTCTGAGCTTCTTGTTTCTCTTAAATAGGTGATTGTGTATAAGTATGGGGAAGAAACCTTCATCGGTACGTTGACTGTATATGGGACTAGTTCCATTATTAATTTATTTTCTGTTCATTATATTTTCATCACATTACTATCATCATCCTCTTATTCCACCGAAAGCATGTAAGACTTAATCGATACCCCGACTTATTATCATAGTTCAGACTAATATTATACCAAAATAGCATCTAAACACTAAAGAAACCCCAATTTAAAATTCTGATAGCTGAGGAACGATCTTTAGACTACCCTATAAAAATGACCCATGACTGGTGACCAACCAGATGCTTCTAGAGAAATACTGTATCCACGTCTGCGACTCACTATCCCACGCATGCGTCGCAGACACGAGACGCGAGTCGACACCAAGTGAACCTACCTTTATAGGCCTTGCCCAAGTTTCATTACCACTGACGGTGAAAACTGTAACGTCAATGAAAGAAAAACATTTATATGTGCTTAAATCGCTAAAATTGAAATCGAAAAATGTTATTTTAATCGTAAAAAAACGTGTTTGAGAGGAGTGAGCATTTATTCCCAAATACATAAATGGAATTTTATGAAGCATTGGATACAGGGTTGAATTTTGTGACAGAGATTCCACAGTCAACATCAATAAAGTCTTCTTTGTATGGACAGAAAATCAATGCTTTCGGTGTAACATCTTTGCCATCTAATTGAAGAGAAATAATACCACCCAGAAATGTAAACCCCTATCGAACAATTTTCTCTTCAATGATGATGGTTTAAAATCATATGATGGCAAATTCGAATAAATTGGGACAGGAATGCTTAGAAGAGTATAAAATTTTCTCGGAGATGGAATTTTAATAATGTCCTCGTTAATTCAGTAAGCTTTATAGAATCCGTGTGGATTGTTGGTAGTAGCGAGAGTTCTATAATGTTATTCCTGCCATTACGCACTGCTTCCAGACAAGAAGCAAAATACGCAGAGATATTTATCACGCTTGTCATAGAAAAAGTTGCACTATGGTCCCCAAAGTATCTAAAAATTATTAGGAAACTTCAAGAATTCCGGCACTTAAAAAAACCTTTCAAATACAATTCTCAACGGGGGTAACTTTCATTTCAATCAATTAATCTGGAAGTAAGTACAAGATCTTGAGATGACTAAAATGTACAAGCACAATCATGAATTGAGGCAACATATTAGGATGTGCGCAGCCCTGGTCACATACCACTTATGTTTACTGACGAAGGATCCTTATGTAATGGAATCATCTTTTGCATGTGAGATAGTTTAACAATTTAATTATTACTTTGTGGAAATATAGTTAGAGTATAATTCAGTAAAGGACATGTTGATCTGGTATGAGGAAAGACACAGGAATATCAATTCAGTTGAAGGATGGCACAACCGTCTTAACACGAGCATCGGTAAAGCCAAACTAAATATTAACGAGTTGGTAGAATTCTAAAATAAGATGCAATATGGTGTGAAACAATTAAGAGACAACTAGAATTGTACGTGGCCCCAGTAAATAGACATAAGAAGTATATGTAGCTAAATTACAGAATTAGTAAATTTCTCATACGTATCTGACAATTTACGCATGTCCATAATATACTCTGCTTTAAAATTCGAGTAAGAAATGACCCTAGGCACTGGATGATTCCTGGATAGCTCAGTGGTGTGCTAATACAAAGGTACCGGGTTCGATTCCTAGGTCCAAGGGTCATTTTTCAATTCAAAGAATATATTATTTTGGCCAAAAGGTTTTTTGTTATAAAGCTTTCCAAATACGGACCTTAGTCGCGTTCCTTTCCACCCCAAATGAAGCGCTATACTAGAGGGAGAGCATGACTCCCACCACATCCCACAAGACCTTATTGATGAAACTGAAATCTATTTTGTAACTAAAACATTGACTTTGTGAAAGTTTTACCTGTATTTTTACTATCTTGCTATATTATAAGGAACACCTCTGTTACCCGCTTCTGCATGGTCTAAGGCGCTACTCTAGCAATAGACTAGACTTTAGTGATGGGGAGATTGTGGTTCAAGCCTTGTCGGGTGTACTGAGGGTGGTTTTTCCTAAATTGTTTCCCACTTTCTCTCCTTGCAAATGCGGGTACACTGCTTCTAAATACAACCTTATTCATCCTTAATCCATTAGTTTACAGCCCGAGTGGGAAATAAGACGTAGTGCTAAAATAACAATCTCTGTGCTGTTTTCATTCGTGTTATTTGAAGTGTCATTTTATGTAAATAAGAATATTTAAATAAATTATCTTTATTGCTTCGAGTTTTACTGTTTGTTTGAACCATACGAAACTACCTTGAGTATTCTAAAGATACAAGACATAAAGCTAGTATTCCCCAGTATTCCCTGGAGAAGAATGAAAATCCCCCATATAATAAAATCTGTGTAATTGGCTGGGGTTGACCCTCTCGGGTCAGAGTGAGGAGTAGATATTACTATACTAACCATGCTGGGTCTAAATTATCTTGAACGGCCACAAAGTATTCAATATAGTCTATTTCTATAAATATATCTCAAAGTCATCGGATATTAAATTATTGAGCTAACAAATACAAGAGAAATAACTGAAATATAAATATATCTTACCATTATCTTATACATTTTGGTTTTGAACTGTTTGAGATAATGACTGTTTTTATTTCTTCATGTCACTTGTGTATATTATTACTGTAATTTAAGAAACTTGATCATTACTCTGTTTTGTATTATCAAATTACAACGGAAGTTATTAGTTCGTGGAAAGTTTGAGTGTTCGTGTGAACCTCATATAGTAAATAACTGGTGGAATCAGGAAATAACACGCAATACGGAACGAGCTCTTCACAAAATCACGTTAATACGAGATAAAAACAACTGTTTACACTCGATTATGTTCTTCTATTTCGTAGTTCAAAGAATATTGTAAGAATATCTTAAAATTCAAATGACTTTTTTTTAAAATTTTCTGACTCTCCTGTGTTCCCTACTACACAGAATTCGTTGATTTTTCTACGTGCATGTCAACCCCGTGAGCTTAGTCTAAAAATCGACCTTTTATAAGTTGCCATGCAAGGAAAAAAAAGGGGTTTGTGTATGTCTATGTATGTATGTGTACGTGTGATATTGGTCCGAGCTTACACTAACTAATCTAAGGGCACATCTTGAGGAGGGTGAATAAAAATTTAACTAACTTAGTGGAGAATAGTAACACCTCAGGTATTTTCGATCCCCAACCTCTCCGTCAATCGCAATACGAATCTAACGCCCAAGGCAACTTGACCGTCGTTACGGGTAAGAATTAAAAGACGTTTTAAACCGGAATCGGCCACACAAAAGAAGCAATCTAGACTACGTTTTAAAAGAGTTGAAGGTTGTAATTTTCCCTCATTGCACCAAAGTGAACATTGTATTTATATTATTATTGTTTCGCTTGGAGAAGGTAATACATATGAACCAGTAATGAGTGGCCAGTAGACAGACAGACAGACAGACATACGATGGTGGTCTTTTGAGTCTCCCCATGATGAACTTGGGTGGTATCGCAGAGAAAACTAGATAAATACACCGGGAAGTAGAATAAGGTGATATTTTGTTGGGTCTGCTTTCAGATTGTAACAGGAATATTATGTCTAAGGCTTCCACTTTCGACACGGCGACTATGTTTGGTACACTCCAAGAGAAGATGGCGTGACATGTAGTACACTTTAGTCTAGTGCCCTGAACACGCGGACGATGTTTCTGTACAATCCAGTACCTACAAGTCAACCACACACATGTGAACGAGTGACGATCATGGCGACTTTTAGAAAAACAAATAGCTATCATGAAATCCTGTTCATCAGGTCCGTAGGCACGGGGGCGATTTTGGGGGTTTAAACCCCTCCCTTGAGGAGTAAATTCACACTAGATCTTACAATATTGGGAATGCCAGGCCTCCACCGTGGTTCGGATTCCACGTTAAACTGTAGGTCATTCATTTCATCTCACAATCACCCTACCATTACACATTAGCGTAAGTGCGTATAACCCGAACGGGTAGTAAGACGCGGTGCTAATAATAATAATAATAATAATAATAATAATAATAATAATAATAATAATCTTACAATATCAAAATAAAAATACGATAACAAAACTGTTCTAGGAGTAGATTCCAGCGAGAAGTGATATTTTGTAGGACTCCTACTTAATAATTTCTTCCCTGAAGTTTAATGTATATCTTGGATATTATTATTATTATTATTATTATTAGCACCGCGTCTTACTACCCGTTCGGGTTATACGCACTTACGCTAATGTGTAATGGTAGGGTGATTGTGAGATGAAACTGAAGGACCTACAGTTTAACGTGGAATCCGAACCACGGTGGAGACCTGGCATTCCTCACATTCACAAGATGTCTTGTCAGGGTGAATGAAGGGTTTGGTAATATATCTTGGACAAGCTGGAACAAGCTGTTGGTGTCGATGCGTCATGAATGGTTGAGACCAGCGAATGATTGTGTGATTTTTTAGTGCTTATATTTGTATCGTCCTAATAAAATACCAATATTTCAATTATTTTTACTACTTAGGAAATATTTCAATAATATTATGTGTGTCAACTTAACTATATCACATTTATTGTATTGTTAACCAGTTAATTATACCTAATCATACAAAAATTGATTACTGAGCCCCCCTCCCTTTACAAAAATCCTGCGTACGGCGATGTTGTGCATAGTTTGGTAATAGCGCAGGTCATAGCCCTCAGTAATGTTTAATTACAGACGCATTAACATAATAAACACCAATCAAATAAAATGAAAACGAAATATCTTTGTTCTGAAAAAAAATATTGATGGATATGGTTTTAATTAAAGATGTATTTTATAGTTATAATCTTAATTCATAAGGTTTGCCATATTTTTTCAAAATTAATTTTACATTTGATTTTATACAAATATAAATTTTTATCAACCTCGTTTATCTTTATACACAACATGTTGTCCAACAAGTTCTATTAAAATATAAACGCATTCACAACTTGTTGGCGATGTTGGAGTTGGGAGGGCTGGTCAGTGTCAATAGGTTGTGTTGGCTCAATTGTCGTAGATAATAAATATCCAACACAACGTGTTGGCTGAAATGCGAGATTCTACGTATGCGCTATCGAGTCGTGTCAGTCTCTAGCCTTAGCGACGCACGTGTTTTGTTTACAATCACTTTAACATCTTGGTTTCACAGTTTTGTGATCATGGGGTGGAACAAAGCGGTCGTTCTCCATGGCCAGAAACGTGTAGACTGATTAAATACTAGAGAACGGCTCAGAATGTTGGCCCAACAAGTTGGCATGAATAAACCCGGCTTACCTTTCCCCACATGTTGGTTATAACTTGTTACATAATAAACAAGGCTTCCGTTCATAAACTGTTTGTAATAAGATAAATAAAAGTAGTTTGAAGAAACTACTTTTTAACACCATGTCATACTACCCGTTCGGGTTGTCCGCATACGTTCTAATAACGCAAATGTTTTACTAATCAGGAAGGCTAAATTTAGAAGAAGTATTCCCGCATTTGCGTGGGGAGAGAGAGAGAGAGAGAGTAGAAAACCATTTTAGGGGAAACCCCCCTCAATAAACTCAACCTGAATTTGAACCCTGATCTTCCCGACATCGGCAGTCTAGTCTAGTGCGAGAGTGACGCCTTAGACCATGTGGCCACCGAAGCAGGTCTTTAAGAAACATAAAAATTGCAGAAGTTAAGGTCACACAACATAAAGACTAGATGGGACTTTTTTTTTATGCTCCACATCTCATCACCCGTACGGGATAGTTGTAGATTACACTAGCTAATTTAGGAAAGTAGGATGAAGAGAGTGAGATTTAAGAGTGAGTTTTAAGGACATTTACTTTCATTCGCTTAGATCAAGATAATGGCAGATTTTAAGAGTTTTTATAATAATCTATCTCCTATGTTTCAGGTCAGATTTCTATTCGAACTTCCTGATCAAAGTTAAGAAAATCAACCATTGTATCAACCGTGTAGGTGTAGGCCTATTGATCCATTACACCAGTAGTAGGTGCACGGGTAGTTTGGATTGTCCCACAGTGTCATGTTGTACATAATAGTTGGCATCATTAAATAGTACCCGCATCTGTGATCTAATGGTGTAAGGTAGTCATGTCAAACTTGCAGGCCGCATGATTATGTGCGGCCCGTGGACCTTTTGACACATGCGTCTTATATTTATAAATGTTGTGGAAATACAAAATAAGAATTATTAGGGGAAGTATGGCTTGTGTGTTTGGGTTACTAAACATACACACTTTACTCACCAGTGATCGATTCCCAAAAAGTGTTAAATTGGTTCACCAACTACAATATGTATTATGCATAATAGAACATAAGTATGTGAGCAGTTGTTTTCTGTTATAAAAAATGAACAAACACTGGTTATGGATACACGTCCGTAATCACGTTTATGAAAGTGACTTCAGCACAAGATTTTCAACCTAACGTTCACACAATTGAAAAGAGGATTTAAATTTCTGGGTAAAAATAGAGGTTTATTATACTATTATTAGCACCGCGTCTTACTACCCGTTCGGGTTATACGCAATTACGCTAATGTGTAATGGTAGGGTGATTGTGAGATGAAATGAAGGACCTATAGTTTAACGTGGAATCCGAACCACGGTGGTGGCCTGGCATTCCCCACATTCACAAGATGTCTTGTCAGAGGTGAAGGAAGGGTTTGGTAATCAGATAAATCTGTAACGGGACCGAGGATTGAACCCGGCCGCCAGCATATAAGTCTGAAACCTTACCCCTAGACCACCAGGTCACCTATAAAAATAGAGGTTAAGTTTTAATATTTATAAGACTTTCTTTCTGTAATAATAATAGTAATAATTTTAAAAGTTAGCTTTTATGCTTTGAGGTGGTGACGATATTGATAGTAATGTAACATTTTAATGTGGACCTGATGATTAATAGAGTTTGACACTCCTGGTCTCACAATAAGCTGGATTTTCGGTGATGGTGGGGACCATGGTTAAAATCCCGGTTAGATGTATTAGTGGGTTTTATTCCTAAATGGTTTTCCACACAAATGTGAGTGCATTTTTTTTCTAAATTATTTCCTTATCACTACCCCATTAGTGTTAATATGTGATAGTCCGTATAATAGTAAGACGCTGTGCACCCACATACACACATCAGTAATAAGTGCAGGGGTAGGTTAGATTATCCCCCGTAGTATTCATTTTGTATGGAATGATTAACATCACAAGTAGATTAAGGGGTGTGCTAAGGTTCCCTTAAAGAATACTTGTGTGTAAAATACGTGTGGCTTAATTTTTTTACAATCGCGTATTATTACCGATTCGGGCTATACGCAGCTGCATAGTTGTTTAAAGAGTTTACCTGTGGAATAGTCAAAGTCTACTTTCTAAAATGTTAAGGTATTTGCAAGTGACTTTGTTCCTATATTTTAATTAGTTCCATGTCTAAGAGTGAAACTCTCTCTCTCACCTTTGTTTTCAATCTTTAAATTACCCGGGCTTTCTTTGAAACAGTTCATTTTATTACCTTTTGCTTACCCAAGAAAATTTACCCTACTGACATTTATTTTCAGACATTTATGTTCAGATTTGTTTTCCAGCCAATAAATTGAATTTGATTTTTCCTGGCCCAGAAAAATCCAGGACGTGTCCCAGGCTTAGAAAATTATCTGATTTGATCTAACCTAAAAATATTATTATTTTGTGTTCTATCTTACGACAGGTCCACTCCTTTTGTCAGTGGACTAAGACCGCCAATGCGCCCTTTTCTCCTCCACCTTCTCCTCAGACCACAGAAATGTCTTCTTTTCTTCAAGTCATCCAATATTTGAATCCTCCTACCTAAGATTCTCTTTCACTCAACCTTTCCTTCTATGACTTCGTGCAGGAAACAGTTCCTCTAAGGATGTATCTGATACAGTTTGCTTAGTAGCAAAGAATCACATTCAAAATGGTTCTCTCCTCATCCTCTCTTCTTAGGACTTCTTCATTTGTCACCCTGTCTGCCCGTTATGCGAAATAAGATACCTTGATTCCCCTTTAATCTAGAAAACGCCTTGTTCTCTGGCCTGGGAAATATCCTGAATATTTTCTGGCCTAGAAAATTACCTTTTCTAAATGATCTTTTCTAGAACACTCGCTTACATTCCTCCAGTTTTCTAGCGCGCAAGAGAGCCTGGATCTATACCTATGACTAAGAGCACGCTATATGTACAGTACATTCCTCTGCCCTCCAATTGTTGTGAATCTTGGTTAATGTCCACTTTAGGGTAGGGTCAACCAACAAACCAGACGGTTACATCATGGAGCGGCTCCTATAATAGCTGTCACGTGATACAGAGATCAACCTGCATTTAATATTGCTTCTCTGTCACTTGGGATGGTCTTGTCTCACCTGTTTGCTCTGTTCATCTAGAAAATTAATATGGAAATATAGGGAGACATATTATGAAGATTAAGTGCGTCTAAGAAGTGACATACATCGAATTCAATATCAATGACCAATATATATGATAGTTTGAGGTCCAAGAGAGAGCGTATTGATTTTATATTTCTATTAGCTTTTTGATAAATTCTTCTTTTTTCATTTTAGCTTTATTATTTAATTGCATACAACCCAAACGGGTAGTAAGATGCGGTGCTAAATAATAAATATTATTTAATATTTTTTATATTTAATTAGTGGAATTTGTTTAGTTTATTGACAACATATTTGATTTCAGGCTAATACTAAAAACATACTGTCAATAGATTAAAACCAGTTTTACTATTAGTACTTACCATCAGTAGTGAGGCGTCATGGTAGGCAGAATAAGCTCAGCTATCACAAAAGATTTTGAAAAAAAGAGAGAAAACATCCCTTTACATAAACCAATGTGAAATTGAAACTTTAATGGTCATTTTCTTTAAAAGCGCAATGAAATTTTATCAAACGCGCGAAGCGAATGTGTCAGTTACTTTGGCAAGATAAGCTGATGATACGCACTCTGTGGATCAGTCCTGCGGGGAGCTATAGAGGGTAATGCGCGCGCAACTATTCCTCTCAGCCAATGAAGGCGAGCAGTAAGCCGGCTATCCCGACTCGTGAGCGTTACATTTTGAGCATATTTAGCGTTTTTCAAAGGTTTATTTCAGTATAGATTATCTTGGTTTTGTGATTGTGACGTGAATTTTATTATTTTATTGGGTTGTTTTAAATTTTGTATTATATGAATATGCCTAATGTTTTAAGATTTAGTATATATATTGTAGAAAAAAAATGGAAGACGCGGATGACATCAACAATAACTCTTTTGGTTCAGTTGACTTTTTGTTAAATAATTCAACTAAGGCTCTGTCTCTTGAAAGAAAAGTGCATTTAAAAGGAAAAATAGCAAGACCAAAATTATATATTTCACAAAAGGTATAGCAAAAATATATATGCATTAGTAGTAGTAGTAGTAGTAGTAGTAATAGTAATAGTAATAGTAATGGTAGTGGTAGTGGTAGTGGTAATGTTAATGGTAATGGTAATGGTAATGGTAATGGTAGTGGTAGTGGTAATGGTAGTGGTAGTGGTAGTGGTAGTGGTAGTAGTAGTAGTAGTAGTAGTAGTAGTAGTAGTAGTAGTAGTAGTAGTAATAGTAGTAGTAGTAGTAGTAATAGTAGTGGTAGTGGTAGTGGTAGTGGTAGTGGTAGTAGTAGTAGTAGTAGTAGTAGTAGTAGTAGTAGTAGTAATAGTAGTAGTAGTAGTGGTAGTGGTAGTGGTAGTGGTAGTGGTAGTGGTAGTGGTAGTGGTAGTGGTAGTGGTAGTAGTAGTAGTAGTAGTAGTAGTAGTAGTAGTAGTAGTAGTAGTAGTAGTAGTAGTAGTAGTAGTAGTAGTAGTAGTAGTAGTAGTAGTAGTAGTAGTAGTAGTAGTAGTAGTAGTAGTAGTAGTAGATATGCCAGTACTATATTATATAGCTTTTAAAAAAATCATATTTTCGACATCGTTAAGTGTGTCTCTTTATGAGTGTTCAAGACTCAGCTTGCCAAAAGATTATAATCACACTTCGCCACTGCCTACCATTTGTATTAATATGAAACATTAAACAAAACCAGTATGTTGGCACGCTGATTAAACGTCAAGTTCGTGTAGTATGGTTTGTACATGACAAAGAGGTCAAGGTTCGAATCAGAGTTGAATGCCCTGAGCCGGTGAATTTAAATTAACGAAGAAACATATACACTTTTTTTAATTTCTATTTCTTGAAATAGCTTATAATATTTTCAGATACAATGCAAAGTTATTTTTAAATTTATACAGACTACAAAATTATATAGTTAGTTAAAAATACAAATATTCATTACCTGCCCAGGTGTGTGCAAAGGAACGTAAACTGAACTAAAATACCACAGTGTGACGTAATCAACGAAAAGATTGATGGCTTCACTCACACACATGGCGCCAAAACCCACTCTTTTGTCAGTGTTGCCATATCTCACAGTCATACGTGTGTGGTACGGCCTTCATTTGACTGGACCAACACGTCACAAAACACTTTCCTTCATATTAATAACATAAATGAGCCGTCGAAATGTTTTCTAGTCGTGAATTAAGTCCCCATTAATCATATTTTTTAAATGCGTACTTTATTCCTCCCCGTAATTCATCACGAAATTTATAATATAACATTTTCCCCGTGGAAGTTGTTACTCTTGATAAGTAATTATTAATTATATGTTTGTATCGTGAGTTCAAAATGGGATAATTGATTCAACGGTGTCCGATCAAGGGCGTAAAGTACTTCACAAGGGCTCCGAACGGCTGGGATAACTTAGCGCCAACGTGATCGGTTGGCGTTATTTGACTCTGGCGCGAGTGGCTGAAGTCTCATCACTGAACGAGTATACTAATGAATTTACATATTTCCAGGTGAATTCTGATATAGATTTTTAGAATGTACCTATTTCCAACATGTTCATTTGAGTTAGAGTCTAAGTCATTGAGAGTAGTATCTAAACTATTCACCCTCCTAGTACTGTCTCCCTGATAAATCGTCGATAGCCAGTATTGATATTGCTCACATACTATGCAAGTCTTGTTACTTTAATACAAGGCAATGACTTTGCTGTGTGTCCTAGCATTGTTACTTCGATACGAGGTAAAGTTTCCACTCTATATCGTAGCATTGTTACTTCAATACGGGGTAAGGTTTCCACTCTATATCGTAGCATTGTTACTTCGATACGAGGTAAGTTTTCCACTCTATATCGTAGCATTGTTACTTCAATACGAGGTAAGGTTTCCACTCTTTAACGTAGCATTGTTACTTCAATACGAGGTAAGGTTTCCACTCTATATCGTAGCATTGTTACTTCAATACGAGGTAAGGTTTCCACTCTATATCATAGCATTGTTACTTCAATACGAGGTAAGGTTTCCACTCTATATCGTAGCATTGTTACTTCAATACGAGGCCAAGTATCTTCTCTATGTCCCAAAACGTTACTTCAACTTGAGGTAAAAACTGTGTGCTGTCCTAAAACGTTATTTCAAGACACTCTGCCATAACTTGGTTACTTAAGATTATTATCTAAGAGTTTAATTGTTTTTAAGATTACTATAGAAAAATGTTATACCAATTACACAAACATACAATGTACATAAACAGACATTTAACAATTTTATAGACGCAGCATGTCTAGAAGAGGTAATCATGGCCACAGAGAAACACGATTCAAATAAGTGAAAGTGAACGTTAATAAAACCAAACGAATTCTATCCTTGTTCAATTAAACACAAACAAGAAACATTGCGTAGCCCCTAACGCCTGATCAACGAAACTGAAACACAGCCTCTAGTGCCAACATAGGCGTGCGTAGACATAATATTTAGGAAGGAAAAGGAGAGGGGACAAACACAATATTTTTTTAGCCTCTTTTTCTCAGGAATTGACTCGACAGTCCAGAATAAGCGGAACTATATTTAATTTTAAAGAATTTTTTCACCAATAGTTAAGGGTCTCACAGAGCCCTTATAGAACTATAGATGACCTGGATTCCTTCTCCCCTGTTACCTGTGTGCATGCCCGTACTGACTGACTACCGGATGATTTTAAAATATCCAACCAAAGTAAACAAGATCAAGCTGTGAGATAGACAAATTTCCTTTCATTAAAAAAAATGCTTTTCCGCCTATTTAAATGGAACGAATTATTAAAATATTCACTTGAGTTTAACTTCTACTAACAACGCTAACCCAGAAACATCAAATGAGCTTTCAAAAAAAGCAGTAGGCCTATCATCTATTCCAGTTCTCTTCTCACACTGACGACGTATTGACTACAACGCTGGGTGGTTGAATAAGTCACTGACGTTGGGTTTGTTGTAAGCCATATGAGCTAATATTATAACCAAAGCCTTCACAAATACATACCCTTCCCCAAAAATTAAATTATCAAAAATTTTGACCGGGAAATTATCTAACTTGTGCTAAATTTACTGTAAAATGTACACATCTATTCAAGCGCAATGGTTGTCAAAAAGAGAAAGAAAACAAGTTTTTATTTATTTATTTAGCACCGCGCCTTACTACCCATTCAGGTCATACGCTTAACAAAACAAGTAACAGCATCTAAACCCACTTCAGTGACCGCATAGTCTAAGGTGCTACTCTCGCAGTATACTAGACTCTCGATGATGGAGAGATTGAGGTTCAAAACTCGGTTGTATGTACTGGGGGTGGTTTTTTCAAATTGGTTTTCCACTCTCCCTCCACGCAAATTCGGATATACTTCCTCTAAATTTAACCTTTCTAATCTCTAAAATTATTAGCGTAATTATTAAATGATCGTATAGCCCGCACGTGTAGTAAGACGTGGTGCTAAAATAATACATCCCAACTGTCTTTAAATCCGTGTTGAACAGGCTGTGTACCGGCTTAGGGGTCGCCAAAGCGGCGTATCTATAATTTAACTTTGTGGTATAACTAGAGAAACGTTCTATTGCCGTTTTAAAAAGAACAAATTCATACCGTAATCCTTCCAGTGACGGCATCACAGTCCTCGAAGATAAATGGTTACCGCCAACACACAATACCTTGTATGTAGCATAGATAATATAGTTTACGACTTTAAGATTTTGATTTGTTATCAAATGTAGGATAAGTTGAAATTACAGTTGGGGTTCAATTAACAGTAGGGGTGCCTATCGATTGGTTGTTCTTTGTTTACTTTGTGAACTTGTGAATCAGTCTCAACTTATCCCAGAATGAATTGACAATGCCAATGTTGTTTAGTAAATTAGCCTCGAACAAATCTTCCCCGTACTTTATATTTAAATCATTCAGATGAGAATGTGTGTCTATGTGTTTCGTTGTTCTTTCCTCAGAGGAAACATGCTGTGCATATTATCCGGCACAGACTCAATGAGTCAAGTGTGTTATGTTAATACTATTCAGAAGAGGTGTCCGGGGACAAGAGGAATGTACTGTACAAAGTAATAACGCGACCCCCTCGTCCCACCAGAGATCCTAAAGAAACAACCAAGTCAAGGTGCGCCAACAACGCCTTCATTCCAAATCATAAGATATCCAACACCCATTTTCTTTCTCGACATCAAATTTAAAATGTACACACTAGGTTTAAATGTTTTCTTTACATTTTATAAACGCATTATATATTGGTCCGTAGGATGTATTTTGAAACTGGCGGTAGAACATAATTTAAAATTTTACTGCACATGTCTGTGTTTGTTTATGTTGCCTTCTATATTAAGTTACCAATATTATGTTTATGGTTTGGAACTTTAATGCTTTTTGTTTGTATTGTTTTCTTAAGCTCATTCAAAGGAAGAATGTATTAGAAGAAAAAAAGAAGACTAGACTTTGCCCACCAATTATTTTAAATTTTTTAGATTGTAAACTTTGAACTGTCTACATTTACGAGCATTTTTTTAAAAGAAGGCTACTTCCTTCGTCCATGTACACATTTACACCTCAGAAATGAAAGGCAGTTTTCCCTAAAAGGTTTGTTGTTATGCACGTAGACTTTTGGGAAAGAATTCTCCAACTTGTAACACACACAAAAGTACTGTTGTTTTCATGCTATATTATTAACAAGCAAACGTCATATCGTAGGAGGATTGTTTTAAAACTATATTTACACGTTATGATTTTTTTAAATTCGAAATTACTTGCAAACATTGCTTTAAAGTTTAAATCAGACCCCAAGAAAAATTGTTTTATTTATTACGCACAAGATTAAGATGTATGTCAAGTTTTTAATTAATTTTGAAGATGTACTGGGATCCACCAATGTGTTTTTGTGGATATGTTTTAGATCCCGTGTGCACGCTCTTAGCGACTTACTTAATTAGGCTTACTTGACGATAATACGATGAGGAGGGTGAATTATAAGAGGCCCTACCTGTGTTACCCTTCCTCACCAAGTGCCAGCCACACTTAATTACACCAATGGGCTAAGGACGAAGAAGGTAAAATTTAGGGGAAACGTACCTTCATCTACGAGGAGGAAGAGTGAGAAAGTAAAACCCAGCTTCCACTGCCAGGATTTAAACCCAGACCTCTCTGTCACAAGAAAACTAAACTATAATAGATACATACGAGATAATATGATATAAAATCAATAAATCTAGAAGCATATCGAATTCTGGCTTTCTGGGTTAGGATCAAGCACCTACTCACCTAGCTCTCTCTGCCTGTAGACTAACATTTATAGTATAAACGATCCAGCTTTTGTCAAATGTTGATTTTTGGGTATAGTGCGTGTTTTCAAAGAATACATATTATACCAGCCCACACATTGCAAACAAGCTTAGCCTATGTCTTATAATAAATACCACACTCAATCCCAACGCTTATGTAGTTTCTAATTGAATAATCAAGAGGCACTCGTACATGAGAAGTAAACATCTTTATCGGTGCAGCTCGGAATCAAACCAGGGTCTTCTAGACTTGTAGCCGACGACTATATCCACTAAGTCATGGGGGTGAGCTAGTATTGGTTGGCATACTTCCAGAAAAATTGGGCTCCTAAACCTTTTTTCTCATCTTCTCGTGTGTGAAGTCTCAAGGGAAGATGAATACAAAATCTCTTTTAGTCGTCGCTGGGGTTAAGCTTTGGCCGTACAGCCTCAACAGCTGGAACCCCCGCCCCACTGAGCCACGGCTCGAGGAGCTAATGACTACCAACCTGTCCCCGGAAGTAGCGTGCAGTCTCACAACTTGCCCACACGTTACTCGACGTAGCAGCCGCATCATACTATTTTTTTACAGCTTGGTCTCTCATCGGACCGGAACTTTAATGTTTGAGACGAGGGTTTTCCTCTCGAACTATCACCACAAAAGAAAACACTGTAAGAGGAGACAATGTGGTCTTCCGGTATGAGCGGAGCAACACCTGCCGACTGGTAAATTAATATCAGGTATCCCCCGCAATCCCCTCTACTGTTCGACAAGGATTGTCAAGGTTAGGGGCGCGTGGATGCGATGAGAGCTCTGGTGATTGAGGTACTTGAGAACCGTTACTGCTTGCAAAACTTCAATGACGATGACAGTTCTAATCCTCCAATAATTTTTGAATTAGAAACTCAAAAGTGTATTGCCACACTTATAAAAGTACGCCAGCTATTCCTATTTTGAGCTAGTTTCATAAAGTCCACCTCACTACACTCTATCTCTTTCAGGCCCATTTTAATGCTATCCCCCATCTGCGTGCACGTCTTCTCAGTCCTTGCCAGGTTGTCTAGATTCTTCCATTCGCGCTGCATGTCCTTCCCACTGTAATCTACGAAACTTGATTAGCCTAACAATGTATGAGTACCGGGTATGTAACTAATTATTATGTAACCTTCTCCACTCCCCAGTATCCTCATTCCTTTTTGGACCAAATATCCTCCTTAGCACATTTTTTCGAACACCCTAAATTTATTTGTCTCGTATAAGGTAAGATACTACTACGTTTCACACCCATAAAGAACAACCGTTAAAATTTATTGTTTTGTATATCCTGGGTTTTACATTCCTGGACAACAGCGAGATGTCAACAACCTACTGACAAGCAATAGCATGCATTTCCAGACTGTATTATTTTTACTAATTTCCAATCTAATATCGTTATTGCTAGTACTTACTTAGTATTTAGAGTAGCATTATGGTTTATGAGTATAGTTCTGTAGCTAGTGATATGACCTGAGCCTGTTTTCATGTGCCGCAGATTTTGCTATAATGTAGGTCAGGGCTACGCCTATTTCTATTATTTATTTAAAGCCCGTTGGGATTGTCCGCTTAAAGAAAACAGGCAATGGGATGAGCCAAACGGATTGATTTGTTAGTCTTTATTTTATGTCATCAGTCTCTCGAAAAGTTTGATGCAATCTTTCATTTCTTCATACCCTGTGTGAATCTCTTCATCTCTAGGATTTAGTTATAGATAATGTACTCGTAGAGAGGACTAAAAAAAACTATGCACATTTAAATCACAGGGACACTTCAGATCAATTTAAAACATAAATTTACTACTACCAATAAAACTAGCCCCCTCTCTACATAAAATATTACTTTGGAGAGAGATTACTCTCTTTCGTTTATTAAAGTTATTAATTACCTAGTCTAAAGGGTGAGTAGGAGTATAGTATAGAGAAAGTGAGCCCGCATAAGCTTAGAGAGGGGATAGTAAATCACAATTTTTTAAACAACGCCAATTCATCTGTTGGGAGTCGATTCCCTGTAATTACAGAAAAGTGTCACCATTACTTTTGCTGAGCTCTTCCTGCGTAGCCTGCCAGATGATAGTTGATGGATCGCCAAAGAGAAAGAGTTTTCCAAAAGAGATGACATCTCATTCGCGATTCCGACTCGGTATCGCCGACATTCCTTAACGTACCGTAGTCGCTGACAGGTTAACTGAATGTTATGTGTTTTGTGTGTGTGTGTGTGTCTCTTGCGAAATGTTAGAAACAAGACACACATCGCTCAGGTCGTAACAAGACATATGCAACTTAGCACGACCGGTAAACTTTACGTCAAGACATCGGGACTTGTGTTTAGAGTTTCCGCGGGTTTTAATTGGGTTGTTTATTTAAGTTGAGGTGAAGCTCACGACGAGTTAAATTCGTATGGAAGTCAGTACGAGTTAAGGTTACATGGAAGTCACTATAGGTTAAGGTGGGTTAGAAAGAAGTCTCCATGAGTTAAGGCGGGATAGAAGTCAATTTGAGTTAAGGTGAGATGGGAGTCGTTATGAGTTAAGATGGGATGGAAGTCATTAAGAGTTAATATGAGATGGGAGTCGCTATGAGTTAAGATGGGATGGAAGTCACTAAAAGTTAAAATGAGATGGGAGTCACTATGAGTTAAGGTGAGATGGGAGTCGTTATGAGTTAAGATGTGATGGAAGTCACTAAAAGTTAAAATGAGATGGGAGTCACTATGAGTTAAGGTGAGATGGGAGTCGTTATGAGTTAAGATGTGATGGAAGTCACTAAGAGTTAAGATGGGATAGAAGTCATCACTATGAGATAATAGGGGTGAGATGGAGATGAGTCGCTATGATAAGTGAGATAGAGCGTAGAGTTAAGTGAGGAGTCGCTAATGATTTAAGATGAGATGGAGTCGTTATGAGTTAAGATGTGATGGAAGTCACTAAAAGTTAAAATGAGATGGGAGTCACTATGAGTTAAGGTGAGATGGGAGTCGTTATGAGTTAAGATGTGATGGAAGTCACTAAAAGTTAAATGGATAGAAGTCATATGAGTAAGGTGAGATGGGAGTGGGTTAATGAGGGTTTAGAGAGATGTGATGGAAGTCACTAAAAGTTAAAATGAGATGGGAGTCACTATGATTTAAGGTGAGATGGGAGTCGTTATGAGTTAAGATGTGATGGAAGTCACTAAAAGTTAAAATGAGATGGGAGAGTCACTATGAGTTAAGGTGAGATGGGAGTCGTTATGAGTTAAGATGTGATGGAAGTCACTAAGAGTTAAGATGGGATAGAAGTCACTATGAGTTAAGGTGAGATGGATAGTCGTTATGAGTTAAGGTGAGATGGGAGTCGCTATGATTTAAGGTGAGATAGGAGTCGTTATGAGTTAAGATGTGATGGAAGTCACTAAAAGTTAAAATGAGATGGGAGTCGCTATGAGTTAAGGTAAGATGGGAGTCGCTATGATTTAAGGTGAGATAGGAGTCGCTATGAGTTAAGGTGGGTTGGAAGACACTATGATTTAAAGTTGGATGGAAGTAACAACGATCTACATTATGTTAAGAATTTAACTCAGGACCATTAGCACTGCACACAAATAAGCTACCGAGTGTTCTAAAGTGTCGAACTTACACTTCCTGTAAATTCTACATTGTCTATCTCTACCATTTTAGTGTAAATGTGTGGATAGCCCGGATGGGTATTACAATTTTAACCACGTTAAAAAAATGGATTTGAAGAGAGAGGTGTGTTCCAGCCAGGGGTCCACTCTTAGATGGGTGGATTGGGGGATTTCCCCCTACAAACTGCATTGTGATTTTTTTCACACATTTCCCGGCGAGTTCTGACGGTTTGACTTAAGTCTTAAACTATACCATACCTTAATATTTCCTCAGGCCGGATGGTCTATTTTATTTTTGTATTTCATAATGTCAATTTGGGCTACCCAAACATTTACTATAGCTAAAATCAAGTTATTCGTGATAAAAAGAGTATATTTTAAGGAAATGAATTAGCCTTCCCTAAAATAATGGAATGAGAACCACAAATGAAACCGATCTTCTCCAATGAGCCCGGTGGGACCAAGCTCTAGCCTCCCGAGCGAAGAACAAACCTCTCCGTCAACATTGCCGGTCGATGTTAGTCACATATAGGAGAAACTGAACAGTGTTGAAGACACCGCCATCTCTGTTAGATGTCAGAGCAGCCTCACCTGCCTTGTAACGGGAATCCTGGCTACGCGCACCACTGGATCGGAACCCCGGGCCATGGGAACAAACTACACACTCCTACACTCGGGCCCTCATAGCTGAAAGTGATGTTTAGCATCAAGGCTATTCTAGGGTCAATTTAAGAGTTAGATAGAGGTAGTTTAAAGGATATGCATCCTCACTAGCGTGTAGAGAGTTAAATCACATTTGTAAATCCATCCGTGTTGCACTGGGCCGAGGTTCGAGACTTAACCTCTCCGTCACAGGCAATACAGTCTATTGAGCGAGAGACGTATTAGACCGTGTGACCACTTATGTGTGTTTCATGAGCAAGCAAGGTCTTCTAACTTTGAGGGAAAGGTAAAAGACGCGACATGTTGGTTGATTAGTTTAAAATTGTTTGATTTAAAATATAGTTTGTAAACTCAATATGTAAATTTTGGAATTAATACTATACAAACAATAAGATTTCAAAATTATTTGCAACCTATCACCCACTTTGGTGGCCGCATGGTCTAAGGCACTAGCCAAGTAATAGACTAATAGACTAGATAGACTAGACTGCCGATGACGGGGAGATTGTGGTTCGATCTCGGTTGGGTGGACTGAGGGTGGCTTTCCTAAATAGTTTACCACTCTCATTCCACGCGAATGCGGATACACTTCCGATATATTCAACCTTCCTCATCCCTAATCCATTAAAGTGACAAGCGCGTAAACGTATAACTCGAAGGTAGTACAACGCTGCGCTTAAAAAAAAGCCAGTCCTAGCACTAGGATTGAATGTATTACCCAGTTAGCGCAAAACTGCAGGAGTTCTAAGGAGGTCAGAGTTCAATTCCAATTTGAAGATGACATTTCCTCACAGTGATTTTATATCTTACTCCAAATTTATTTCTTAAAATTCTCCTTTAATTTTTACTTCCAAAGGTTAATAGTTGAAAGAGGTGCTATATATAACACGGGCCAATGTTCCATTTAAAAGCTTCATAGATTTGATTTACTAACCGACCAGTACGCACGCGCGGCCCAAGAGCTCAGCTCAAGTGCCCCTGCAGTAGAGTGGAGCGGTGAAACCAAGACGCGTTGTCACGACAACTCCGGCAATTACCGCTGCTGGTAATCACACGTTACCCGCGCGCCACGAGGAATGCTGTTGCTCCTGCCGTTCTTGTATACAACCGTCCCCAGGAAGAACCGTCATCAGATCCCGCGTGCATCCTTACTTCCGTGATTTAGTTGTATTGACCAGGAATACATTGCGACACTGGTTGCAGTAAATGAAAACACCCCAGAAAAGAATTAACAGCTTCCTTCCTCCTGTTTGGGGAGGGGGGGGGGAGGGGCAGGGAGGTTGACAACTGATCCTAGATACCCAAATTTCATCAGAAGGATGGTAAAAAGTAATTGAACAGTTGTGTATGGATTCATTTTTGTGCTATACGTTTTACTGCCCATTCTCGTCGTCCAAAATTTGCTCAAACTAATTCTAGAACAAGTAAGTAAAAGCTTAATTTTGAAGAATATGAGTAATGAGATAAAATGAAAATCACCTCCAGTGCACCCGGTTGGAAATGAACTCTTCTCTGCTGCGCTGAGCCAAGCTTGCGAACGACATTCTTACTGGGTTTTTTAGCACCACGTATTACTACCCATTTGGCTTTTACGCTCATGTATTAATTACTCTAATGAGTGAGGGATGAGGAAGGTTGAATTTAGAGGAAGTGTACCTTCATTTGCGTTGAGAGAGTGGGTATCCTCCCTGTCATCTGCAGTCTCGTATATTGTGAGAGTAACACCTTAGACCATGTGGTCATCAAAGCGGGTCATCTTACTGTTCAAGGGAGCATTTTGTTACATTTAATTAGTGCTAAAATGTTTGTGTTGAGTATTTGGGGGGGGGGGGGGGGTGGCTCATAAAGGGGCGCTAAGACGCGTTTAAGACGTCTAAAAATCCCACGTTATTTAAGAAGAGGTTTGTTATTTCAAAATATGGGTTTAGCCAAAATATAAGTTCAAATTATTACCAATTTCACCTTGTCCCTGAAGTTAAAAAACATCTTATATCTTGGGTTAGTAAAAAAATTAAATATATAAAATTAGCTCTTATTCAAGGAGGTGTCAAGTGAAATACTGAGAGCAAATTAAATGGTTAGAAACATAGATCTGACCATCCTCAAACAAATAAAGTCTTAGTCCTATATTAACAGGCTCACAACATAACATTCTTGGATAATTGAGAATTGTTCAAAGGGTTTTGAAGCTTAAGAGCTACTATTGTAATAATAAATACACTGCAGGGTCACAATAGAACACTCTATGATAATAAATACACTGCAGGATCATAACAGAACACTTTATGGTGTTTAAGGTGTTGATTGCTATTACCATAGTAAATACATTGGAGGGTCACAACAGAACATTCTAAGGTAATTGAGAATTGTTTCAGAGATTTTAAGGTTTCAGAGACATCATCAGGCCCACCAAGAGGCGGGGGCAGGGGAGTCAAAATCCCCGGGGTCCGGGCACCAAGGAGGCCCGGCTCGGCTTCGAGAATTTGTATTCTAATTTTTAACGAAAATATACACGTTTAAATAAAACGGAAGAAAAGTGCAATATAATACAAAATTAAAATTAAGTACACTAATTATCACTATTTAAACTTGAGTGAATGAGCCATATACAAGATTAAAGGTTAAGCCGTTAAGGCTATTGAAATGTTGGTGACCTAACGGAAGAAACGGAGTATCTTAAATTGATACATAAGACAAACATTTCTAAATCTACTGTGCAGTCCCTAAAACTGCTCAACAATATAACACAACTCAATATTGCAAATGTTTTGCTTTGCGCACAATCTGCACACTCCCAGTTTCTGTTGCTAAAACAGAACGATCTTTTAGTGTGCTTATCAGAATAAAGAACTGCGTGAGATCAACAATGGGTTAACAAAGACTAATTGATCTGGGAACACTATCTATTGAAACAAGACTTGCAAGGACATTGAATTTTGACTCCATCATTCAAATGCTTGCTGATAGAAAAGCTGGAAAGGCGAATTTTAAATGACTCAGTTATATTCTAAGTTGTTAAGTCTTAACTAAATTATTAAATTTATAAAAGAGAGCCGAAGAAATAAAAAATATATATACAAATAAATTAAAAGGTAAGCCTTTTATCTAAAGTTCTTTCTTACAACTTATCAAATTAAAATATATGTTGTAAATATGTGTAGGTTCGTTGTATTTCTGAGAAATTACTGTGCATATTTGTATGGTATCTAAATTGTCTTGGAAGAATTTTCTTAAAATCGTTGTTAAAAATGATGTACTAGTTTTGCTACATAACAATATAATTTCTGAAAAGTGCACAACCTTTGAAGTTCCTTTTTTTCTTAGGATTGATAGGGGTCTGAAAAGTTGCGCATTAGAGTGATGAAAAGGGGGCCCGACAAAATTATTTGCCCCCGGGCTCTTAGTGGCTCTCGACGGCACTGAATACCATTCCCATAGGAAATATACTGCAGAGTCACAACAGAACATTCCAAGAAAATTGGGAATTGTTTAAAGCGTTTTGAAGTTTAAAAGCTACTATTCTCATATGTAATGCCACCAGTGTGTGGATATATCCTTCAAGAAGGCGGTGGCTTTGAGTGTTGCTATCCAAGGGTAAGCTAAGCTATAAGAAGGAATGTATTGATATAACTTTGTGTTTAGAAAGTGCACGGGAAATCCAATTATTAAATTACCAGGAGAGAGATTGTAAAATCACTAGGGATGCAGATAGCCCAGCAGTTGTGTATCTGACAGAAAGAAGAAAGTGTCGTGGTTCATATCTCGACAAGTTCCTCTTATTTACACACTTGGTTACAGTGCTGTAAACACTGTATGTGCCCTGATTATCATCGCCCTGGATGCAGTACATGGTGCTGTGGCAATATTAACAATAACTTACACAAAATACTGGCTATGTGTGCCAGATGGGTTACTTCAACCTAACTGAAATAATTCTGTTAGCCTCCGCACCAATGAACAAGCTGACTAATACGTTAGTTTATTTGCACCGCGTTTTAATACCTGTTCAGGTTAAACGCTTAGCATGTTAGTCTCGTCTGGTCTAGTTCGCTGCCGTCGAGGGGATTGGGGCTCGAATCCCAGCCAGTTGTACTAAAGTGTTTTTCCCTAAATGAAGTCCCACTCTCCCTCTACGCAAATACTGATACATTTTCTTCAAATTCTATATTCATCATCCTTATACTTTTAGTGTGAATATATGGATAGCCCTGACGGGTTATTAAGGCGTGGTTCACGTGTAAAAATCTGTTAGCTAGATCCAACTGAGTGAATTACGCTGTATCGACCCAACTGAAATAATGATGCTATCTGATCCCTGGACATGATCGTTGTTGAATCGTGCTTCAGACTACCCATCTCATCTCTAGGAGACCTTGGTTTGAATCCTCGGTGTGGTCGAATATTTTGTCTAAATTCATTAGAACTGATTCTGAATTCATCATAGGTTTCGGTCACATTCATTAATAAATAGATCAACTAATTTAAAAAAAAAGTGAAAGCCACCGTTTTAACAATATATCCAAGCAAGTTATTCTAAGTTATTTTTCCAGATGAAATATTTCGATAACCGAAAGATGAAAGAACGATTCCATGATAATAAAGTCCACACCTTTGTAAATAATATAGCTGAGCTGACTATGTCAAGTGTTTAGTGAGCAAGGACCAATCCTAGTTCTTCAGAATAAAGCAAACAAGTGTGCAAAGCTCTCTCCCAGGAGAGTTGTGCGGCTGCACAGTGCACACGTTCAACAAAACACTGAGGGATATAATATATATTTGTACATCACTTTACTTGAAATGCTTCCATTGAGCTGGTTTTCATGGTTTGAAAGATCTGTAGTCGTAGAGTCGGATTTGAACTTTGGACCTTTTAGTTCAACGCGCTACAAAAAATGTACATGTTCTTGACAATATCCAACACAAAAGTCTATATTTTTACAAATTAGAGTTGCTACCAGGGTTGAAAAGTTTTTATTTTTGTAGTAGTATGCATTAAGGATGATGCCAGCTATCGATGAATTTTCAAATAGCGACCCAGAACTCTCTTAAATACCCCAAGTGGGCCTGGTGGTGATTGAACCCTTGTCTCCCAGGTCTGAGGTCAGTATAAGAGTGAGAGTGGTATGATTTGGAGAAAGAATTAAAATAATTCTTGTGGTAGGGGGAAAAAGGAAGATACCTAGCCATCCCAGTGCAACTTATCGGAATTCGAGGTTGAGTGCTGACCTCTCGGGGTCAGAATCAGCCACTTCAGTCAAATACGCTGGCGCTGATATAGCCCTGTCACAACTCATTTCAGTCAGTTAAGCGTCTGCCTACCCATATTTGAGTACCAATTTCGTTTACCCCAAAAACAATGAAATGTGTTATTGATAAATCGCATAAGTTCTTTTACGCTAAATAGTATTTTAATGGTCTGATATCTTGTTGTTATGTTTATCCTTTAATCAAGCCAAGATGAACCGCTAATACAAGCATTCAACGTGTAAACAATAATAATAATAATAATAATAATAATAATAATAATAATAATAATAATAAACCTAATGGGAGGATGAAGGTGATCAACCTCCAAGGTGAATTGGGGTGTGTACAGACGAGCTATCCGATACCTTCACATCTGAACTCTCAATCGGAGATACGGAGTGTCTGGCACGTGTAAGACGACGTGTAGGATGTGTCCCGGGAGTGGTAGGTCATGTGGGCGAACATATAGCACCTCTCTATTATTGTCTATCTCCGAAAACCCTCAGCTCTAGTGGGACATTATGGCTACAAGACAAGCACCCTTCCCTCCTTCCCACCCACCGCCAAATACATGAGGACCTCGCATCACTAGATCATTAAGCGGGGAATAACCATTTTCAAGCACTTCAAGTTGACTTCAGTTAAACAAGATTAGTGGAACCATTTCAAGACGATGATGTAGAGAAACTAAAAAGACAATAGCCAAAGGAGCTACAAATACAGTAAAAAGGATAACTATTGGAAGGTATAGCTAGGGGAGTTTCTTTAAAACAATAACAAGGGGAAGTGCTTTGTGACCAAGGGAACTACTTGCAAAAAGTGGCAGGGTGAACTACTTGCAAACAGTAGCAAGGTGAACTACTTGCAGACAGTGGCCAGGTGAGCTACTTGCAAACAGTGGCAAGGTGAACTACTTGCAAACAGTGGCAAGGTGAACTACTTTCAAACAGTGGCAAGGTGAGCTACTTGCAAACAGTGGCAAGGTGAACTACTTGCAAACAGTAGCAAGGTGAACTACTTGCAAATAGTGGCAAGATGAGCTACTTGCAAACAGTAGCAAGGTGAACTACTTGCAAACAGTGGCAAGGTGAACTACTTGCAAACGGTAGCTAGGGGAACTACTTGCAAACCGTGGCAAGGTGAGCTACTTGCAAACAGTGGAAAGGTGAGCTACTTGCAAACAGTGGCAAGGTGAACTACTTGCAAACAGTAGCAAGGTGAACTACTTGCAAACAGTGGCAAGGTGAACTACTTGCAAACAGTGGCCAGGTGAGCTTCTTGCAAACAGTGGCAAGGTGAACTACTTGCAAACAGTAGCAAGGTGAACTACTTGCAAACAGTGGCAAGGTGAGCTACTTGCAAACAGTGGTAAGGTGAGCTACTTGCAAACATTAGCTAGGTGAGATACGAGTACTTGCAAACAATGGCAAGGTGAGCTACTTGCAAACGGTAGCTAGGTGAACTACTTGAAAACGGTAGCTAGGGGAACTACTTGCAAAGGGTATCTAGGTGAGATACGAGCACTTGCAAACAGTGGCAAGGTGAACTACTTGAGAAAGTAACAAGGGGAATTACTTAAATAAGATAATTAAAAGCCCTTGTTTTGTAGTGAAGTAATAAAATTAGCTACTTGTGACAAACATCCTTTGATACAAAAATGCAGTTCTAAAAATAACTGTAAAAGGTAGTTTTCCTAACAAACACAAACTTTTTACTTCAAGAGCTAAGAAAAATAAACTGTTATGTAAGCTCTGTTTGGCGAGCACACTCTTTTTAGGTCGTGGAATTATCATTCTCAGCATGCTTGTTATGTAACATGAAATACGATTGTACGATAAGAAGATGAGAGCAGAATGGACGTTGGTACAAGATGAGAGTGACCCAGAGATCAGCGGGAAGTCTATAAATAGGTGTGGCTTAAGGTTTTCACGTTCTGTAATAAAATAACTATTTCAGTTATCTGGGTGATAAGTTCAAAGTAGAGGTAATATAATTTGTAATCTAGCACCAGTCCTTTAATAGACCTCTTCGTGTAGTAACATTACTACCTTCACATCGTGCGTGCAAGTTACTGTACAAGGTCGATTCAATTCTCGAGTCTTCCTTCGCCACGTGTGAATCAAAATAAAACAATATGTTGGTCGATTGATGGGGCTGATCATAAACTGGATTTTTATTCGTCGAGCAATGGAGGGCGGAATGGCCTCGAGTCTCATTGGTCGAGCAATAGAGGGATAGATGAGCTGGTGTCTTATATTGTTTGAACATAGAGGAATGGATGGATTGGTCATTCACAACTTCACAATCAATTCCATCCTTCATCAAGTGTAATATAAACTAATCAAACATGTATTTTTTTCAGGTAATCATTCATAAACTCACAAATCAATTCCATCCTTCATTAGATATTTAGTTTCACCAATTCACTGTTTTCACCCTCATTCCATGAGAATAAGGGCTAGCGAATGCTGCCTGTAACTCACAAAGCAATACAGCCCTTTCACAGGTGACCTAGCTTGGCGCTTCTGTCAAGGTGGATATCTTGTGTCGGGCTACAGACAACTCAAACCATGTATTTTTGTACAAACAATTCAAAGGTACCAATTCATGTAATAGTTAAGTTCATGCAACGAGGATAAGGGTCTGTGAAAACAACCTGTAACTCGCATATCAAATCAGCCAAAACTTCCCACTGCTTGTCAATGACTCTATTGGCAAGTGGGGAGGTTGGGGCAGCAGGGGAAACCCGGGGAATGGATGGATTGGTGTCTTAATGATCAAACAATAGAGGGATAGATGAGCTGGTGTCTTATATTGGTCGAACAATAGAGGAATGGATGGATTGGTGTTTTAATGATCAAACAATAGAGGGATAGATGAGCTGGTGTCTTATATTGGTCGAACAATAGAGGGATAGATGAGCTGGTGTCTTATATTGGTCGAACAATAGAGGAATGGATGGATTGGTGTCTTAATGATCAAACAATAGAGGGATAGATGAGCTGGTGTCTTATATTGGTCGAACAATAGAGGAATGGATGAATTGGTGACTTAATGATCAAACAAAAGAGGGATAGATGAGCTGGTGTTTTATATTGGTCGAACAATAACAATAAAGGGATAGATGAACTGGTGTTTTATTGTCGAACAATATAGGAATGAATGGGTTGGTATCTTATTGGTCAACCAATAGAGGGATAGATGAGCTGGTGTTTTATATTGGTCGAACAAGAGAGGGATGGAAGAGCTGATATCTTATATGGGTCGAACAATAACAATAAAGGGATAGATGAACTGGTGTTTTATATTGTCGAACAATATAGGAATGAATGGGTTGGTATCTTATTGGTCAAGCAATGGAGGGATGGAAGAACTGGTATCTTATATTGGTTGAACAATAGGCCTGGTGGCTTATTAGTCGAGCAATCGAGCGTGTCTTCGTGGCTGATTAGTGGCTAATTTGCTAATCGATTTTATTATTCGCCAAGACCCCGCTGTATTTAAAAATGTATTTTTTGTAAAGACACACTTAACTAGGTGTTGTGTTGTAAATACACAGTTAAATAAATGTGTGTTGTTGTGAAAATACAAATCACATGTGTATTGTTGTGTGGACACAGTTAACTATATGTGATATTGTAAAGACTCAGTTAATTATGTATGACGTTTTAAAAACTAAGGCTGAAGCCAGGTTGACATTTCACCATAGGGGGAGGTTTGGTGGTCACAGCCTTCAACTGCTACAGGTAAAGAACTTCTGATATTAAATTACTCTAGAGACTATCTGGAGTTTATTTTTATGATAATTAATGCAAAATATTAAATACTTAAGTGCAATCAATTTGTTTAACATTTGTTTTTAGAGCCGCCTTGCTGCAAGTTCATAACTTTAGATTTGACCCGGGCTACGGCTTTGTTATAAACTCGGTGATCTATGTATCGTATTGTAAAGACTCAGATTATGAACGAGTCCTACCCCTTAGCTTAGTCGGTAGCGTGACTGTTTACTGAGCTAAGGGTCCCTGGCTCGATTATAGGAATGGCCAAAAAATAGCATTGGTGAAATGTCGGTTTACCCTTACACAATGATGAATTAACGTCCGGGGATGAATGTTGCGTCTGTTATAGATTTAATTTAGTTTATAAGTCGTGTGCTAACATAATCAGTAGGTTCAGAAAGTGCACGTTAAATACCTCAAATAAATACAATAAATAATATATATGAATAATGTTGTAAAGACTCATTTAACTATTTATGGTGCCGTGAAGACTTGCTGTATTCTCGTCTCGCCCAAGCCTGGCGGTTGTAACAATAAGGCTGGTTACTATGTACACAGCATCGCCAGGCTTATTTGGGAGTTTAACCTTCAATCTCTTAACGACTTTTGTCTACCTTTCTGACTTCTCTTTGTTTTTTAATGTTATTTCTAACCTACACGGCACTCTTATTACGTTTGTTTTCTAGAACGCTATAAACATATTCCGATCTATTTTCTGCATTTTCAAACTTCAGGCCATCTTTGTCTGGATATTACCACTTCAGCTTACTCTAATATAACAAGGAAGTTATGGATTTAAAGTGGTTTCCACTGTTTTACTGGCTAGGGACTCACACAGATAATTTATACTGGTGCGGTCTACATTTTTATTTTTTTTAAATCGAATAGAAATAGATGATAACTCAATTTATTAATCAAAATATAAATAATCATATAAATTATTAAAGCATCTTATGACGTATTATTAAATTTTTCAAATAATCTTTGCTTGTAGTTCTAACGAGATGGTAAAAGTAAAAAAATCATGTCATATTGCGCAAAAAATGTAATAGAATATAGATCATTTAAAGCAATAACTAGATGTTAAAATGGAAGCGCATAGGTTGCAAACTTAATCAATAATAATCTGATCTGTAGTATGTCTACAGCACTACTTTTCGAAATGATAGTCCATTTACTCTATCGTTTGACATAATATTTATCATATAAGTATTAGGTCATCTTAGTGTCTATAAGGATATTTGGCTTGTACAGGTGGTTATTGGCACTGTACTGTATTTAAAAAATTAAATACTTTTTAGCAAGGAAATGTTCTTCATACATAATGTAGGGTTAATTTGCAGAGAGTTTGCCTTTATTTCAAATTGCTTTTATTCGACAATTTTAGTTCTTCAATCAAAATATCCTCATTTTCTTAGAAATTATTTTCACGCGAAGAAATCTTTGTTATCATAACTACTGTAATTTGTATTTAATAAACAAGATAAATATGACAATATATAATTATGATACTCTCTGTAGGTCTCTGTAGGATGTGCACGGTTAAATTATTAATAAACGGTAAAAATATCGTCTTTCTACATAACTTCTCAGAATTTGATGCTAAATTAATGCTTTGATACTGCGACTGATTAGTAATCGAGGTAATTTATTTCTTCTTCTTCCAAACGTGAATAGTATTTGAAGCCTTTTTAAAAATCAATTTTAATTCATTACAAGAATTTGATTTGATTTTACCTAAAACTTGAACAACATATAGTCTTGATAAGGTACTGCTTATTTTAAATCAATATTAATCGTCTGTAAATATAAACTTAATGTTTTTTCTATACAAACAATTTGCTTACTGTCATTATAGATATTGTAAAATTGGTTTTGAAATCACAACATATAAAACAGAATCTTGTAAGGAATCGTAACCCTGTCATTCCATTTGAGTTCTTATGATGACCGCTGGATTGCATAATTGCATCAAATAATTCAACAATTACAGTAACTGCATTGTATTTCAATCCACTTTCGGGAACACTTCCGAACCAGCGTTTGCTTTTTTTATTTATGAACAATATTTTGGGATGTTTGTTTTTAAAACTTTTTATTGAAGAAGTCATACAGTTTCCCAACTAATCCAATGGTTGATAATTTCAGGCATGTTGCACGCATCGGAAAGAGCATAATTTAATTAATGTGTACCGTACTAGTGAACACATAGAGTGCAAAGCGATATCCGTGAGATTGGACATCCTGAATTTAGCCATTCATTGCGTGGGCACCATCGTATCTCTATATCTTTCAAAAAATAAATTAAAAGAGAATGATTTTAAAGAGTCTACCAAATGTGCGACCAAAGATTTTCCAGTTAAGCTAACTAAAGGGATAGATTGTAGAATAATTTTTAATAATATTGTTTTAAAACTGCTAAAAAAAAAAGGAGTTTGATTTCAGCAGCATCAGATGTTTCAGCTTATAATATACTGGAAAATTGACTATTATTTATACCTTTCACTATATTTTGTAAACTAATTGAATTTACATAGAAAAAAAATCTGCGTTCTTCAACTTATGTATCTACCGCAGTATCGCACTTTTTTCCTTTTAATTCCTTATCTTCCGATTCAATATAATAGTCTCAACAAAGCTCGGACGTTTTCTTAAGTTTAACAAATATTAGTCATTATGGCTTCGTAGTTAAATTCATTGTTTCCATAAAACATCACGATCTTGATTGTGTTTGTTAAATTTCTTGGAATTTATTTTATTATTGTCGATTTTGTCGATTAGTAGTACTTTATTTTCTTTAAAAAGTTTTAAATTCATTACTATCTCTAAACATTTCTGTAATATTATGTACTGCAATCGTCTGCATATAGAAAATTCAAACTTTCTACAATAAAGAAAAATTTATTTTTTCTACTAGACATTTTCCAATTACTATTTTTAAATTCCAAGCTTTTAAGCTTTCGTGGTTATTATGAGGTAGACTTTTAGCTTTTGTGGTTATTATGAGGTGGTCTTTTTTGCAAACTTGGCCAATTTAAATTTTCTCCCATGCCAAAAAGGAAATTCTTTTAATAAATTTGGAAAGCTACTACCACCTCCCCCTCCTCACTTTTTCAGGCTACTCTATAAATAGTTAGCATTTAACACTTAATATGTCATTGGAGCAATTCCTCTACAATTTTGATAAATTTAAATTTTCTGTCTTACCTAAAATATGTTTTCTTTTTACTTAACCGCCCTCCTTCCCCGCTCTATTCCTAATTACTACATTTAAAAGCTTTAATCTTTTATAGTTATATGGCGTGGTCTCTATACCTTCTTGCCGAATTTCAGTTTTCTACCACACTGAGAAATAGTTTTTTCACCAGTAGTTTTTGAAATTTTGAACCTTCAACTCCTTTTCTCCAATTCACTCTTAAAAATTTCATAGTCTAAAACTTATTTGGTTATTTGGGGCTTCCTCTCTACCTGTCTGCAAAATGTTTGTTCAATAACACATCTAAAATGTTTTTTTTAACCATAGAGTTTAATTTTGAAGTTTACCAAATTTAGATTTTTCTGGTTATTTGGGAAAATCCCACTACCTTCCTGCCAAGCGAATTTTCAAGCTTCCAGGCTCAGGGGTTTAGGAAATACTGTGATGAGTGATTAAGTATGTCCCACACCTTTTTGCCCCTCTCCACGCTCTTAGGGGTAGAAATTAAAAAAGCCGCGAAAGTTCTCACCAATTAAAGAAAGAAACCTTCATTTTAAATTTCAAGGTTCTATGTCCGTTGGTTCTAAAGATACATCAGTGAATTTTGAAAACTTTCAGCCCATATTCCTTCTACTTGAAGCCAAATTTCAAAATTTAAGACTTATTTGGTTATCTGGAGTTGTCCTTTTACTTGCCTGCCAAATTTAGATTTTCTGCGGCAGTTAGTGGTTAATATTTATGTTAACCCCACCCCTCCCCCCATATTTTCTGGAGTCCCATTAAAAATGTAAGGTTTTCAGACCGGTATGAATATTTGGAATGATCCCCTTACTTCCCGGCCTAATTTTAATTTTCCACCTCATCTAAAATATTGTTTTCTAATTAAAGTCTCACGGCCCAAAGTTCTCGGAGCCTCATTTTGATGATGTTTTTAGATTTTTCTGGTTATATGGGGAAATCTCACTAGCTTTCTGCCAAATTCCAGTTTTCCGGCCCATCTGAAAGAGGGTTTTCTTTTAAGGACAGATCTACTCTTTCTATCTATCTATCTATCTATCTATCTATCTATTATCTATCTATTATATATATATATATATATATTTTATTCAGAGAGATAGATTTAATATAGATTTAATATAGCCCGTAATTAAGTTTTTCTCAGAAAACAAACACATCATCTTGATAATAAACACTGTTCCTATATACATTTTAAATAAAGTTGTTCAAATATTTTGAAAAAGTTTTAAACTTTCAAAATCAATTATTTGTAACCAACCTTAAATTATTTTCAAACCGAAAATATAAAAACATATTCTTATTAATGATGAAAAACAAAGCCCAGACATCCATTTTAATTTAATCTTGAAGGCCATTTTTGAAAAATTTCAAACTTTCTCAAATTTGTCACAATCAAACTGCCTTTAAATTTATTTTATAAAATGAACATACATTATTTAAAATAGACCCCAGATTACACTTTATAAATAACATTATTGTAGCTAGTTTAAAAAAATTCAGATTAAAAAAATCACTAATAAGTAAACTATCCTTAATTTAAGGGCTAAGGTCGAAATAAAATAAAATCCCATATAATATCTAAATATTAAGTTTGAACAAAATAACCAAACCAATTTCAGATCTGTGGCCAAGTAGAGATAGATAGACAGGTGACATAGAGACAAACAAAATCGTAAAATCCAAAAATCCACTTTTGTGGGTTCGGGGGCACATACAACGTAAACATTCATTATAAACATGAGATCAACAAATTATTATCTCTTATAATTATTTATCTTTAAATAAGAAAGTAAAACTGAATTGAAAATAATAATTATTATTATTATAATCTACCATTACTAAATTAATGTTAAAATAGCACACCTTTCATTAATAACATTAATAACTTTAATTTCCTATTTTAGCTTAGATTCTTAATGAATACATTTTATATTTTGTATTAGGTTTTATTAAAAATATTTTTTTTTAATTATTCTTCTTTAACAAAGTTGCTGTATAGTTATAAGTATAATCTCAATTTAATTATTATTTGTATGCTTTCAGCGCTAAGCTGTTCGTCTTCAATATATTAGACGAAATTAAAATAAACATGGGTGTTATCATATTAACGAAATTATGGAAAGTATAGCTTTATGCTTCAAAAATATAGGACTGATAATTAATTATGCTTTATTGCTTTCATTAAATTTAAGTCTTCACCGGTAGGCACGCGTACTATATGCTAAGTTCCTCTAGCCTATGTAGTTTGCTGGTGATGGAGAGGTCAATATCTAAATTCCGACCGGGTGTACTGAGGGAATTTTTTCCTAAATGGTTTCCCACACTCCCTTCACGAAGATTAGGATATATTTATTATGAATCCTACCTTTCTCACCCATACTCTTTCAGTGAAATTAAATGTTGAGAGCTAAGAGTCTGGTAGTAAAACACGACGCAAAAAAAGTTTTAATCGTGGAAGTAAAACAAATTAATACTGCGCTAATGGTAACAGTTCCCACAACTATCAAGTTCTTGAGTTTGATGACTCGCACTAACTGGACTTAATCAAGTAACGATGTTACAGATGTTTTACACTGTGTAACCAATAATTGATGAAGATAATTAATTTAGACTTCTAAAAATCTAGTCGATGTACTCATCTGAACTCATCTCCAAGATTTACAGTCACTGTTTTTTGAGTACGCAGCTACCTGTGTTTTTCCAGGATTTACAGAAGTTAAAAACACTTTTTCTAGACACTTTAGAGAGTAAAAAACAAATAAATACATACATACATACATAATAACCCCGTTCCTTACGGGGTAGGCAAGACAATGTGCATTTAGCTCAAAAAATTAATTCCGTACTTGATCCATCCTCACTAACTTTCTCCATACGACCCTATCCTTGCATACTCCCTTCGCTTCAACAACATCCATACCTCGAGTCATACATGCACTTTAATTCTTAAAGCTCTTAATGTTTCTTTTAGTTTTGGATACATTATACGAAGATACATTCTGCTTGTGGCCACATTCAAACGATGTAATGCTTTCTGCAAGTCACTTTCATTCTCAGTCATTAATACTGCATTATCTTCATAGAATAGCACTTTCGCATTCATGTTGTTTATTTGTACATCAACCATGTCCTCACAAGCATCCCTCATACACTGATCCATAAATACATTAAACCACTATGGAGACATAGCATAACCTTGTCTAACACCCTGTTCAATGTCAAACCATTCGCTCAAAGTTCCATCCACACTAACGCACGCTTTACTTGCATCATACACCGAATTTGCATTTGCTAACCATACATCCACACCATACTCTCTCAGAACATTCCATAACATACTTCTATTCACCCGATCGTACACCTTCTCAAGATCAACGAATGCACAATAAACTTTCTTCCTTATTTCCATACAACAATCAATCACTTGTTGAAATGCAAATATCTGGTCCATGCAACCTCTATCTGGCATGAAACCACATTGCACACGCCAAATATTTTCCACACGTTTTTCACGCATTTTCTCAATTAAAGCTCTATCAAAAACTTTACCTAGAATATTGAACAATAATCCTTGTCCTATAATCCTTAAAATAACTTTTACTGTCTTTGCCTTTGTACAAACTAACAATGACAGCATTCTTCCAGTAATTAGGAAGAGTCGAAATTCCAGCACACACATTGAACAATTAAATTTCATTTGCCATAAAATTGACTCATATGTTATGGCATTGGTGTTTGGAACCGGATTTTACCTAGATAGGGAAATGTATGCAGTTGTTCACAACCCACCGTTTTAAGGATAAAAACGAGGGGAATAGGCGTATGTAGAAAAAATATTCGAATCAGCGTGCTTACTTCTTCAGTTCCCTTGCTCTTCTATGTAAAGGCCTTCGATTTAAAGCTTGCAGATTAATTTTCCAAATTTCCAAATATTTCAGTTGTTTTTGTTGTTGTTAACTTCCTTGTATTTTTTCGACTCTGCCGATTTTCCCAGTGTGTTTCAACCCTGAGTCACAAAGAATAAGTTTTTTGAGCTAGGTTTCAAGCACTCAGTGCTCGTTAAAAATAAGATGTCCACCGTGGGGAGGTTCAATTACCTACATCGATGAACACGTGGATCTCGTCTGATATGGTTTGCCGGTGATGATTAAAACCCAGCTGGGTTTACTGAGGTGTTGTTTTCTAAATGGCCTCCAGCTCTTCCTTTAGGAAAATGCTGGCACACTTCCTCTAAATTAGTCGTGCCTCATCCCTACACTAGTAATGTAAACTATGTGGGTTGCCCGGAAGGATGGTAAGATGTGATGTACAGGTAAGACAGTTAATAATGTTTTGGCCCGTGTATGGGGTGAAAGCCGAGTCCCCTTTCCATGCAGTCTGGCATAGGTACGTAATCCCAGGCATCAATAGCCAGGACTGTCTATCAGTTAATCGACAGGGTTAACCAACTACTGGCACGCGTGCCCACAGGTTTATTTGTGTGATGGTATGACCAATATGTTTAACCCCCTCTATAGAATCAATATAAATCACACTCCATAGATAAGATGACGTTTATCACCTGTAGTATTCTGCAGGCTCATTTCATCTGTTCCATTTCATCAGGTAAATAAGTTCATTCGCGAGGTTAAGAGTCATGACAATGACTCGGTACTCAAACAACAAATCAGCCCTTTCATAGACAAACTGGCGTGGCATAACTGTCAAGTCAGATGTTCTATGTCGGGCAACAGCCGAAAGGCCAGATGACGTTTATGGTCATACAGTACACAGATGACACAGAAAGGAAAGTAGGTACAGAGGGATTAAAAATGTGCATTAGTTTTGAACATTTCGTGTTAGTTTAAGAACTTGGATTTGTATGAATGGCGATAAAAGGTTATAGCATAGTGACAGTCTTTAATTGATATGTGTTTCTGTCTTGTGTATCTTTATCCTGGGATAAGACTTTACTGGCTATCTTGGTATTTTTTCATGGTCTAATATAAGCATAATAGATCATCAATGCAGCTCTCTTATTGTTGCTAGGGCAAGGTCGGCTTGATGGGACTGTTAGTAAATTCCTTCCATTCAGTATCAAACTTTCCCTATAAGGCTAATGCACAAACATTAGCAAATTATATTATTGTGTGTGTATGTTTGCTCAAATGAATGATGAAGGGGAGGTAATATTTTATTCGAAGGCCTACAGTTACATTAAACCAAGTTTACCCTGGTATCAACTCGTAAGTCACTCCTAAAAGGTAAGCCCATGACTATTTGTTTGTTTATAAATTAATAAAAGATCATATCCGACCGAATTTCATCTTAGGTTAACAATATTAGAAAAAGTAGCTAATGTATTTCGAGACTAATATTTTTTAAACGTGATTCCTCATCAAAATTACCCATAACCGAGGGACTATATTATATATCGCAGCCCTGCGTGCAAAACATCCAACTCCTAATTCCAGATAGCACGCAACAGCTTCAGTAAAGTCCTGTACACATGAGCAATTGTTTTAATACTTGACCGGCCCGGAAACTTGTAGAAAGGAAACAAAAGAGGCAACAATCATGTAAATATATTTAAATTGATTTCCAGCATTTGGCACAGTAACTATTCTTAAGCCTTAGATTATACATAGTTAGTGGTATACAAAATAATTGCCATCTCTTTAGAAAAATAGAAGCAACTAGAAGCAACTGTTCACTCATTTTGATATCTTTTAAATTTGGTAATTTTTTATTTAAAACCATAAGCGAACTGAACCAAAAATGAACTTAATAGGTTGAAACTAACAATTATAACGGAGTACTGACAATGGTCAGGGATGCATTTAACATAATTATTTAAATTCAGTCCCGTGTCAAGGTGTCGTTTTTCAACTAATTAAATAAAAAAGGACATGTTTTATCAGTGCACAAATAGGTTAAATAAATTTATTTCGTGGTTTGTTTGTTTTTCCTTTGCTTACGATGAATTTCAAAATATTTCTACTGTGCGTGCGTATGCATTCTCAAACTTTTTGTTGAAAAATAATATGGTACTCATTCTCAAATAACACATAAGTTTTCGCGATTACTACAAGCCTTGTTGAAAGTAGACATGACGAGGTTGTTGTACTTTCTAAGCACACAAATGAACAAACCACTTAAAACCTAACTTTATATAAAATACATAATATATCATATTTAATCTTAGATACTCAATAAACGTGTCAGGACGAACCCTTACACGAACAGTAGTTACCCAGTCTGCTACCTGTCAATATTTACTAAATTCTGTACCGGATGAGTATGAAACAGAGGTCCGTGTGTTCTGAGCTTGAAAGGTTAGAGAAAAATGTTGACCCCTTGCAAAGTAGTTTTAGCTGGAAACGTTTTGTCGGGTTAGTAAGTACCCTGCCTCTTTCCCTTACCTCGGCCGTGACCAACTTATAATTAGGAGTAATATTCAAACTAAAATAAACCACTTTTCAAATAGTTTCAACAAATAACTAGAGTCCTGCCTCACACTGTGATGTATTATGGTTAGTCTCAACTTCACCTGTGACCCGATACGGTCAAGGTTCTCAGCCAGTGGGGTGTGGACCCGCGGAGCCAGATGACCACTCAAAGCCCACTGGTTTTCTTAAAATGTAGCCATTTTGTCAATTTATACACACACTCTTAGATTGTTGCAATCATGGTAGTCAATAAGCCTACTGACATTCGACCCTAACGAAAGATAAGTATTTGAATTTAAAAATAGGAATATATATAAAATATACTTTCTGAACTCTAGTTACATTGTAAGATATAGTAAGCATCGCCCTCTACCTACAACCACTCTTTATAGTGTTAATAAGAAAGAGGAGAAATAAAACAACGAAACTTCTTATCTCAAGGTAAATGGAAAGCTTGCTACTAGCTCTCAAATATCTTAAAAATGTATTAGTTATATTCATAGTGATTTAGTAAGGAGAATTATAATAATAATTATTCAAAGGAACGCCTAATCAACAATAACAAAAGGATATAATTAAAACTGAAAAGATAATAAGTGATATGAAATATAAGGTAAAAGTTAAAGCTATCATGAAATTTAATTAGCAAAAAGCATATTGAGTTTTTAAGAAAAAACCTTTGGAAAATTAAATAAAATACAGATAATAACAAGTCTGAATATAATATATGTTACATCATATAGAAGAGAAGATATATTAAACAACAGAATACTAGTAGGACTTAAATAATGAAAACTTATAACTTTATGAATCCTATTAAAGAGTGTAAAATAAGGAAGAAAAAAGAACAATAGGGTTAAAATACAGGAAACCTATTAAAATTGGACAAGAATACAATACATTGAGGTAATCTGTTTAAACAATTAGGCCTACTACCTTTTAGCCTTTTTAAATATTCCGTATTTTTAAAAGAAGGCAAATTACAAATAATGTGTTATTAAATTTTTGGGAAAGAATTTTTATGTGAGTAAAATATAATATGCTGTAAATTTAGGTCATTTCAGTATTCTATTAAAACTTTGGGAATATTTTTATAGAAGCAAAAATGTTCACAAAGTAAGTAAAATATTTGTTAATAGTAAATTAACACAGTTCACTTGAAAGATTTTTCCCTGTAGTATAAATTTAAAAGTATAATTAAAACAAAGTCATTATACTTTTATAACAACGTTATTAACCCAGGGAGCAAATTTTTAATAAAGCTACACTTTAATTGGGAAAAGCAATTATATTAACTTTTATTACTTTTTAAATAACAGCCAATTAAATATTTTTTTATATTAGGTCTATGTTAACAATATTGTCTTCTTAAATAATGGGAATGAACTATTTTAAAAGAGGTTTAATAAACATGATTGATGAAAAGTGGGCCACCTGTGTGGTCTTGGGGTATAGTGCTCACCACAGGACCCGATATTTATGGGTTCAAACCCAGCTGGGGTCAGTGAGTATTTCTTATGTAATAATAATTCGTAGCACAACCTCCTTCGCAGGGGAGGTTAGGCCTTCTGTTTTTTGTCAATTTTTTCGTGAAAAAGAACCCAGGAAATATGGGAAAATACTTTTTCTATCAAAATTGTGGGCCCTTTCGCTCTCCCTCAAAGAAATACTAGTGTGTTAAAATAATCAATCGGTTCAGAAGATGCACGTTAAATATAGCAAATAAATAAATAAAATTGAAGATCAAATTAAAATCAAATGTGAAACAAATCAATATAATTTGTATATTTAAGGCAAATCCATAAAACAATATCCACCCTCATATCCTTTCTCCATTAAAAATGACAGAATAGGAAGGAAAAATTCACGTAAATTCTGAGAAAGTCACTCAGCATTGCCAATTTTGATCATATTTTATTGGAGTCACTAGTCTTACACCCATACACACAAGAATGGCTGGCAATACTTCTCCCGTAAAATAAGTCTGCATTCCCTTAGAGCTTATAGCTTGTCTCAGCATGCTACTCAACATAACAGAAATAAAGTAGAGATCATTTGCCTGGCCTGTGGATTACAGTGTAAAACTTTGTAAATTATTTCAGTACAGACTATTGAGTGAATGTAAGGGTCCACTTCTGACTCTCTTCGACTACCATTTTGAAGCTGATGGTTGAGGCACCATACAAAGTCATCGACAAAAAACTCATCAACAAACTGTAAAGAAATATTTAAAGGTTAGGTAGGTCAAGTAATCGACATAACTTGAACCAACTCATCGACAAGCTCCATTATAAGAGGGTCAAGTAATCGAAACGATAGTAAATAAAAATACCACTTCAAATAAATATTAAGGGATGAAAATGTTCCTTTTTTTTAATGGGACTTTAGTAAACAGGGGGAGGGGGATACGGTGTTTATATATATCAAAAAATAGGTGTAATAGAATATTTTAATTTGACATACAGTTAGAAGGTTAACTCCAGATAGCCATATTCGTCTTAAAAACTCCAAATTTCTAAGTAGGCGTTGTTTAAGTGGTGCCGTGAGAGGTTACCATTTCTGAAATTAATGGAAACAACTACTTTTCTGTGTGCTAATAAAACCCTGAAACTCTACAATACGGTATTAAGACCACTCCAAATAACCATAAGAGACTAAATATTTTAAATATATAAAATAGGGAAGGGAAAGGGGTTAATTAAATAAAACCTTTCAGGTGGGACAGAAAATGGAAGTTCGCCAATAATGTAGAGGGATTAGTCCAAAATACAAAATAACACTCAAATATTTACTATTTACAAAAGATGCTGCTAAAATGGGGTGTTTAAAAATTCCCAAAATTAAATAATAATTTACTTTTTAGAAGATTCAGATCTGTCCGGTGGGTATAAGAACCACCTCAATCCTCCATTAAGATCTTTAAATTTCAAAATGAGGAAGCGGTAAATGGGGAATGGGAGTTGCTCTCAAGATTACTAAAACTAATATTTAAAAAAACACTTTTTGGCGATGTAGAGAACCGAATGACGTATGAACATAGCAATTTTCAACATTGAGGCCCGGGAAATGGAAGAGATAAAAAAGATATAACGAATATAGAACACTACTTTCCAATGTTGTTTAAATTTATAATTTGGTAAGCATGTAAATATACAATATATATTATAATCAAATACATCTTAAAATTTCAAAATGGGAATGTGGAAACGTAAAGAGGGTAGATTAAAGGGGATACTAGCTTCAAATCTTTACAAAATTATTTTTGGCATGAAAGAGAATTAAAATTTCCCGAGTTTGTAAAAGTACCAGTCCAGAATAACCACAAATGCTGGAAAATTTGGAATTTAAAAATCGGGTGCGGGAAATAGCCAATAGATAAAAAAAACTCTCGATATGGTAGTAGATTTGAATTTTGTAGAGGCAGACGAAAAAATCTAAAAACAAACAAATAAGAAACTAGATAGGATCTTAAAAACAAATTCTGGAGACATTGATCGATGAACCTTGATGCTCTTTAAAAAAAACCAGCATGACTATTAATCATTATGTTTCTGTAACAGAGTATATTATTTATTAATGCGCTTTGGTGAATAGCGATGTTATTTTTTTCCAAAATATGTTTATCGTTTATCTTATTTGATGATAGTGCTTAGGTAGATATCACACAGTTATGTAGTGCCTCTTTTTGTGCACTCAGACCAGGTAATATTTAGTTTCATACATATATTTTATTTTCATCTTTTAAATTTCATGATTGGTTTGTGATTGTCATAGCTAGCTCAAGATTCTACAATGAGAAACTATCAAAAAGTTGGCAGCCGTATATATAGTTTTGGTGCTGCTCAACCGTGCGAAGAACGGGTAAACTGCTAGTATATAATAATTAGTGGATATGTTAACCGGACATCCCAGTTATATCCATATGAAATTTAGCACAACCAGTACAGTGTTTTGGGTTTGATTGAGCAACAAATAAACAAACGAAAAGCACTTAATTCTTATATATTATTTGGATACGAATTAAAAAATCTCTTGAGATGCACATATTCTAGTTTCCCTAAATATTTATAAAAATTGAAGAGTTTCATGGCCCTTCGTTTGGTATCCTTCCGTGCCAGCAATCACACAGTTTAATACTTCAGACTCACAATATGTGTATTAAAACCCAGTTTCCACTTTCTATGTTTCTTGTTTCTGTAGTTACCTGAATAGGTGGTCACATTGTCAAATGTGTCAGACTCACTGTGGATGTGAGCACCCTAAGGCTTTCCCTAGCTACATAGTTAACGTTTAAAATGTATTGACCCACTTCGGTGGCTGCGTGGTCTAACGCACTACTCACGTGTTATACTGGCCTCGAAGACGGGGTGATCGTGGTTGGAACCCAGGCGGGAGCACTGAGGGTGCTTTTCCTAAATAGTTTTCCACTGTCATTCCACACAAAGGCGGGTGCACTTCCTCTAAATTCAACCTTCCAAATCCCTAACTCATTAGAGTAATTAGTACATAAGCATATGACCTGAACGGGTAGTAAGACGAGCTGCTTAAAAAAAATTGTTAATGCAGTTTAGTGATGCCCTTCCCAGTAGTCACGCGGTCTAAAGCAATATATGATTTTAACAATTACGACTGAGGTGCGCACCCTGGGGTTTGACTAAGAAGATGTTGAAGGTAAATTTAGAGGAAAAGCACCCACCTTTGCGTAGAGAGTGGAAAACCATTTATGAAAAACCACCCTCAGTACACCCGATTCGAACCCTGATCTTCCCATAATCAGCAGTCCAATCTATTACGAGAGTGACACCTTAAACCATGAAGCCACTGAAGCGGGTTTAAGGTAATATTGTTTTCACAAATATGTAAATGAGATTTTATTTTATTATTTCCCTCTCCACTCTGTATTTTAACCTACCTTTTAATGGGAGAATTAATCTATTTGTATGAATATTTGACTATGTAAATATAAGATAAAATTAAATCAAGATTTTAAACGTTACCTATGTGAAAGATTTATTTGATCAAAAACCACACAATTTGTCTACTAATGTCAATAGCCTACAGAACAACCAACACACAATATAATTTCAATGTTATTAAAATGAATTCTGTAAATTATTACTCTTTGTATTTGGTTAATTTAGCGATCAAGACAGAAAAAACTAAATTCTACAACCAATTGTGTATTAAGTATATCTGGTCATGGAATTACCTTGACAACCAATTTTTATTATTGTGTTCTTGGTGGCTATAAATTGTGTATAATGTATACTGCCCCAACCAGCTTTTAATTAATCTCCAAAATATATAATTCAAATTTTAAAATTTCAACTTTGAGATGCACATGTCCATGCACAAGAGGTACTTTTGAAAATGTCATACCCCTGCTTGGGATAGATATCGCGCAATTTCCATTACACACACACACACACACACACACACACACATATACACACAAACTCTTTGTTTTATTTATATATCATATTAATTATATTATATTACAAAATAGTTATTGATAGAATATATTAATTATTATCATGGTCCTACTCGTGTCTACCACTTAGGCAGGGTGCACACTAACGAAATTAGTTTCATGAAACCAGTTTTGAGAAACGCGTTTCATGAAATCAGTTTCACATCTGCACGCAAACAGGTGCAACGAAACTATTCAGTTTCAGTCAAATGTCAGATGATGAGGATGTGTTTGTACTTTGGTGGTGGTTTCGAAATAAAAAAAGAAAGCGAAGGTACTGGGTTCATCCTCTTATATCTGATAAGAGACACTGCAGTTATATAGTAGCCAAAGAATTGTGTGTAGACCCTGTTAAATCACGACCACTGTCCCTGTTGCTATACTCCTTTAAATTGTAATCGTACAAGCACGGATGTTTTTCAATAGCTTCTACCAATTTGGTGTTATAAATGGTGTCTTCTTTGGGCATTATCAAGGAATAACACTTGCACACTGCTGGTCTTGGCTGTAGTTCAAATGAAACTATCCTTCCTGAAACCGTTCTGGCGAGTTTCATAAAACCACGGTTGCGCAATCGTATGAAACTATAGTTGCGTGAAACTCTGTGTGCGCATCTATCTGTTTTAACATTGAATAGTTACATGAAACTTAAGTTTCACGTTTCATGAAACTAGTTTCGTTGGTGTGCGCCCTGCCTTACTTGCATTACGCTGCTTCTGCGTGTCTATGCCTTTTCTGTCGACGACATTTACCTCTCGTATCACCCACTTTTTAGTCGCTGAGTTGACCTGAGCCCGATGGTTGACGGGTTATATTAAAACTGTTTTGAATATGCATGGAAAATCCCCCACTATAGGAAAAGGGGCCTCAATCTTCGCCTCCTCCCTTCGGGCCTCCACTGCCTCCGAATACCTGGAAAATGGCTAAAAAGAGTAATTTTTAATCAAGACTATTCTGATATTTGCGAAAAATATGGTTTAGATAACACGCAGTGGCTCCCATCTCACCTTAACTAGCAGTGACTAACATCTCACCTTAACTAGCAGTGGCTCCCATCTCACCTTAACAGCAGTGACTAACATTCACCTTAACTTGCAGTGGCTCCCATCTCACCTTAACTAGCAGTGGCCATCTCACCTTAACTAGCAGTGACTAACATCTCACCTTAACTAGCAGTGGCTCCCATCTCACCTTAACTAGCAGTGACTCACATCTCACCTTAACTAGCAGTGACTAACATCTCACCTTAACTAGCAGTGGCTCCCATCTCACCTTAACTAGCAGTGACTACATCTCACCTTAACTAGCATGACCATCTCACCTTAACTAGCAGTGACTACATCTCACCTTAACTAGCAGTGGCTCCATCTCACCTTAACTTGCAGTGATTCTCATCTCACCTTAACTAGTAATGATTCCATCTCACCTTAACTAGCAGTGAATCCATCTCACCTTAACTCGCAGTGATTGCCATCTCACCTTAACTAGCAGTGACTAACATCTCACCTTAACTAGCAGTGACTAACATCTCACCTTAACTAGCAGTGACTAACATCTCCCTTAACTAGCAGCGACTCCCATCTCACCTTAACTCGCAGTGATTGCCATCTCACTTAACTAGCAGTGAATCCATCTCACCTTAACTCGCGGGAACTTCATCTCCCCATAGCCAAGTTGTAGAGTTATGCTACGCAGAAGTGGAAAGCTTGTTTTTATGGCTCTATTCATCGCCAACAAAATTACTCAGCAGTTCCTCTAAAGGAAAACATTACGTGCGTATCTCTCCACTCTTTAATTAAAAAGTAATGGACTTAGGATCTCAAAGGTTTTTACCAATGATTACAGGAGCGTGAGAAAAATAAAGCTCAATTTATATCAAACATAAGTGTAAAGTATTTAATGTAGCAAGAACAAAGACCATGTATTATTTAATGACAAGTTTTTACTTCATTATGGAGATTTAACGAGCAGTAATTTAATAAAAGGTATGTCAGGGCACAGATTATATTTTAGACTTACTAAAATTAGATCAGCAATATTGTAACAATAAACAGCCAACCTCGAACGTAGGTATTTAGTAAACAACAAATGTCATATTTATTAATAGAAGTAATGAATTATTTTCCGCAAACTAGCAACTTTTTCGGTTATTCTAGGTAGCTTAATATCCAAGGAAGAGATTTATAAAACAACTTGTTGAATTACAATATGATAAATATAATATATAATAATAGAATATAGCCATAGAGTTTTGTAAAACCAGCCAAATTGGTAGGAAAAGTACACAAAAATTCAATTAAAATCATATAATATAAACTAGAATGTTTTAAAGAATTAAATTAGTTCACTGTATTTATTAAGTTGAATTATTTAAAACATGTAAAAAATTGAATATAATATTTATATAGCATTGGCATGATAGTAAAACTAATAAACCCTAGCTACAAATAAACAATGACACTTATAAGTTAATTAATTCATTAGTTAGATTAGCAGTATTATTGTATATCTATAGTTACGACTGTAGTATAGTACTACACATTACATTCAAATTTTCAACATGCTATTAATAACTAAATTTAATAAATACAAAGGAGAAATCTATTTTTTTTAAATATATAATTTATGTTAAATAATTCTTATACAAATTTGTGTACACTTTCCCTACCAATTTGACTGGTTTTACAACCCTAATCTATGTATATATTCTATTATTAATAATTTGTTAGAATAACTTTTGACTAAACCGTGACATATTGTAATTCAACAAATTATTTTCTAAATCTCTTCCTTCTTAAATACTAAACGCTCCTTATTTGATATATTTTTGTTTTCTATAATGATGAATAATTTAAGTTTCTGATAGATATTTCTGGCCCAATATATTCTTATTATGTTTAGTTGGGTTAATTTTGTTTGCATCTGGTTTTGATACCCATACGGGATATCCTTATATTTAGACTATGAGTAGTTTGGGACAGTAAAGTATATAATACACTCTCATTTGTGCATCTAAGTAGGGATATAAACTATTTAGAAAAAAAAACACCTAGCCCAGAATTTAAACCACGAGCCAATCAGACTAGATGAGACTTATGTGTTTGTCCACGTGCTCATCGGTTTGGCTTTCAAATTATTTAAATCACTCAAAGCCCTTCACTATTCAATCTTATCATCCAGGCCCTTTAAATGATGTAGTTTTAATCACTAATTGCTTGCAGATTTCTTCACCACCATGTTTACGTGCCGGTTAAGCACGCAAATTTTAATTCAACCAATGGAGTTAAACAAGGTAGAATTTAAAGGAAATTAACCCGAATGTACAATACATAGAGGAGAGGAAAAACAATTTAATAAATATCAATCTCAAAACACCCAGCCATGCTCATTGATCTGTCGTGATCGTAGACAAGTCCACGACTCTGGACGTTCCCGCTGTGTATCTTATAAGCCGCGATTCTTACAATTTTTCACAATGAACACAACATGACCTGGTATAAGCTCAGATGGTTATCCACGACTGAAGAAATCGTAAGTTTTCCGCCCCGCCGGATAATACACGACCGCCACCGGTTAAAGTCGTGAACGATCAAGGGCTATTTGACCAATAGTTCCAACTACAGTAGTCCCGTGGCCTCTTTGGTGCTGACCAACAGCTCACAACTGACAATTGACAGCTTAAAAAAGTTACCAGACCAAATTACGTATCCTTACGCCGAACCAGATGATCTGCATAATGCTAATAATAATAATAATAATAATAATAATAATAATAATATTTAGCACCGCATCTTACTACCCGTTCGGGTTATACGCTTTAAGTACTAACTACGCTAATGGATTAGGAATTGGGAAGGTTGAATTAGAGGAAGCGAACCCGCATTTGCGTGGAGGGAGAGTGGAAAACCATTTAGGAAAAAACCACCCCCAGTTCATCCGACTGAGATTCGAACCTCGATCTCCCCGTCCTCAGCAATCGAGCTCAACACGACTAGCGCGTTAGCCAACTACGCCACCGAGACGGGTATGATCTGCAAAAGCATGTGTTTAGCAGTTGTCACTTTTGACAATAAAAATTTAGGTGTATACCTAAATTTTGACTGTCAGAAGTCAGCTGTGAGAAGAAGCCATGGGGCTACTGTAGCTAAGTACATGATTGGTGAGGTCAAATGTCATACAAACCGTAAGAGCCCACCTTTACCTCCCCGGAAATGACAAACCAGACTACATGAACTTAAAAATGCAGACAGTGTGTCCACCAATGTGGGGGATTGCAGGTTAAAAAACAAACAAAGAATGTCTAAGCCATTGACCAATTATAACTATATTATTATAGTTTAGTTTATTTATGCCCCAACTATTCCTCTCAGACATTCCTGTACAATGTTGCAACTTGTCCTGATCCTGGCCATCACGTGTGCTCAGCATACAGTCTATCCTGCTAACAGTGAGGGGAAAGTTGGCACGTAACTGTACGAATGTGTGCCGAGGAGAATGGCAAACATCCACATTCAACATCAGAACAGAACTATACCTCGGCGCTGACCCGCTGGGTCAAAGGTCACTTTTATTTGGACGCAGCGTGGAATATGTTGTCTAGAGGCACTTTTGTTTTTGCTCTGGTGGTACAGAGAGTTGCCCAGGGTACACTTATTGAGGTAGTCTGCACGTAACCGCAATGAGATTATATTACAGTGACTATGGGGGTGTGGGACAAGGGAGTCTTAATCCTATCCTAGGATTAATTTACTAACACATGGTGACCGTTGGAATAATTCCTTTTGAGAGAAATACCCAAGGTATCAGCCGGGAATTGAGCCCGGGACCCTTAGGTTCGTAGCCAGATGCACTGATCAGAAAAATACCCAAGTTACCAGCCGGGAATTGAGCCCGGGACCCTTAGGTTCGTAGCTAGATGCACTGATCACTACACCACGAGGTCGAGCATCCTATTTATTGAATATATAGGCGATACACACCTTTAGAGAGAGGGGAAGAGAGAGGTATATAATATATTTATATACGAGTATATTGCAAAACTTGCCTAGTATTAAAATATAATCAGCAAGTCGCATTTTTATATTACTAATTATATAGAAGGTAGGGACAGCAATTTTCCTATTATATCAATATAGTTATCATTTAATGTATTTCAAGGTAATGCATTTCAAAATCTACAATAAATCAATCAAATTATATCGATGTATTGTTTGTTTTCGATATAGTGAATAGCATTGGCTTGGGAATGTGCAAACTTGAACGGCGGTATTATGATGGATGCGATTTTGTTATACTATTTTATTCTTCGCCGCTTTCACCTTTTTATGTTTTAATTAGACCTTGAAAATACCAAATAAGTCTAGTAAAAACACGAAAAATCTTACTTGGTTAGTAAAAATAGAAAAGAAGATTCTGAATTTAATTTGATTCACAAGCCCTATAGAGTAGTCCGATGTATGAAATATATTGATAAATTGATTAATTTATTGGATAGTAGAACATCGCTATAAATATAGGTATATCGATGTATTTGTAAATGGGTCAATATATTTTTATATCGATATATCCCTGCCAATTTAGGTTTGAATCTAGTGTATTGAGGGTGTTTTTTCTCAAATGGTTTACCACTCCCCCTCAAGAACATGTATGTTACACTTCCTCTAACATTATACCTTCCCCATATTTTCCCCATTATTAGGCCTATAACAATGTGGAGAGTCCTGATGGTGGTAAGATACGGCGCACGCAAGTTCCAATTCATTGTTTGAAATATATATTAATTCAAGTTCCATTACATTAAAAAAATATATGCATTTCAATTTAATATTACAGAAAATATATTATTCCTTGTTTCATCCCTTTATTTATTCATATTGTGCGTCAAATAAAAGGCTATAACAGTTTCTCTCAAAGTGTGTCCAAGGAGCCCTGGGGCATCCCAAAACCTTTTCAGGGATTCCCTGAGAAAATCATCGTGGGGATGGGTATTCTCTACATTCTCTGACAAGAACAAAATACTACAGCATATTTAATGAAAAAGGGGTCATTCATAAATCACGGAACAGTGTTTAGAGGAGGAGAGGGGATAGTTCTAATGTATGACCTCGAAGCAGAAATGCGATTCTAGCTGTCTTATATTAAACCAGAAATCAAACAGATTTTCAAAAATGTTAAACAATGCCGCAAGTTGTCACCAAAACAACTTTTTTGGTAGAAGAAAAACAATAGATTTAGTTTAGAAAGTAATGTAGGATTTATTTATCAAGCTATTTATGATTTTTTTTAAATTGATCAATACATTTATATCAAGAAAATGAAGTTTTAAATCCTAACAAGATAAACATTGATTAGTGGGACCCTTATAAACAAAACCTTTTTGAAGTTTCACAATATTTTTAGGAGTGTAAAGGGCTCACTGCTCAGGGGTCCAAAATGTGTTAAGAACCACTGGGTTTAATATTGGGTTCAAACAAAGTATAGCCACCAAATCGATACTCTCAAGCCCATAAACGAGTCGTCTGTGAAGTTGGCCCCTCCCTTTTAAAATTCCATGTTTTTATGATTGAAATTGTTCTTTGTTCCGTATTGTTACGCAAAAGTTTCGTCTGCCCTGCATTTATTCTTACACAAACGTGGAGTGAGTATGTAACACTTTGTTTAATCGTGAGGGGCCAAATTCACTGTAGCAACCCCAAAGTTGAAAATGCATATTTTTATTATTGCATTAGTTTTTTCTTTGTTTGTTTCTGATTGGTCTACAAAAGGTTTAGTCTGATCCATTTTGATAGGCCCATAAATGAACTAACCTAGTCGTGTACAGTGTGGAGCCAACTTCCCGGTAGGAAACCTCCCCCATCTTACACACACACACACACCCACACACCCACACACATACATTGAAAAACTGACATTTTTATGGTTGCGTTTGTTTGTTCCAGATTGTTCTGCGAAAAATGTCGTGTTATCTGTATTTGTTCTTGCACAAACGTGTAGTGAACTTATAACACTTTGTTTACTCGTGAAGGTTCAACTTTACTGTAGCTCTCTCAAATTTGAAAATCTATGATTGTATGATAGCAATCGTGTTATTAGTTTGTTGCGGATTTCCACAAACAGTTTCGTTTGTTCTCAGAGACTGAAGGATTGGTTTGAATAAAGAAAGCATTGCTTTTTGTGGTATTTTAAATTCAGCCGACAAGTATGCTAAGCCAAAATACTAAGAAAAATTAAATATATATATTTCATTCTTCTTTATATATATATATATATAATTTTTTAGCTTATCTTAACTTTAAATGATACAGTGCTATTTAATTAAAATTAAAATGCTACGAAATACAAATGTTAAAAATGTGGTTAGCTTCTCTTTCTTTCTCAAGTTGACATATCACAATATAGGATCCTGGTTACGTCACCTAATTAGGATGCTAGGACACTGCGAAGTGCGTGATGTGTGATAGCATCCTGTGCTGCTGCCTCGGGAGCAGATATTGAGTCAGCCACGGTTATAGACGAGAGGTTAGCATCCACGACTTCGGATAGAGGGTCTCAGGTTCGATCGACCAATGGATGGAAATGTCTCTCTTTTTCTTTTTTTTTCACAAGGTGACAGTTAATTATATTTCTCGGTGAATATTTAAAGGGTTTCCTTTTTTTATATACTTTCCTTGTCACATTCCCTTAGGTTAGATGCTAATTTGTTTTTAGACATTGCTGTCGCTATTTAATATCCTAAGTCTGTTCTTTAGGTTGGTTATTTAATTTTAGGTCGATGTTAGCCATTATTATCACTACTCACTCTCCTCATATTGTCAGCCTAGATCTCAGAAAAATCACATTCTTTCTTTGTGTATTCAAAAGTGTAATATTAGTATTTAATATGAACAAAAACTACCACTATAAATGTATCGGCGATGATAAAATAATATTACAGTTTAAGGTTTAATCTCAGTTTAATTTTAGCCAAAATGTATATTTTAGAAATTTTACAGTTCAGTTTTATACGATGCCAACTTTACTCTATAATGCAACAAGCTAAGTACTAGCCCAGTGTTTTATTACTATTGTTGTTATTATTATTATTATTATTATTATTATTATTATTATTATTATTATTACCCGCATATGTGGGTAAATAGACTAAATGCCATAATCAGCTAGTCTAGTTCGCCAGTAACGGAGATTTTAGTGCTAAAGTCCAGCCTAGTGCCATGAGGGGAATTTTACCTAAATGGTTTGTCATTCTTCCTCCACTTAAGATGAGTCTATTCCATCTAGCTCAGCGGTTCTCAAACTATTTTTTGATCTATTTAATCTATTGGGAAAAAATATCCGTAATCAAAATATTTCAAATTTGACAAAGCTATTTAGAGAGAATCCTACTGTTATAGCCCTAACATTATCTCTTATTGATAATAATCAGTTAAAAAAACATAGTTTTCCTGTAAAAAGTCTGTAGAAAAGTTTTACACATTTTCTTCACAAATTCTTTCCGAAAATAAAGAAAAGAGTAAACCTAACCACAATATTTTCAAATAAAAAATTTTAATTGTAATTTTGGAGCTGATATATTATGCATCCCAAAGTTTTTCAGTGAGAGGAGTGTGGCTGCATTGCTTGGAACAACTTTTTTGATGTCTGGTTGTCCAGTTGAAACTTTCAAGCGGAGGTCCGGCTTCAAATTTAGCCTAATTTGGTACTTAGTTTTTAGATAGGCCTACACCATGGACGTACAACCAATCTCACAGGGATATGTTGTTGAGCAAGTCATCATAAACTACTAATGTAGAAAGTGTCAAGTATAGGGTTGAAAATTCTCAGAAATTGTTTTCCGATCGAGAGCAAATACAGGAAAAAGAGGAGTGGAAATAACCAGATAACGGAAACTGCCAACAATTAGAGTTTTCCAAAGGCCCTTGTTATTTTGACCACTTTCCCTTAAGAGCTGCTCGCGTACCCCAGTTTGAGAACCGTCGATCTAACTCATTTTTACACTCCTAGTGACATTAAATGCAAACAATCCGGATGGTGTTAAGACACGGTGCAAAAAATAAGTATGTCAGCTACTCAGACAGCTTGTATAATAGTTTCGTGACCTGGCGGTCTAGGGGTAAGGCGTCGGACTTCCGTGCGGATGGTCCGAAGTTCAAACCTTGGTCGCGGCACAGATTTGTCTTATTGGCAAACCCTTCCTTCACCTCTGACAAGACTTGTCACAACTTGTGAATGTGTGGAATTCCAGGCCTCCCTCGTGGTTTGGATTCCACGTTAAACTGTAGGTCCTCCATTTCGTATCACAATCAGCCTACCATTACACATTATGTAAGTGCGTATAACCCGAACGGGTAGTAAGACGTGGTGTTATATAATAAATAATAATAAAATAATAATAATAATAATAATAATAATATAGTTTGAGATTTTGTTTAGTCTTTATTATTATTTATACTTGTGTTTTAATGAAGATGGAATTATTATAAAATAGAACGCAGAAAAAAGTGATTTGCTCGTGAATAAAACATGGAAATCCTACCCAGCATGGAGTCAAATTAAGCCTTCTTAAAGGAAGGTTGACAAGATCTGAGTCCCTGCGACCCTATACTCCCATCCACGATCGAAGCTGGACATCTAGCTACATTTTACTGATATCTTATTCTGAGAGAATTCCTAAATGTGAAGGAACGACCAGTTTTTATCGCTATGTTCAGCAAGGGTGAACGAGATATAGGCATAGTTAAATTTAATAAAAAAGTGGAGGAGGGAAAAAAAGGGCTATTCTATGAGATAAACACAACGTATAAAACTGTAGAAAATAAATGCGTTTAATAGTGAGCTTTAGTTCGTCAATGGCTGAATTATAATATATAATTTGTTTACTAAGGGCTTTGAGGAATACCTCCATTAATTTTTGTTTTATTTATTTGCAGACATTAACTAAAGTACAATAATGAATAGTAGGGACATAGAAGTATAATTCTAGTTATATTCTTATTTCCTGTTCATTTTTCAATGTATGCCTACACATAGCTCCGAACGTCTGAAATAGCTATTATTATTATTATTATTATTATTATTATTATTATTATTATTATTATTACTACTTAGCCTTTTGTGTCAAATTTATGTCTCTTCTTTTTAATGTTGTCATGGACGACATTGGTAAGTATACTGTACATTCTTCAAACTATTTATTGTCACTGTCATTTTTTTATATAGCACCGCGTCTTACTATCCATTCGGGTTATGGGCTTAAATACTAATTATGCTAATGGGTTAGGAATTGGGAAGTTTGAATACAGAGGACGTGAACCCGCATTTGCGTGGAGGGAGAGTGGAAAGCCATTTAGGAAAAATCACCCCAGTTCACCCAAGCGAGATTAGAACATCAATCTCCCCGTCCTCCGCAGTTAGTTTTGCTCAACGCGAAGCTAGCGCGTTAGCTATCTACGCCACCGAGGCGGGAAACTATTTATTGTTTTCTGATTATATCAAACTAATCAAAAACATCAATTCATCTGCTGATTGTTTGAATTTAAAAACTGTAACAATTAGTATATTGAAATGGAATGACTATTAATAAATCAAAAACTAAATCTATAGCTTTCACCAAAACTACCCCCCCCCCCTCCTTATCCTAATTTTTATTTATAAACTTGACAGTGATATTAAAGAACGCTATATTAATTTTGCACGTTTGGGCTATATCCTTTGTAACCCAGTGACGGAAAAATTAGCCAGTATTAATATACCATACGTTACACAGGGGACGCCCAAATGTACTAATCGTACATCCTTTCCGTGGAGACTTTTTCCATGTTCCGATGAGATAAGTTGATAATGATATTGAGTACGAGAGTGTCGAATCAGTGGAAGCACTTAAACTTAACTTAAGCCAAACTAATCAAACCCTGGTGACCGTTTGGGTGATTCCCCTTTCGGGAAAAAAAATACCCAAGGTACCAGTCGGAATTCGAATCTGGGACCCCTAGACTCGCAGCCAGGTGCCCTGACCACTAGACCACGGGCCTTGTTATTATGGAATGCTGTCTCTATTAATGATGTGTGCTATCTTAGACCAAAAGCTCTACTTCCACTATAATTTTGATTACAAAAATTTTTCCCTCTCTAAAATTACTTGACCTTATCAAGTATATCACCTTCTATAAATTTGGCTGTATCTTAAGCTTGTACTCTACTTTGGTCAGGTCAAAGCTCGGATATACTAACTAGTGTGGCGTGGAATTCCATCATCTTAAGTTCATTCGACCATCAGAATTTTATTGTACAATTTTAATCAAGGTGTCCAATTATAAGCTATAAATAGTGAATCAATGATTTTAAATCATTACCGTTCACGAGTTATAAGGTGTCAAACTTTCTATTTTATGCTTTTTGCATACTATTTTTAAGGTAAAGTAATGAATGTATGTGGCTGAAATTTAGTATAACTAGAAATTCATATGAGGTATACACAATGAAATATTTATAATATCAATACTAATAAAATTAATAATATTACAAATATCTTAATGAAATATTAATATTAAAATATATTAACATTTTATAATAGAAATTAATAATTTTATAATATAAATATGTATATTAAATATATATAATATTAATACGGTATTATAAATATGTATACGAAATACTTATAATCTTAATTAATCTTATTATAACGATAAATATTTCATACTTTACACCTTAAATAATGTATATTTACATTAAATGTCAGTCTCATACATTAACTACTTTACCCAATGGTACGCTAAAAGCATAAAATAGCAATTTTGAGCCCTTATAGCTCATGATAATAATTATACACTTGTTAAAATTTCACAGTAAAATGTTGATGTTTGAATGACCTTAACTGACTCTCAGAGTGGAAGGTGTTCAACGCAAATCCGTTACTGTTTGCTATGATACATTCTTTTTTAACAGTTTTTATAATGTTTGTGATAGAACTCGAATCCTTTTTGGACTACAAACTCTCTTATTGCGAAGACTCTATTGGAATGTCCCTTTTGTTTTCAACATTTTTAATAGCACAATTTCATGTCAATCTATCCTTTAACATGTTAACATTCTTGTACCCTTCCGTGTCTCTCGAAATCCTAAAATATCTTCTATAAGTAGCTCTTAAAAACCCAGCCCTTTTCGCAGTTGCATAAACAGCGCTAACTCTAAATTTTCCGAATTTGATTTGTATCATAAAATAACCAAAACTAGAGCTATTTAAAGAATGCCCTTTTAATAATTTTCATTACTCTTCGCTAAATAACTATTACTATTGAGAAATATTTGTTCTTGTGTTTTCCTCTTAACCCTAAGTAGTTAATAAAAGTTACTGTTCGTCTTGAGAATAATATTGAAAATAAAAAACTATTTCTGGTGAACTCGGCTGGAGATCCAACCCTTTTAATGTCTATAGGTTAATCGATTCACCTTAAATGTATCAAAATTATATTTAATATATAAATGAGTTGTGTCATTGACCATGGCTATGTTATCTCCAACTATATCATAATTCAAACACCTTATCTCTGGGGTGGTTGGACAACGTTTTAAGCACATCACCTCAGAGCTCTGGCCCACGTCCGAGTCGCATACATGTTGAAGATGTCGCTGTAGTTCTCGATAAGTGCCTTTTCCACCTAGTCCTCCTCCAACACTATTCCCTTCTCCACCAACACCAAAACAGATGCGACAGGGACCGTAGATCTTATCGTTCAGGGCCATTCACGACTCACTTTAAATCAATAATGCTATAAGTATTATTATTGAAATTTCTTTGATTAAAAACGAAAGTTAAGTTCAGCAATCATTTATTATAATGCCTCCTTTGTCCGGAGTTCTTAAATTATCGTGAGTTAGGATAGTCCATGCGGCCGATAAGACACATGGTGATGCCTTCAGACGCCAGTAAAGCCTCTACGGATCTGAAGGCGAGAAAGCCTCTCTTACCACTAAACTCTGAGGATCTGAAGATGAGAAAGCCTCTCCTAACACTAAACTGCGAGGATCTGAAGACGAAAAAGCCTCTCCTAACACTAAACTGCGAGGATCTGAAGATGAAAAAAGCCTCTCTTACCACTAATCTGCAAATATCTTAAGACGAGAAAGCCTTTCTTAAGCTGCAAGGATCTGAAGGCAAGAAAGCCTCTTCATCGTACAATGATGAGACGAGAAGCTCCTACCATGAAACGCGAGAATTTGAAAATGAGGAAGCCTCTCTTACCATTAAATTGCGAGGATCTGAAGACGAGAAAGCCTATCTTACCACTAAACTGAGAGAAATCTGAAAACCAAAAAGCCTTTCTTAAGCTGCAAGGATCTGAGGGCAAGAAAGCCTCTCTTACCACTAAGCTGTAAGTATCTTAAAACGAGAAAGCATTTCTTAAGCTGCAAGGATATAAATGCAAGAAAGCCTCTCTTACCAATAAACTCCGAAGATATGAGGGCAAGAAATTATTTCCTACTACTTATTTGGTTTTGAGGGCAAGAAAACCTCTCTTACCACTAAGTTGCGAGGGTATAAGATGAGAAAGCATTCTTACCACTCATATACAGGATATGTCAACAGCAGGTAAGTGTTATAACCCTTGACTAAAAACAGACTAGTAGTCAACCTATGGAAGGTTACTGACCTCACCTGACTGGTGTTTAAAGTTATCTCCGAGCTCTCAAATATCTCAACTCCTCAGACCATGACTAAAAGTCTTACCCCCCTCCTTCGTTTGTATACTGGCTGCACAGAAATCGCCGCACAATCTGTATGTAAATATAATTGCGGAGCACTATGTTGGCTTCCAACTGACATTTATTTTTCAAAGCGGTGACTTTTATTCCCGTGTGTGAATCTCTTCGCAGCAGGTGTTTGTGTTCCGCCCTGTTTTCCGTATCAGCAGGATCTACTGGAGATCAGTTCAACCCAAGACGGCCAAGGATACGACGGGAATCCGGCGACCACCTTCCTTAAGGCGGTGATTTTACATTTCATATTAATAACTATTTGTTATTTGCGCCCTATTTTCACCATGTGCAGAGAAAGCGTTGTAGAAAGTTTCAGAAACTTACTACTTTAAGGATGTAGTGCGAGGAGAGTGAATTTCAAGAAACTAGACAAGGTTTGGTATTTATAGAATGGAAATCCATAAAATGAAAATAAATCGCTCAAGAAAAATATGACTATGGTGTTTAGCCTCTCTAATCCTTATACTATGAAAACGTGATGAGAATAACATTGTAGAATCCCATCTGGGGGAGGGAGGGGAATTCCCCCCTGAAATGTAAAGTATTCTCGTCCCAACTTGATGTTTTGATCTCATCGTGTACCAAGTAGTAGATGGATGTTGAAATACAAATTCATCTGGTTTTAGCTCCCAGAACATTTCGTCATTATTTACGCAAATAAAACATCCCAATAACTTGTTACCCGGGAATTTTTTAATTAAATACTCGACTAGATCGTATTAATCTAATTAAAAATTATATTAATGTTATAATACGAGACCTCCGGTAGCATTTTGTATTAAAAGTCCCGGAATTTGGAATGGAGCGCCAAAATTGTTTGGATTTCTTTAGCACCACGTATTACTACCTGTTCAGGTTGTACGCATATGTACTAATTATTCTAATTAGTTAGGGACAAGGAAGGTTGAATTTAGAGGTAGTGTACCCACATTTTCATAGAGGGAGAGTGAAAAGCCATTTTATAAAACCACCCTCTGTTGTAAAATATCAATATTAGTTGAAGGAGGATCTTACTCTATCAATCAGGGAATTACTGTTGTTTGGAATGATTAATATCACGAGTAGGTATAGGTGTAGTTTAAATTGTTCCGTGGAGGATTTGTGTTAGATGGAATTATTGACATCACCCAAAGGTGCAGGGTTAAGTAGATTTCTGGAATGATAATCATGATAGAGGGGAGTGATAGAGTCCACCAGACTATCATGAGAGTATTTCAAGTGTTTTACAAGAACAGAACATTTCAAAAACCAGTTCCCAGTGAACAAAAAACAAAACAAAAAACTATCCAAACTAGAGCTTGGCAAATACTTGATCCGTCATGCAGTCATGCGAATAAATCTCCCATTACGTCTGTGAGCAGTGACCTTCAACAATGCCCGCGCCCCCAATTATCTCATACGTAAATTACATCATCTAATTTACATAACCAACACATTCCCGCCCTCCCCTGGATGAGAGCTCTATGAACAAGGCAGAGACACCGATAAACAGGATATAATACACTTGGAGAATTAAGTATTCAATGTCGCAGTTTTAAAATAAATACACATTTGAGGGCAGGAAGGATGAAAGAAAGTGGAAATCCATTGAGAAAACCCATTTACGAGTATACATACACGAGGGACTCGAATTCAGACAACACACTGCCATATAAACAAAAGAAAGGCACTGAGTGTGCATAAATTAGGTTCTGATACAAGAAATTTAGCCGCTTAGAGCGGAGTCCTAGGAATGCTTTGGATGCATTGTCTGAAAGTGGTCTACACCCTACATTCTCTGTGTCCTTGAATAGTATAAGTTGAGGAGAGCCCGGATGGCATTAAGACCAGAGGCGCACACACACTATTTTAAGAAATAATTATTTGGTTTAGTGTAGAAGAAGTACGCACGCAATTACTATTAAAATTGAACTAAATATAACGTCTAGAGATTTCCAATTTTCAAAAAATTAATGAGGGTTGACCCCGGAAGTCTACCTTGGTTTGGAGAACTTAACCCCCAAACTCACTTTATTTTTAATCAATGTATTTACTAGCTACCCACTACTACTACTCAAATTGACACTTGAAAGTATAATTCTACTAGTGACCACCTACCCCCCCCCCCCCCCCCACCCCAAGCTTCAGTCCTGGCTGCACCACCACGAAGAGGTCTTATTGTTAATAAATAATAACCATTATTTAATATATGTCATAAATTAAACATTACTATCCTACATTCTTACTTGTATTTCACGTGTCAAATATTTAATCAAAAAAAGTGTAAAAATGAAAAAAACTTATCTCGTAGAGAAAATCATAACACCCGAGGATTCACCTCATCTAGTTTTCCAGTGACGGAGAGTTCGTAGTTTGAACCCCAGCCGAGTGGCTGTCCACTCTCACTCTATACAAATGTGGGTATAATTATTATTTTACACTACATTTTCCTCATCCCTATCCTGTTTGTAAAAATATGCTTGTACTAGATAGCTGTTGCCCGCGGCTTTGCTCGCGTGGAAGTTGATTATATACAAATACGAAAATATACATATGTATTTACAGATTAATTTAAAATATTACGTTACTTTGATGACCATAACTTGACCTCAGATCAAAAATAATGCAAGTCCGATACAAACTTTCACCCCCTTTTTCATCCCTTATTAAATAAAATTTCCAAAATTCCTGAAACACATATTTATTTGTTTTACGTCAATAACCGAAATACAAAATTTTGTTTATGTAACTTTCAAAATGACGGACTTTCATACATATTATCATCCCCTATTTTGACCCCTTTGGGGTGGAATTTTCTAAAATCCTTTCTTAGTGGGTGCCTACATAACAAAATGAATATACAGTCCGAATTTCATGTTTGTAGCCTTGATAGTTTGCGCTCGGCGATGATGAATCAGTCAGTCAGTCAGTCAGTCAGGACATGTTATTTTATAAGTATATTATTATTATTATTATTATTATTAGCACCGCGTCTTACTACCCGTTCGGGTTATACGCACTTTTTATAAGTATAGATGATAGAAACACGCGAAGCATCAAAGCCTTATAAAAGCGATTAAAATGCAGTGATGTTATCAAAAACAGATAAACTAAGATTGTATAGTAGAAAATGTCATTTGAATTCAGCTTCCTCTTAGAGTTTTAAGCGACAAGAGGCTCCATGTTTTAAATATAACTGGAAACTTAACGTCTGTGTAGAACCAGGGAAACTTCAATGAATGATTAAGTCCAAAAAGATATAGTATAGATATAGTCAAGACAGATCTATATAAAGTAAATATTGTTTAGATTGTTAAAAATAGTTTTGGTAGGTTTATAATTTTCTTTAGATATAAGATAGTAAAACGCTTCTTATCATCTTAATCTCGGGTGTCTTTTTCTAATGAAGACTACTGGAAACCGTAACAGGTGACGTATTAGTTTAAAATATATTATGAAAGAATATATGTACAAAGAGCTATATATATCAACACACGAGCTAAATAATAATCAAACCTAAGACCGAACTGGAGGGCACAACAATTAGAGCGTGTGAGAAAATTAGCTGACAAAGGCCCAAAAGTGTTGTTTGGAGTATAGCAACCAACACCGGCAGTACTCAAGATTGGGATAGCGCTTGTAGGTTCATCCATTCATTCATCAAGCCTGACAAATTATTACCTGTGATCGTAGAGAAGTGTCAAGTGAGCTGATTAATGATGGGAGAGACATGTTGCAGACACAGCTTGAACTGAGGGAGGAGATAAGAGTGGCAAGTGTTACAAGTGTATGTATCATACATTAAACTTAGGGTTGGAGGAGGTACAAGTGTAAGGGCCTACACACTCACTTTAGTTTTATTTTATTTCTTTAGTACCACGTCTTACTAACCGTTCGTGTTGTAATGTGTTAGGAAAGAGGAAGGTTGAATTTTCTTGTTAGGAGAGTGGAAAACCGTGTAGGAAAAACCACCCTCAGTACACCCAACCGGGATCGAACCCCGATATCCCCATCATCAGCAGTCTAGTATATTGCAAGAGTGACACCTTAGACCATGCGGCCACCTAAGTGGGTCATTCACTTTATGCTAGAGAATAAGGGGAAGGGGTGATGGTAAGCGCGTTTGTGCCGTTCAGACAGAATATCTTTTTTTTTTAAATCACCTTTTATTTGAACTGGAAACTGTTATTTTTAAGTTAAAAATATTTTGATTTGAAAAATGTCCGAAGACAATATATTTCCCCTGTTAGTTGTGACTGTATTATGATGTTAGATCTCATTTAATTGACACTTAAAGTAGGCCTAACCGTCAAATAGTTAAATTGAGCCATAGTTTAGAGATGAGTGCTAACACGAAGTATAGATTTAAGAGCCATTTCAAGGCCGACTAACCGGTAAATTAGATAGAGATTACGCTTGAACCAGAAAACGTACTGTATACGTAACTTGACAGCGCGAAATAGCTAGTACTTCTTAGAGCACACCCAACCATTTCGGTCCAATGCGGTTTTCATTATTAATTTTTTAAGGAAGTTACGAAATAATATTATTTTATGTTTCCAAAATAGAATATTAACTTCCACCAATCCGCAATAAATATTGTCGACAAGAAAATAAAACTTAATATATATAGGTCTAACTAAAATAAACCCTTTTAAATTCATCCATACAAACAAAAATAAAATTGGCTTTCAAGTCAACCTCTCACAAAACTAAAAATAAATACAACTGCACTAAACTAAAGTGGTAAGAATAAATAAGGTAATACAACTATCTAATTCTAGTTTGTTTTAGATCCATTACTGTTTCCAGCCTATGACCTGGGTCAGATTTTCCATTACCGGCTTGCTAAGTCTATCTTAGCTTTATATGCCTTATAATCTAACTAAAGACTATGACAGGCACAACATACAGTCCTCGGCCGTCAATTTATCAATGTCATCACTAATACATTTTTGGCCATGCTGGGAATCGAACCCGGGACCTTAACTCAGTAGGCAGACACGCTACCGACTTAGCTAAGGTGTCGGACAGGTGACCTGGTGGTCTAGGGGTAATTTGTCAGACTTCTGTGTTGGGGGTCCGGGGTTCAATCCTTGGTCCCGGCACAGATGTATCTGATTGCCAAACCCTTCCTTCACCTTTGACAAGACGTATATTAATCACAACTTGTGAATGTGTGAAATGCCAGGCCTCCACCGTGGTTCGGATCCCACGTTAAGCTGTAGGTCCTCTATTTCATCTCACAATCACCCTATCATTATACATTAGCGTAAGTGCATATAATAATAATAATAATAATATAATAATAATAATAATAATAATAATAATAGGGTGTCGGACTATATTTACATATATATTATTAATGTAATTTGTTAAATAATCAAGTTGATATTAACTTTATTATTATTATTATTATTATTATTATTATTATTATTATTATTATTATTAGCACCGCGTCTTACTACCCGTTCGGGTTACACGCATTTAGGCTAATGTGTAATGGTAGGGTGATTGTGAGATGAAATGAAGGACCTACAGTTTAACGTGGGGTCCGAACCACGGTGGAGGCCTGGCATTCCACACATTCACAAGGTGAAATTGATATTCATGGAGAATATGTTCAAGTAGGTATAAAATTGAGTGAATATGGAATAATATATTTTAAGACTCTGTTTAAGAATGTATGTTATAACTTGCTGCCCTGCGAAAATATGTCCAAAACGTTATTAGTAATTGATCTGCATACTAGGTCATTGGGTTTGTTGTAATTTTTATTAACAAGGAGATAAAAATAAGATGTTTTAAGCAACCGCGTGGCAGTAACGAGTTTTTAGCCAACTAGCATGATCGTTAACCAACTTTTTTAGTTTGAGAGTCCTCGCTCAACACAATAGCACCATAAAAACTTTTTTTTGGAAAGGGAGGGGGTGGAAGTGGGTGGGGAGGGTTCTTCTCGTGCTTAGACCACACAAGGTACTACCGGGGAATTTGGCAGCCCATGTTTTTCATGAGGACCAGAGAGGTTTTTCAGACTGATTTCAAAATTTCAGGTAAATCGAATGAATTAGGATTCGTCACTCTTGTTTTAACTCGCTTGAGTCAGGGCCACTCGTGGCACCTCTAGGATACTTGCTGCGGGTCTAATTGCTATAATGGAGGACCGTGTAGTAATTAATAGTAGTGAAATTACATAAACTTATAAATTTGTCCTTTATGATGGAGCCAAGAAATTTTTATTGTGAATTTACAATAAATCTGTGAGCGGCCACTCTCATACTATCCAATACGCGTGCCGTGCATTAATTTAAATATCAGAATCAAATCAATATGAGAAGTAGTAATTTTAATGCATACGGTTTTATTAATCTAACCAGACAACGCATCCACTAATAACTCTACAAACACTATAATCTATAAAAGAACATTCATGCTGTGTCTATGTTTTTCCTTCCAGAGGTTTTTTCGTACTTTCTGGCGATCTAGAATGATTAAATTTGTCAAGAAGTTTCTTGGGTACCGGAAAATAATGCGAACAATCTTGAAAAATATGTATATAAACATATGTTACGGGCAAAGCCCGAATCCAGGTCGGATCGCGATCCATCCACCAGTTTCAGGCAAAGCCCAATATATCTCGGTAAAACCCGATTTATTTTGGTATTTCGGGATGTGCCCGGGCAAATCGAGATTTGACCGATCACATTTGGGCAAATCACGATTCAACTAACATTCTAAAGAATAATTCAAATAAATAATTAAGGACAAAACATTACAATTTAATTAGATTCAATTGAAAAATAAACAATTTAAAAATTAAGTCACTATTAAACTAAATGTTATCTTCTGTAAGAAAGATGTTCAACCTAGTAAATTAAAATAAATTTTGTAAAATAATTATAATTATGTACATAAAAAATAGATTATGGAAACATATAAATGGACTCGGTGCACGGTGGTGCACGGAATAAAGGGGGGCACTTTGAATTGCATTTTATGCCGTTTGCATTGAATTTAAATTTTTTATATGAACATTTCTGCTTGCAAGAACAGTGACCGTACTCCTGCCCACCAGTACGTGATTCTTTTCTGCTTGCTTCTCTGAGACTGATTTCCTTATTTAGAATGTCCTCTGCTTTCAAAAATGATTCTTTACAATCATTAATTTGATATCTTGAGAAAAGACAGTTAATTATACCGTTTAACGTATCTAACACATAATAACCGTGATCATTCACTTTTAAAACCAACCCCAGAATATGCTTTGCCTTTTTGTAAGCACTGACTAATTATAATACAAGACACCCGCCTTGGTGGCGTAGTTGGCTAACGCGCTTGTGTTGAGCTCGACTGCTGAGGACGGGGAGATCGAGGTTCGAATCTCATTCGGGTGAACTGGGAGGTGGGGGTCCTAAATGGTTTTCAACTCTCCCTCCACACAAATGCGGGTTCACTTCCTCTTATTCGACCTTCTCAATTCCTAATCCAATAGCGTAATTAGTACTTAAAGTGTATAACCCAAACGGGTAGTAAGACGCGGTGCTATTATTATTATTATTATTATTATTATTATTATTAATAATAATACAAGACCTAAATAGAAACATGCGACGAACATTTCTGATACTGACGTGTTCAGAGTGAACGAAAAGCATGTGCGTAAAGTTTATGAAAGTATAAGGTTTATTTTCATAGTTAATATTACCCTTGGGCCTGAATAAAGCGAGAAATCAGTCTGTCAATAAAATTAATAAAACATGTTAATAGTGTTTTATAAAAAAAAATAGTAGCGTACATAGTAATAATAATAATAATAATAAATTATAATATACCTGATAACCGTGTGTAGAAATAAGTTATTCGTGATTCGCCCAGTGTTAAACGGTCACATCGTGATCCGCACTATTTCGGCTTTTGCCCGTAATATATCTATTTTTTTCGGCTTTTGCAACACTATAGATCTCCTTTACTATAAATCTTTAATTTTTATGTATTTTTATTGTTAGGTATTTTCGTTGGCATCTACAAATTTAAAACATTCTACAATTTTACTTATATATATATATATATATATAATTGTATATATATATATATTTAAAACATTCTACAATTTTACATATATATATATATATATATATATATATATATATATATATAATTGTATATATATAATTGTAGAATGTTTTAAATTTGTAGATGCCAACGAAAATACCTAACAATAAAAATACATAAAAATTAAAGATTTATATTAAAGGAGATCTATAGTGTTGCTATTACATAACTAAATATTGAGGGATAAGCTATCACCGATACAGGGGCGACATAAAAACGAAAATACATAACTCCTGGTGGAATAGCTTTATGTAAACGAGGCGATTTTATTATTTCTTTTCATTGTATGCTGTAATTTGAGTTAATATTATTATTATTTTTGTTTAGTTTGGGGAACATATACTTCCAAATATACATTAACAACAGTATAGTTAATAGAACTTGGATCACTAGAGGTAATAATCTATTTTTGAGAACTTTACGTTTATAAAAGTTCCTTTCACACGTAAGTTACATGTATTGAAGGGTCACTAAAATTTTAAAGTTGCGTACAAATTAGTAAGAGTCCGTTCCGCGTGGACATTTAATGTAAAATAGAGAATCGGCTAGGTAAACACTTATACTACCAATAATATTTTGCTATGTCAGCTACCAATAACACATTAAAGGAAATTTTGATAATCAACCTTCCTTTCTAATGTGTTCGCCACTTCTTATTTTCCCTGGCTATAGGCCTAAGCAACTCTCTGTCTACCCATAAATAATATTATACATAAGGTTCTGCAAGACCAACCTGTGGTTCTCAATTTATGTATTTAATATCTTTGGTCCTTATCAACAAGTGCCATACAACTTGAACAAAACATCTTATTTAGTCTACTGCGCATGTATGATAACCACTTTATTTGGATTTTTCCATTAAAAGGTAGTATCCGGTAATACAACTTACTGGATTTTAAAAGGCAAACTTTTACCTAGAAGCTTTGTTTTCAAAAGGCTTTTGTGAGAATAATGGAATAGTTAAATTTTGGACTTGTGAAATTGGTTTGTTTGGTCGAAAAAATGTTGTCTTCAAAATCATCTTAATCATATTGGAATGAGCTCTATTTAGGGTTATCCGTTCTCCTAATTATGACTGGAATTTTTTCTCGAGTTCGATTAACAATTGAACTGAATTATTCCGCGTTTGCTTATTGATCCGACATATCTACGATCTCCATATTCACATCTGCAAATGTTACTCCACAAAAGAATCACCTCTCAAACGGAACAAAAAAAAAGTTATACCATATCTATCGTGAGCCCACTTGGAGAGCCCGCTGGACTGTCACAAAAATCACCGATTATTTATAATAGTTAGATGTGCATTGAAAAGAGAAAAATTTTAATAATCTTACGAAGAAACGCTGGCAATGAAAGAGAGGTAAGGGGGTTAATCCTACTGACCAAAGAATAATATTTTCAGAATGTGACGATATTCCTCTTCCATTCAATGAAAGGGGAGTCCACTCCTATGAAATAAATACATTTTTGGTGATTGATGTAGAGACTATTTCTGATCACCTGTTATTTTCTTCGCCCACAATGTTTAACTGGTCATAACCTCCCCTCTCCCCGCTATTTTATTCTCTCTTCAGATCAGCGTAGATCTCGGAGCATCACCTAACTACGGTAGGGAGGCTCAAGCGACCTTTAGACCCCCTCGTGGATACGCTACTGGGTATCAGGTATCAACATATTACTAGAGGATTAAAAACCTTACATATTGACGTTTCGCGTGAAAATATGTCTCAGTTCTGAGATCAAATTAAAGGATTAGAAACAGAGATCAAGGCTTATTCCAACAAATAGTCATTTTTAACAGGGTTACATCAGAACATTCATAAGAGAGGATTGTTTTGGTGGTTTTGAAACTTTAGAACTACCATTGCCTTAAGAAATACATCATTGCGAGAATATTTCCTGCCAAGTAGGTGGCACCCTTAAGGAGGAACAAGCTAATAACTCCGGAAAGCGACACGCTAACCCTTTGATTATATGGTCTGAAAAAGAAACAAGTTATTGGACTTGAAACCCGCCTCGGTGGCGTAATTGGCTAACGCGCTTGTCGTGTTGAGCTCGACTGCTGAGGACGGGGAGATCGAGGTTCGAATCTCAGTCGGGTGAACTGGAAGTGGTTTTTCCTAAATGGTTTTCCACTCTCCCTCCACGCAAATGCGGGTTCACTTCCTCTAACTCAACCTTCCCAATTCCTAAATCCATTAACGTAATTAGTAATTAAAGCGTATAACCCGAACGGGTAGTAAGACGCGGTGCTAAATATTATTATTATTATTATTATTATTATTATTATTATTATTGGACTTGAAGGGGCTGCAGTGCTATTTATATTGTATTGTTTGATTTATCAAATGCCTTGTGTTAAGTTTCCTATTTGTGGTGTCCATTTTTAATAAAGGTTGGTGGTTTATAGCCTGCAAACAGATTAACTTAAATAGGTTTTTTTCTAAATTGTATGTCTACAACGCGCTAATATTCACACATACTTACTTATGTATCATGATCACAGGTCACAATGATGTCACGTAAATTCAACTTTAAGACTACCTACTATTTTTTAAACTAAACTAATTATAGCATTTTATTCAGGCCTATCTTGTTGGAAAATTATTTACCGGGGATCACTAAATTATTATTTATAGCACCGCGTCTTACTTCCTGTTTAGGCTATACTCATATGTACTAACTGCGCTATTGAGTTAGGGAGGAGGAAGGAGGAATTTATATGAACTGTACTCGTATTTTCATGGAGGAAGATCGGAAAACCATTTAGCAAAAAATCACCCTCATTACACCCGATCGATATATTCGAACCCCTATCTCCCGGTCATCGGCAATATAGTTTAACAAGGGAGTGACCATGCGGCCAACAAAGTAGGCATAGCTTTATTAAAAAATAAGATTTTTAAACTAAACGTGACTTATCCCTATAGCCCTTTGAAATAATTTCATTACACGTATTTAGAAAGCTAAGTGTTATTACTAACGCTCTAATATTTCCATATATATATATACTTTGACATGTATATATATACATGTCAAAGTAACAAAACTATACTAGCTTTATTTTAGTTAAATCAGAGAACATAGTATTTTTACAACAAAACAAATCTGTTTAAATAATTCTAAAGGATCTGAACTTGAATAAAATATAACTATATTAATGAAACTAATTGGCATAATAGTTATGAACTTGTTTAGTTGTGCCAGTTTTGATACAAATAAGCTAATAATGTGAACTAATTAGAGAGATATTTAGCCCCTGCTGGGCATGTGAAAAATAAACAAATAAACACTTACTTGGCACATGTCCGTTTGTTTTGACGTGTCCGTTAGACTTGACGTAGCCGTTCGCCCCTCCGTTCTTGTGCCCGTTTTTGAGAATAGAGGCGTGCGGCATGGTTCGCCCAGCGTGATTAGCCAGCTTGCTTGTCTCAATAATTTCATCCAGATCACTCGCAATTCAAAGTGTCCGCCCGCATTTTTTTATCCAACACAACCGTTACACAAAATATTCTGTCATAGTGCAACGAGAATTTGGTGTTTACATTCACAATCCTTATTTTGATATCATACTAAACACATTTGTTGGTAACAATAAATTTTATTTAGTATTGAGTTTCTTCATTGTTAATTAAACTAAAGTATAATGTACTACCATGCTGAATTAAAAAAACATTGTTGTATGTGGATGGCGTATGTGGATTGTCGTATTATTTTTGACTGTATACTTTATTTAAATATTTCAACAGTAATTTTTATAATAGTTCTAGTCCAGGTAAATATTTAAACGTATATAAAATATACCCATAGCATATATAATTGACAAACCCTAACTTATCGTATAGCCAAAGTAGATGTTATTATTACTGTTATTAAAAATAGCACATATACGAGCACCATCTTTAAATCAATTTCAAAATATGTTTAAAAATGATGGCTTGTTCAATTATTTACCCTTAAATAGCCGTAATAGCTGCCCTATTGTAAGTTTAAATCAGTGTTTTAACACTACATGACAAATATTAACACTGATATCTTATCAACATACAATAATTAAGCAACCCAACAAATTTGTCGCATTGTGTCAATGATTTACGCCGAGATAAAGACTGTTAACTCTTCCCGCCTATGACTACAGGTGTCACAGAGCAGATGAACGTCTCAACGTATCTGGTGCACATGCCCGAGTAAAAAGTAGCACTCGCGACCACCGTGTGCGCTGGCAGTGTGTATGTGTGCGTGTCGTTCGCTGGCCAGATGACGACTGGAAGGGCCGGGAGTTATTAGGTGAGATACCTCCTGTTCTCTCACCTGCTCCCTAGGTGGCAGCACGAGCGACGGCCACAACAGCTTCATCCAACACCCAACTTCGCACAGATATGGTATTATAATGAGTTTATGTCTCGAACGAGATGCTTTTATTTAAAAAAAACATTGTGTAACTAACTATCTCACTGTTTCGAAAATACTGTAGCTTGAACACACTTTGGTCTGTTACGCAATATACGTGACGTAGCCTTAATTTATATTAATATTATTTTCGTTGAGTACTAAGAGTCTTATCGCTCTTTTGATACAAACGTATCTAAGGATACAGGACGGGGAAGGGTGAATCTTAAAGCAAAGTACCAGTACCATCTTGTAGAGAGGATTTAAAATCACTCAGATGATCTGGAAGCTTTTTGAAAGTGGGGAGACTCAACTGAGAGGGGGTCCGGAGTTCCTGACCGAGTAAAATTTTATACCATAGATGAATTTTGAAGATATTTGAAGAAGGTATATTTTTCACGGGTAGTACTTTTTTGTATGTCTTTCTTTGTCATCATGTATAATAACAACATAGTAGAAACTTTAGTGGAGAAGAACATGCGAACTTTTTCAGTCAACAATTAAAAATTATAGGTTTGCTTCTTCTATGTTTTTATTTCATAGGTTATGATGTTATGTAGTGGTGGTGGAACCTTATTTTCGTAATAAGGGTGATTACTGTTTAGCAAAATAAGGGGTGTTTTAAACGTCTTGATCCCCTAGCTAAAAGGGGGAATTGGTAGTCCTCGCTAGAAATTTTCCGAAATTTGGATGTTATTAGAAGCTACATAGAATGATCCTAACTTGGATAGTTACGAAAATTATATTCCTATAAAAGTTATTTGCAGTGATTACTAGCCAGAATATTTTTTAAATTTGCAGTCTTCTATAAACTATTTGAAGTGTTCCTCACCTGGAAATCTTTTGAAAATTTAATGTATCTAGATGTTATTTAAATGGTCTTCCCCCGACAAGTTTTTGAAAATTATATGTCTCTTTAAACTTTTTATAGTGGTTCTTAAGTGGCGAATTTTTTTACAATTGGATGTTATTGAAAAACTGCCTCATGTCCAAATTAAACGGTGACCGGAAAAAAAACGCACATGGAAATTCCGCACAGAAACACCCCACGGTCATATATAGGAAAAATGTGCACAAGGGTAAATGCCTACATGAAAAATGCTCACACTAAAAATGCCCACACAACAAATGCTCACATGAGAAAATGCTCACACGAAAAAAATCATAAATTAAGGTTAATTTTTAACGGAATGCAAGTTTGATTGGGGTTTTGCATTACTAACTCTTTAGTTTCCACTTGTAAAGTGCGCGTTTGATTTATTCATGTGCATTCATAGAGTTTGCATTCACTTTTTTGGGGGGTCTTTTTGTTAATTTAAAGTATTGTTTTTAGAATTTTTAGTGTCATTTTATGAATAATTTTTTTACACATTTTGGGTCATCAAAATCCTGGCCCTGGTACAACAACATAACCAATGTTTGCAACAAGTGCTTAGGGTTCAAACAAAATACAAAAATATATCAAAATTGAGTTATATTTATTGGTTATTATACATTTAAGTTGAATCTATATGCTGGTGTAGTTTAATGAGTAGGTTCTATATTACATAAAATAAAATAAACACTATTACTCTAAAAATGTTAAACTGGAAGTCGACATTTTAATACGAAGTGTTGACCCTTGGGGACCCAATATCAATATTTTTACTTTCTCACTACCTCACAGATAGAGCAAGTATTGTGATCGTCAAACAAAATCAAACTCAAGATTTTAATGAATGTTGACGTTTCACGATCCTCCGAATCCGAAAAAGTTGCTTTTGCAATGCGTCGTCTGTCTGTCCATCTGCCTGTCAGTCTGTACCTCGGGCTAGAGCCTAAACTATTTTACCGATTGGGTTGAGACTCGGTATCTAGGGGTTTCATACGGTTAAACCAAAGAAATTTTGGAATTGGATATCCAATCCTAAAATTAAGGGTAGTTTCCTTAAGGGCAGAAAGAGAAAAAAAATCAGTTTTTATCACAATTCGCTTTAACGATTTTGAATAAATTTCGTTTATAAATTTTGATCAATATTACAAACTAAATGGCTACCCTAAATTTTTCGTGACTTTAAGGATTCCAGTCTAATGCGTAAATCCTAATTGAGAAAAATTCCATTTTCTCAGAATCGGCTATAACGATTTTGATTAAAGTTCGCACCTAGGCGTTGACTAAGATTATGAACAAAATTGATTTTTTCATTTTCCCATGAAAATGACTTTTAAGGCTCTTTACAGAAGAAAAAATGTTTTATATCTCCGCAACTATTTGAGATACTAAATAACTTATCACTGTACAATTTTAGTAAGTTTTAGTAAGTTTTAGTTTAGTAAAATTAAGAAACTCTTATTTTAAATATATTTTTATAAAGCCAATAGTTTCTGATATATTGGCAAATATGTCAATATAATTTTGTGAGCTTTAGTTGGGAAAATACTTAAGTTCAAACACAATAATTCTCTAATGCCATAGAGTAAACAAATAAGTAAGTCTCTCAAGAAGTTGATGTTGTTTTTCCTTTAACCTCTTAGGGTGAGCGTTTGTACAGCACAGGGGTGAATCCAGGATTTTCATGAAGGTTGGAGGGACGCGGGTGCTCCCATCGGGATCGAGTTGGGGGGTGGAGGCTTCAAGAAATTTTGACATAAAAATACTTCAAACTCTGAGAGGAATTCTTTGAGTAATTTTTCAGTGTAACGCTAAACTTGAGAATAATCCTCTAATGAAGGGTATAACACCAAATTTGCGATTAGTATTAAAATTTATTAAAAACAAATTCTAAGAACATATTTAGTGATTATTAAGAAGGAAATAAGTTTAAACATTATAACAATTAAAACGTTATATGTGTGGTATTATTTAAAAAAAATTAAAGCACGTTATTTAAAAATAAATTATTTTAAAGAACTTTATTTATTATTAATCATTTAAATATTAATAATATAAATGATAAAATAAAACCAAACTTTAAACAATTTTTGTGCAACAAGGTGAGATGTACACAACTTAAATTTGGGTAGCTCAGTTAACGCCCATTTTCACAATTTTAATACTTAATGTGATTGTTTTAAGTATTAATAATAATTACGATAAATAAAATTAATCATTTAAGAATATTACCAAAAACAATTTTAAAAATGAAATCTTGTTAGTGAGATAGTATTACGTGACAATAAAACTAGTAGTGACTTTAACACTGGTTTAATTGGTTTAATTTCTTGAAGGGGGGCGCGCGCTCCCCACACTACTCTCCTAATCTACCTCTGTTACAGCAATGATTTATTTATCTCATTTTAGACTCAATAATCAATAATTAGCTATTTTAATAGACAAAATTTATAAAAGAGAAATTTAATATCAATGCGATAACCAACCATAAGAAATGCATCCCCTAGTAAAATGTCGAATATTTTAACCGGATGTCAAAATTTTAATACGAAGTGTTGATCCTTGGAGACCCAATATCGATATTTTTTATTGGTCCGGATGTACAAATGAAGACGTTAATTCTTTAGAAATAATATTATAAAATTTAAACCCGCGAGTCAAAAAAATTGTTTGTAACTATAACACAATTGGTTCTCGGGTTTGCTAGTTTATTAGTTATTACGAATTTTGAGTAAATATCTGCATTTTAAACACTAGAACGAGAAAGTCCGTGTGGAGTCACATAACATTTATTTTTGTAGTGACATACATAACTAAGATACCAATTTGGAACAAAATCGTTGGAGCCACTTTCAAAATATTTCGAATTTTCTAAAATTACATCAATATTTTGCCCTCCAACTAATTTCTACCCCAAAACCAAGTATAAGGTGTTATTTCACTTATTTGGGAGGTCAAACATAGTCTATACATCAATTTCAGTCAAAATTGTTAAAGCCATCTTCGAAATTGGAATTCTAAAAAAGCACTCATCACCCCTAATTTGAGGGATAGGGGAAACTGAAAAAAAAAAAATCGGAAGTATAAACTTGTAAAAATTAAATATCAAGTTTGAGTACATACATAGACAGACAAACAAGGAGATTGACAGAATTGTAAACTGCAGTTTTTTTTCTTGTTTAATTTGTTTATTTTGATTTCGATTTTTTCCACGATTACTTTCTCTTTTGATAAGAAAGTAAAAATGGATGGGGGCATTTGTCTCTATGGACATTTTTCCGTGTGCGCACTTTTAGTGTGAGTTTTTTTCCGTGTAAACATTTTTCCGTGTGGGCTTTTCTCCTAGTGGGCAATTTTCTGTGTGGGCTTTTTTCCGTTTGGGCATTTTTCCTGTGAGCATTTATGGTTGTGGTTTTTTTTTCTGTGCGGAGTTTCGTGTGCGCTTCTTTCACATGCACTTTTTTCCTAGAATCGAATTATACATATTTTTAATTTATTCGGGGAATATTGAGGGGGGAGGGGCTTAAAATAGTCACATCTCCCCTCCCCCCACTATTAAAAGAATGGGATCCCCGTGTTCTGTAGCTTCTACATTCATAACAGACCATCTCAGCTCAAATTCATTAATAAATAAATTGTTTGACCCCTGGTTGTTGTGTTTATAACAGACTTAAGTTAAAATATATTTCTAGCAACCTTAGTTCAACTCCCAAGGCAAATATCTAGGGCATCTTATTATAAGGGTGAAAAAAAGATGCAAAACAAGACATTTGTTTTCAAAATAAAAAAATAAAATCACTCAGCTCTTTTGTTAATTTAAATTTATTTTCCCTTGCAAAACTTTCAAGTTACTACACGCCTAAATCGGGTACCAAATGGGGTAAAATTAATTTATATTGGCATAAGAAAAGCCAACATTATTTTTTGGGAAGAAGGGGGCTATGCCTGACTTGGACACTCCATATTCCTCACAAACAATATTTTTATTTAGAAAAACCATAAATGTGAAGAAACAGTAAAAATTAAGACTGATATTTATATTAATACAAAATAACTTTGTAATATAGGAACAGGGAGGTGGAGTGAGACTGTATTTGCCTATCCTATTTTTCTTATGTTAAATTTTTTTTTTCAAAACTAAAACACCATATTTGGGTGAAAAACTGTAAAAAAACTAAACCTTTTTATTGGCATAAGAAAACAAACATTATTGGTGATGGTGTTGGTGTAGGGATACATTACGTTTAAAATCCCATATTTGGGTGTAAAACAAGATATTTATATTGACATAAGATATAACAAGACTTTTTTTGTGGATGGGAGCATGTACGTTTAACTTTACCTTACAACATGTCTTTAAATATATATTTCTTGCAAAACTATGAAAAAAGTTATATTAGCTGCATGATGCCAAACTTGGATCAGAACGATGCAATACAAGACTTATTGGTTTAAGAAAAAACTCAAATTATCGTTTGAGGTGGGCAGTGAGGGACCCATCCACTATTTTTATTAAGTATTTATTTCTTGCAAAAAGGTGAAAAAGAAGTGATTTATATTGGTTTAGAAAATAATGTTTGAGAAAAGAGGCTGTGCTTATCTAAGTCCCTACACTCTTTATTTTGTTGAATTTTTTATTTAGGCAAAACTGTAAAGGTGAAAAGCCCTAAATACATATGCAAAGCGCGGTTAAATAAGTAATTTATATCGAAAAAAGAAATTTTTTGCAAGAAGGGAGCAATGCTTAATTGGTCTTTAAATTTGTTCTCAGACTAAATATTTTTCTTGCAAAGCCATCATGATTCAAAACACCATCCTTGAATGCAAAACAGTTCAAAACAAAAAAATTATACCTATATGTTAAATAAATTGGGCATCTACTTTAAAAAAAATCCACACTACATCCCACCCTCCTACCAAACAAAAATTGTCATACCGTATTTAGGGATTTGGTGAAAAACGCAATAGTTTTGTGAAAAGAACTGCTATGTTTACATTTTTAATTTTAGGAATAAATTACCGCTTAATCTAGTGTCATAAAAGCATGTTTATTTGTTGGTTCTTTTGTGCACCGCATATCCATTCCAGCTTTTCAAGAAAATTTCTAATAACGTTATTTCCTACTACTTACTCACTTCATTATTTCTTAATATTTATTTCAACATTGTTATTTCCTATTACTAATTTAAACATCGGTATTTCCCAATATCCATTTAAACGTCACTATTCCTTGATTCTTATTTTAACATCGTTATTTCCTAATATTCATATCTTTTTACTGATTTCAACATCGTTTACTGAAGAACCTGAGCTTATCAACAAGATATGAGGTAGCAAAACAAAAGCTTGCTAAGTTTGAGTATTTCTTTAGTTGCTGATTCAATGCTTTGTGAACTTCGACCGTTTCCCACGATCCGAGGGATGAAGTTAGTGTGCGAGGCAGTCGCGACAGTATGGCAGTAGGTTGTTCCATCCATTAATATCTATAATATAACTGGAGGGGACATATGTGGCTGAAATTTTCGAGCTGCCGTCTGCATACTAATGTATAAGAGAGAAGAAAACTTTCGGGTATATCTTTCTCTTTTACACCCATACAAGGCAATGTAGCATTTTGACATCGTTCATTAATTTGATTGACTATATGAGCTATTTCAATGTATGAGATACATCAATGTATGATTACTGATTAGTTAAATGAAATAAATATGTTAGTAAAAGCTTTGTAAAGCATAACAATGTTCTAAACTGGTTAGTTTTTTCTTTAAATACGTTGATGTTGCCTAATATTTACTATGCTTTTTGAAGGAATCTCGCTTGGAAGGCTTCATCTCATATCAGAATCCTACCCTATGGTAGTATTTTGGTAGGATAAAAGACCTTCTAGAAGGAAATTTCTACTTCCGTTTTAAATGGACATTTATCCTACCAAAATATTATAATATTTAAATATGATAGTATTCTGGTACGAAATAAAGTCTTACAGATTGGGATTCTTATTCATATCAGGGTTTAGTAGATACCGTACTTCCTACAAACCTATAACCTAAACTATCCTTTGAACGTAAGGCTTTTACACAAAGTATATCACTCAAACAAATGTAATACAGTTTTTAGCTAACTTGTTTCATTATAGTTATCGAACTTTCAACATAATATGGTTTCTTAAAGCAATGTATAAGCTAATAGCCAACTTTAAATATAAGTCTAGTCTGCAGACTGTAAACAACATTGATGATAACTACATATTTAAATATGGTAAAGATTGTACTCGTATTTGTACAGTATTACCTGTAAAACTGGATTATATATCCTTTAATGTAAATGTTTCTTCGGGAAAGTGTGGTATAGTACTTCAATATTCTCAAACAATAACACTTTTATTCATCAAAGACATGTTTTCGCATAAGAGCATTGAAAGAAACCGTTAAATCTGTCCCCCCACAGTGTAGCAGACGATAAACTTGAACGTCACGCTTTTGTGCTTGGCAATGTGTTGTAACACTATGGAATTCAATCGACCCACGTCGGGCATCGATTGTAACACTACGGATTAATTCCTTGATATAATAATACTCTGACGATGTTTAGGTTGTCTATAGTTCCGTGGTCGAGCACCTATCATCACTGTACGGAAAAGATACCGTTTAACTAGCTGTTAATTGCTCCGTGGTCGAGCACTAATTAGAACGGTATAATTAATTAAATTAAGAAAGAGAACTTTTGATGGCTGTTTATTCACACACAGTTTATTTAAATGACATCTGTTAATTACTTATGCATACTCCAATTAAATGCTTTATATCAATGCACACTTGTGATGTTAATGTAAGTTATGTTATACTGTGTTAGACTGTGACTGCCAGTGTGTGGCTCTGACTGACTTGTGCGTGTCTGCGGGGGTGTTGTGCGGGTGGATCCCCTGCATGCCTTAAACATACGCACAACGGCTTATATATGACATACCCCTTGCATCTTTATTCCCTCGTCAACAATGTAAAAACTAACTAATAGAAAGAGTCCTGGCGACAGGTGTTGTGAAGGCTAGCTTCTTATTGGTATAGAGAAGTGGCGTCTTTGCTAAATACTGTGGAGTTGTTCCTTTTAACAGGAAATAGCGCAGTTTTTATTTTAACAGGTAATAAGGCAGTTGTTCTTTTAACAGGAAATATGGAATAAAAAATATATTTTAGTGGTGACATCCTTTTCCCATTATTTCTGAGAAGCGCGTGTTTCTTCATGGATGAATCATAAAAGGATACTCTACATAATGATACTTTAAAGAAAAACTACCTTCATCCATGACTTTTTATATATTTTAGATTGATCCAAACCAATATCATTTCAGTGTATGTCCATCCAGTATAATATAGAGATCAATGGGTTGCTCACAGCTTCTTTCATTGTCCACCATGTGTCGCTAGTTCACTCACCCGTGACAAACTCACCGTCAGGTTTCGTGTTCTGAATCATCATCGAAAACAATAAACTCTCACCTGCATCGGTGGGCACGTAGACTAACACATCAGTCTCGTCTCGTCTGGTTTTCTGGTGACGAAGAGGTCGGGGTTCTTATCTCACTTAGGTGCACTGAGGCATTATTTTTATCATTCCTACTTATTTAGTGCTAATATGGGGTAAGTTTGGATGAGTAGTAATATACTGCGCACTCAAAAAATAAACTGTCTGCTTCTTACGATATTTAAAAGAAATATAAATTGTGTACAAAAAGTCGGTTTAGTAACATAACATTAAATGTTCGTGCGTTACATAGAAATTAACTTAAACTTCTCACAAACAATCATCTCGAGTATCAATAGTGTGTTTCAATTAAAGTCCTCTATTAATCAAAAAGAATAAACTCAAAAATAAATATTTAGTCCATCTGGAGGGCTGCAACCAAGCTTAGAAACCTGCTTCTCATAGTACTTAAATATTTCAAAAGAAAAAATATATTCTTCTTCTGCAATTCTATGGTCCTTGGAATTATTTTAATTAATGGATACCACCAGAGTCCAGAATCCATTCGGAGGTTGATGTATCATGGGCATTGGGTAATTGGGTGTAAATAATGTAACTGTTAGGCCTATACAATTGTCATTAACATTTTAAGCATTAGGCTCCTACATTTTTAAGTATCATAAATTTTCACGTGCTTACACATAAGGTCTTAATACACAAAACAAATTGTGGGACAATTATTATGATCCGAATCGTAAAACTAAAGAATAAAACTATTATTATTATTATTATTATTATTATTATTATTATTATTATTATTATTAGCACCACATCTTACTACCCGTTCGGGTTATACGAACTTACGCTAATGTGTAGTGGTAGGGTGATTGTGAGATGAAATGGAGGACCTACAGTTTAACGTGGAATTCGAACCACGGAGGAGGCCTGGCATTCCACATATTCACAACCTGTGATTAATACACGTCTTGTCAGAATTAATTCAATATCAAATTAAGCTGTTTGTTAAAAATAAGGTTTTTTTTGCAGGCCCCTAGCCCCTTTATCTTGATTATAAAGGGGGAGGTCAACAGTATACGATACGGCAAGGTTAACAAACTCACGGCCCGCGAGACATATCTGACCGGCCCGCTTGTCTGCAATAATTTTATATTAATATTGAGCCGTCAGTCATATACGCATGAAAAAAAGTTTAATTTTAGTGTGGACATAATTTTGAATGTCAAAAGAAATAAAAAAGCCCTTGGAGCTATCACATGTTTAGCTATAGGATTATTTATTTTATTTTATTAGTACCACGTCTTACTACCTATTCAGATTATAGGTTTATGTACTAATTACGCAAATGAGTTAGTTATAAGGAAGGTTGAATTTAGAGGCAGTATACCCGCGTTTGCGTGGAAGAAGAATGGAAAACCATTTTGGAAAAAACACTGTACACGGTACACCTGACCGGAACTCAAACCCCAATCTTCCTGTAATCGGCAGTCTAGTCTAATATGAGAGTATCGACTTAGACCATACGGCCACTGAAGCAGGTCCCTATAAATATTTATCACTTTATTACTTGAGTGAAGGCATTTCTATTTACATAACTTTATAAATAGTTATTAGAGTATTTTTAAGCATAAAAGCATATGTAAAAATATTTTAAATATACATTAATTATTTCAAATACATATTATCAAATAACTAGTATAGAGCTACATTGGTGGTCACGTGGCTTAAACGTCACGCTATTTTTGTCAGTTTACCAGTGTCAGAGAGGTCAGGGTTTGAATTCCAACCGGATGTACAGAGGGTGGTTTTTTCCAAGATGGTATTCCCCATTCTCTTCACTCATAGGCGTTTATATTTCCTCTAAGTTATATTTTATCCCCCCTTACCTTCAAACGCGATTAAAATGTGCGTTGTAAGACACTCTGTAAGAACAAATATAAATAGAATACATTTAATCCCCCATGTCTTTGTATAGGCTGTAGCCCGAAATACGCCCCGAGTTTGTGAATCCAGCCCTTCAAACAAATTGTGAGACCACTACGATACGGGATGGGTTGCAACCCTGTCTCTATTTGGCAGCAGATCAATGCAGGGCAGACGGCGAAACGGTCAGACGCTTGGGCAAGCCAGGGCACAGTGATAGACATAATCTAGTGATTTTAATAATCTAATGACGCTTCAATTGTCAGTAAAAATAATTGAATTATTAGATTGATGAATTCAAGTCATTTCAAAATGATTGGTTGGGAGAATGGGAAGAGAGTTAGTTAAAGATAACACTCAATAAATGTATCTCAGAAAGTTATTAGTTTTATTACTTTTGTATTAATTAGTTTTAGGTGTATTTTTGGAACAACATACATATTTTGTATTAGTTTTATTGATGGTTTCAACATTTAAATCTGTGATACAAAAATGAATTAATCAAAACATAATAGCTTAATGAGTCCGTATACGTTTCATTAAAATTAATTTTAAATTGATTTTTGATTGCAACCAATATAACTGTGAATGTTTTTCATTGAAGTATAATAATAATTATTTAAAACAGCAAGGTCAATAGTAAAAAGGATCCTGTATTTTGAAACCCATATTTCGTATGTAGATAGAACAAAAACAGGAGGTGGAAAGTGTATAAAGCTAATACATACCCCCTTTGTAGCAGTTAGAAGCATCGAGTTAATTTTTCATTCAAAAAAATAACAATTTGAACGAATTGGCTAGTCTACTGTAGCAAGATACATATAGAGTTAGTTTAATTTGAATTATTCCTGAATAAACGAATAATCAATTATTCACAATAATAATTGAGCTATTCGATTATTTGCATTCAATTATGCCCGGAGTAAAATGGTTACTGCTAGAGCTGCAGACAACGTATAGTAATATTTTTAACGCTATGATGGTCCCACGTGTTTCACCCACAAGAGTATCAATCCAAGCAAGCGGCCGTTTTCCCTGCCATGCAGGTGGCACAAAGCCCCATCTACAGACTCCGTTTAAAAAAAAAATACAATTACAATTTAAGTTTACAATATAATATTTTACAATTTTAATATCAATATTACAACGTAATTATTTATAATTTAACAATCAAAATATCTGATCTCCTTGAGTGTAGTTCTAGGTGGAGATCCTAAGTATCTAAAGTCCGTGGTCCGTAGTCCGTAGATCGTAGTCCTTTGTCTTTAGAAACTTTATTCGCATCTATACAATCCATATCCTTAATCACTTGACCATTCCCACCTATTAATTATTAAATAGTCAAAGACTTTATCTAATAAAACTTTGTTAAAAGAAAATCGTCTACACCAAGGAGCAACCGCCAAACAGTCATATGAACAATAAAATATTCTAAAACAACTTTTGGAGAAAACTACCAGAATATATTTGAAATGTAGGCTAGTTACAATCACAATGTATGTATTTACAGAACGATTTGAACTATCAAACTTAAAATTAGCAACAGATCCTTTCATTGCCATTGGGGATTTTTATTTCAATGCGCGCGTACATATTTACTTATCTATGATTGGTAGTCCTTATAAACTAGTCCTTAGAAAGTTCTAGTTGACCAACTTGTACGGAGTACGGACCAGGATAAGGATACGGATCAGGACTCTGTATAGAGAGTAATCTAATTCTGTGACAGCGATCTCTTACGGATCACAGACTTACGGACACTGAGTCTATATTATTATTATTATTTATTAGCACCGCGTCTTACTACCCGTTCGGGTTATACGCACTTACGCTAATGTGTAATGGTAGGGTGATTGTGAGAAGAAATGGAGGACCTACAGTTTAACGTGGAATCCGAACCATGGTGGAGGCCTGGTATTCCCCACATTCACAATATGTCTTGTCAGAGGTGAAGGAAGGGTTTGGTAATCAGATAAATATGGGCCGGGACCGAGGATTGAACCCCGGACCCCAGCACAAAAGTCCAACACCTTACCCCTAGACCACCAGGTCTCCTACCTGAGTCTATAGATGGGGCAGAAGGGAGCGCGAATATTTTTACAGTTTTTATAGAATATAAATTGTTTGGCAAAAATAAATAAATCAAATATTTCTCCAGTAGCAACATAGAGTTTAGTTTACTGCACATGCTAATCTCAACCGATCTTGAATATTTCTCAAGGTTGTCCTGGAACTTTGTCAAAACTTTTTAAATAAAAAGAAAAAGTTTTGACAAAATTCCAGGACACTCTTGACAGATATTTAAGATCTGTTGCTATTGGTATGTGCCAAAAACTAAACTCTATATTGCTATTGGAGAAATATTTTATCTATTTTGGCAAAAAAAAAAAAAGCTATAAGAAACTGTAAAAATACTCGCGCTCCCTTCTGCCGCACCATAAGGCGGTGCTATAGCGAGGCGATTCGTATCAAGTGATGCATTAGGTTAATGAGTAGAATTAGTAGCGTGACTGTGGAGTAGTCTTTGAGTGCTATTTCACTGCCTTCACATCTCGCAAGAAATAAACAAGTTATGCCATAATCTTGAGTATCTCGTCTACGAAGCGAGAGAGAATGAAGCTATAAGGAGAAAAGAGAACGAGGATGAAGATAGAGAAAAAGAATGAAAATATAGTTGACCCTGTCTCATGAGAGCTCGAAACCATTTAATGTTATTTTGTGTTTTTTACTGAGAGCTCAACAATTTTGCTTATTTATAGTTTCTAGTGCCAGTACTTTCCACCAGCAGATTTAACTATATTTTATAACAGCATAGAATTAAGAAAGTGCATTTACTGTAAATTGTATCAGCATTCAAAGGAAATAATATGGAAGTGGTTACATTCAGTTGGAGTTTGTTAGCTAAGCAATCTAGTGCACACATCAAGCAAGCACGTGGTAGGAAGAATAGATAAGAAAATACATATTTTTATTGTTTAAACACTGGGAACATTTAATTATACTATATATCGTTAGTATTATTATATAGGTATCAGTGGTGGGGCCATGAGGTATGGGAGTATTTTAAGCCCCCCTCGTATCCAAATGCTAGAAATCATGTTTACTAATGCGTTTTGAGATACCTTTTTTGGGGGGTTTTTGTTTGTTCTACCGTTTGATAAATTAAAATAATTTTTACAAACCTAAGGTAACTAATTGTATTTAGTCTCTCTACAATATGGGCTGCCAAATTATTTAGCAGTTCTGTATTTCACCACTACATGCGCTCCTTGTGGCCGAAAAATACAAAGATAGTAGCGTGTGACGTGATGAGGAATAGAATTTCTAGAAGCTAGTGTGAACTTTCACTGGTGTCTACAGCTCATCCCGTATTTTACGAAATTGTTCCATATTTCTAAAGTAGCTGTCCTCAGACAATGAGGTTGGAAAACAAAAAAATTAAGTCCTTTTTTTTAATAACAATCATAGAATATATCCTGTCTACGCCACTAATAGGTATTGATGCTATTTATCAGAAGGGACAATAGCAGATCACAATCATGAATAATAATAATTGTCGTGTGAATTTATGAAAATAATTTTGGTAACTTTAATAACTGTCAAGTACTTTTCTTCCTACTTTTTTTTTATTTGCCAGTGATACGGCAACCTTACGAAGTAAGCCTGATGCATATCTAGTTTTTGGCCCGCCACACAGTCTGACGTTGCTGGCAGTCTGACATCAAGGCGTTATAAAGCATGTGATTCCTGGCGCAAACTATACCTCGATTTTTATGATTTTTTTTTTCCAGATGGATGACACATTTTAAGGGTTAATAGTGCCTGAGACACTCATAGTGAACTCCAAATTCTATACATACACTCTTATTTAACGTGAAGACTATACTTGTAACTTAAATATGATTTGAGCCACACCAATGGGACAAGTCTGGTTTGCCTATGACAATGAGGGGGGAGGGGTGGGGGGTTGAATCTTAGTCAGGTGAACTGACATGTTTCTTCCTCAATAGTTTATCACTCTTCTTCAATGTAAAAATGATGGCTTCAGCTAAAATTTTCTAATTTTCTCTATTTGTTGCGATTATTTCGGATGGGTAGTAAGGCGTGGAGCACGGATGAGATAATAATTATTATGCCTGACCCATCCTAACTTTATTAATATAGATATTGGGAGAGCCCCGTGAGGAGGAAGGGGGGGGGGGGATAGTGAAATGTGGGGTAGGAAAAATGAAACCAATGTGAATTGAAAAAGTATTCCAAAAGTAGTAATCTTTTCTTCAAAGCTCTTGAAACCTCTTTTTGTATTATCCAACGTGTTTGACCATAGTCTGTATGTTTGTAGCAAAATATAATAGTTTATTAGTCATATTAGTTTTAGTTATAGTTTGTCACTAAATGTCAATATGCAGTGACAAGGTCAGGTACTTAACCAAGGGTGGCTAGGGCTCTGGGGTATGGAACCCCTTCCTAGTGAAATGTCAACAAATCCTACATTTACAAAAATTTAGTAATTTTTTAAATATACTCAATAATGTAGATACGCAATTATTATTGAATTGTAGATTATTGCAGCACTATCTATGACGTAAGTGGTCGTTTGTGCTATACAGTTTCTTGAGGTACTGTTTATTAGCTTTATGAAGCCTACTGTTTTATTGGCCTACTACATCACAAATCATGTTGAATCACTGATATGATTGACAAGTGAGTCGAAAGGGTGGGGAGGGTTCGGGGTTCCAGCTAAAGGTATTGTAACATTTTTAACGGGCCCATTTAGAAAATAAGATTTCTAATCTCTTGGTGATTGAGCTCAATGAGACTCACCCTCATCCTCTATTCATTACGAAATTGGATTATTGATACCAGTACGCGCCTGGTCATAAATACCTGATTCAGGTCAGAGGTACCTGATTCAATCTTTAATGATACCTATAAAAATACAATTTGGATGTATACCTTTCATGGTAGGAAGGAATGCCTGAAAATTATTTTTTTCTTACCAAAATTCTACTATATTGTAGAATTCTGATGGAGGAAAAAGCCTTTCAGACCACCCTTCCTATCATGAACAGGGTTTAGTTTGCCCAGTTCCCTGATAGTCAACTTCCACTCTCTACAACCCTCCGAGTCTGATGCTGGATTAATTATTTGATACGCGCCTTACTACACGTTCTGGCTTTACGAATTCAACTATTTCAATGTTGTGGGGATGAGGAAGGAAGAATATGGAAGAAATGTAACCTCATTCATGTGGAAGGAGGGTGGAAAATCATGTGAGAACACTAAACTAGGGTGGGATTCAAGTCTCAACCTCCCCGACACGAACAACTCAGTATCTGATACCAGTGGGAGTGACGCCTTAAAGCTTAGATAATCGATGTTGGTCCAAGGTTAGTTCATAGACATACGCGAGAATAACGTGACATTTCCTGTGACTGTTTGAATTAGCTCACACACGAGTGTCAACACAGGCTCTTTGTTAGCGGCCAGTGGCCACTCACAGCAGCCCCATCAACTGGACATTGGTCCGATAGCAAAAGAGAGATTGAAGATGTGGTGACCTTGACGGACATTCCTTCCAAGGTACGATGAAGGTCGGACCAGAGTTAGGCTCGGGGCGTTATTCCGTCACTGCACCATCCACATAGACACAGACCTTTCACACTGGATTTCAGTGACTTTAGCAACTACCACAAATTGTTCTTCCTACCAAAATCAGGGTATAGCTTACTATTTTCTCATCTTTATGTAACACCAGCCTTATTCTCCCGAGAATAAAGGCGGGTACACAATATTTTAATTTAAATATAAAATACCCAAAAACAAATAAACAATAATTGCAGAGGAGCCGATAGGACCGTCATATGATGAATAGGCCGTTCTCCGGCATATAGGTCATTCTGCTTCCATGAACCCACTCTACAAATATTATTTAGGATACTCAAAATTTAGCCGATATCAGGGTAGAGGACGGGACATATTTCATTCAATTAGACTTCTATAAGAGAAGAGAAGCATTAACATAAGATATTAAATAATTTATTTTGATTCATATTATAATTAAGAAAAGGTTAATATTAAGCAATAAGAACATTTCATAAAAATAAACATATGTGTACATAAGAAGAAAAATACCATTTGTTTTTTTAACAATCCCCTCAATTTAAAAGAAGATTATATATATATATATATATATATATATATATATATATATTATATAATATATTTGAAATATAGCAACAATGGGTCTCACTAATCACCCAAAATTAAATAATAATAATAATAATAATAATAATAATAATAATATATAAAATTATTAGAAAAGCAATAACGATGGGTCTGCACAATCACCCTGCTCAGCGACCATCCTCAATAGTATTAAAGCTTGTTTATAATAAATACAGTGTAATGGTCTTTTCTCGTTAAAATAAATGTACTTTAGCACAAATAAACATATTACAAAAGGGGGATAGCCAAAAATATTAAAGAGTAATAACCTAATTTACTGCCAAATGGGCTCTAATTTTTGTTTTTACCTAAATCTAGCATTTACAAAACCTCGACATATTATGCCTTATGGGGTATGAAGTATAACAGGCCATACAAAAACTTGGGAACATTTAGTCGTAGCAACATTTGCCGGACGGGCTATAATATTGATATATATATATATATATATATATATATATATATATATATATATAATTTGTATAAAGTTAATACATTCAAAAAAATTAATGACGTCTCACGCCATACGGGGTATACATTATGTGCACTAATAGTCCTACTCAAAAAATCAAAACTCCTTAAAGAAATATCACATCCATTTCCCTGATATTAGTCCGAGTATAATTTACCATACTTAATCCAACCTATAACAAGATCGAGGTTATATACATTATCCCCAACAATGATTATATAATTTAAATAAATAATAATATTTATGACCGAAAAGTAATTTTGACAATATAAAAGTCAAAACGTAATTTATACCTTATGAACATCCTTGACACCAAGATGTGTCGTCCAAGGACGGTATCCTGACAAGAGTGATTACCATACGCACAGCACAGGTGTATATATATATATATATATATAATATATATATATATATATTAATATTAAGCTCTATCTCTGAGAGGGGGAGAGAGGGGTTAGCACAAACAAAGGAGAACAAGAAACAAAGAAGAGAGAGACGGGGTGGTAATACAACGGGTAGAAATATCGACAAGCTTGGTGAACGATCTAGAACAATACTTTATCAATACGTCACCTTCTTGAACTGCAACGTCACAGAGTTCCCAGTATGCCTTGGGTGAAGTCAGAGTTCAGTCTGTTGCATTTTTCACACAGTTAGTACGTGTGCAACTTTTATCGTGTTTTGAGGTGCTCGTGGGGGAATCGATGGGGGAGGCACAACAATCAAAATGGGACCTAGGTGAGTTGAATCCATCTAATGTAGGCGTAGTTGAAATTATATTGTCCTTTTTTATTGTTTTTTGCTTTTAAATTGTGTAGCTTTTATACGATATACGCTACAAATATAACAAAACTAGAGGCTAGACCTTACAAAATACCGGTGGTCCCCGTAGCTTTAAAAAAAATCAACTTAACCACATGAATGAATAGAGACATAAAAATATCCCATATATAAACAACTACCCCAAATCGTCTTCCCTTTAGCCACTACTGCGAGTAGCTATTAAACATTTTCGAGATGCAGCAGATTTTCGAGAGTGCATTTTGTTTCCTCGGAAAGTTGCTGTTCGTCATTTAACGATGACTGCAAACGTTTAGTATTTGAAAAGAGTTTGATCACATTGTTCAATAAATTCTTTCTACTATAGTATCTGCATGGCCTCACAGAGTATACAAATTACTCGCATTCCCTGAGAATAATGATTTCCATTTAAAGCACTTTCTGCTAAACCTGGTCCGATTGTCTCAGTTTTAACTAGAATTTAAAGATCTCTGCTGTTTTTCAAATACAGTCCATAGCATGATATTATTATTTTTTGAAGAGAAAATCCTCTTAGAGCAAGAAATATATTTGAAAATCTCTCTTGGTGAAGAAGTTGCAGTTCTTTGGCTATATGATATACACCTTCATCACAACACAAAGAGCCCTCTGGAACATTTAATTGAAGCAACATATCTTGAAAATCTACCATTGTGTATAAATTGGATCATACTGTGTTGCAGGATAAGGTAGTATTGGAGTAATTCCAGTGAGTGTTCTGTGAGGTGGATGCTGGTACAATACACTCATGAAAGTTTTCCTTGATGGTATTTCTACTTCTTCATGCAAATCAACGCCAGAGACATTAAATGCTATAAAAAATTTTGAGAGAAACCAAATAAGATCCAAATTCCTTCCCGGTCTTCTAGTTTCAGATGATAAGTTCAAGTCATTGCTTGGTATGAAATCAGTTGGAATAGTACATTTTTTTTTTACTTACCTTAGCTAAACAACTGCTGCGCTTTTATGTTATCTAGAGTTCATAATTTCACATCAATACCAAAAATTCCTGCGTTGTTTTCTAGATGATCATTGCTTTCTGAAATTACTTCTGGCTCTGTAAATGACACTTGATGATCTTGGAACAAAACTAGGACGGTGTCAGGTGTTCCACTCATACCTGAAAGTGTTGCTTCTTCCCTATCGAAATTGTCCATAGCACCACGGACAGAAATGCTGGGCTTTATTAAAGGTGGTATTGGGACACGGTGCCCTTCAGCTCTGATGATAGTTTTGTTTGCCAGCATTTGGTCTTGCCGCAAAACTTCATCATTAGTACAACACATTCCGTGATGGTTAAACATATTGATTAGTGATTTAGAGCGACTTATATTATGTATTGCTTGAGCATTGGCCACGTGAAGAGGAGTTTTTTTTTTTCACCATTGTGAATCAAAAAATATACAACCTGAAACAAAGTGTCACATTTTCGGTGAACATATGCTGATTCAAAATATGGAGGTGCAATTTTTTTAAAAGAACGGTTGCCTGTAAGTTGGAGGTGACTGCTCATATTTGAGTTGAGAAACTTTTAAATCATTTTTATCTGAAAATTGTCCTTCTGAATTCAAGTTATATTCATTTTCTTCTTCAATAAGTAGAGTAGCATATTTCTTGACTTCATCAGAAGATCTAACTTTACAACAATAATAATGAAATCAGTGGATACATAAACAAGCTGAGAAAGAAATCTTTCTCTTAGGTAAGAAAAACATATATTCTTATCATATACGTCACTTAGCATAGATTTTATGGTTTTGTTTGATGTATTAAAGGAAGGATTTTGTTTATTAAATTCTGCCTGAAGGTTGGACAGAGTAACCTTTAGATTAAAAACTCAACTTTTGGATAAATTGTCGTAAAACACCGTCAGTCTAAGCTTTTTTACTGGATGAATATTCATGATTACTAACAGTGGTTTTATAATTATTTATGTAAGTTTTCAGGCACACATTATGGTACATTATGTTTTCTGCAAATACACTTGTTTTATCCTCTAATATACATATTTCCTCAAAAATATTATCTTTAAATAATCTAGTTGTGCCTAAAACGCTTTGTACTCTCCCTTCTTCACAGATTCGAAATAATTTGATGTAACCTTTTCTTTTTTTGATGGAATATAACACACACCGTAGACAGTAGATTCCGATCACTTATTCTAACATTTTTTTAAGGTCTCCTGTATCATTTGAAGCCTGAGAGGAATAGTTATGTTCAGAATAATCTGCGTTTCTTGTTACTCTTTGTGCCTTTAATATAGAATAAGGCCTGTAACATACCATATGATAGAGAAAGAAAATCAGATTCTTTGTAAAGTGTATTGAGAGGGCCATCATTAAAAAATGCACTTGCATCTTTTATTTCCTTTCTCACAGAGTCAGTTTCATATAATGATTATTTTCCCTTTAAACTTCAAACAACACAAATTTCACAAGATTCTTTGATTTTCTTACGAGATGATGAACGTTCCAATCCTAGCGTCTGCATTTTTTTACTTCTTGCTTAGTCATAGACCTATTTAGAACATGCAGCAAATAAATCATAGCTGTATACATTTTATAAATATTTAAATAGGTTGGTTTAATAATTATATGGTTTTTCTTCACATGAAATTGAAAGAAAATTATTTGATTTACTATAGAATTACTCTCTCTGTTCCTCTTATAAAACTTTTGACCTTTTAAATGTTTTCAGCAGAATTTATTACATTTAAAATGACACATAACACTTCCATATTTGGCACAGAAATTGAATTTAAATGATTTTTTTTCGAAAAAACAAGATGGTGGCAAAATCTAAAAAAATGACCATGAGATATACCATGTAACCAATTTTATTGACATTTTATGGATTTTATAAATTGTCTAAAAAAATAAACCCTCTGCTTCTCAAACTCCAACAGAATATTCTCAGCTCCTAGGCTACAACCTCATTACTAAATACCCAACTATCGCGTATATTTGACCGGTTAGTCAGCCAGTAAGCAATAACACGAGTAAAGCCCTTAAAAAGGAAACACATGGAGACCCTTAAGACAAATTATGTAAACTGACTCCCAAAATACCCCTTTCCTACTTGTGTCCTACTCTCAGCATACTGCTAAATGATGAAGAAAAGTACACTATGTAGAATAGTACAAGGAGAACAATTCTTAGATTGGGAACTGTAACGAGTTACATATAACAGCTACAAACAAATGGGGTAACACTTACCCTCGGCCCCGTTGGACTCGAATTCAGGTATCGTGAGAACTGATCATCTCTCGCCAACACAGAAATTCCATAGACTAAACGGAGCCGTCAATCTATAGCCAACTTTAGAAGAAAGTCACGCCCGAAAGAGAACAACTGAAGGCGGTTCGGTGCGCTTAGTTGCCGCTTCCTCCGCCAGGGCCATTCTCAAAGCTTCTAGTTCTATGGATGGCCAGAAGAGTCCCCGTCCCATCCCCTCCTTTCTCCCTCCTATCCTCCCCACTCTCTGTGAACATGGCTGTCCGTTTTCGCTATATATTGGGATGTTTTAATAGTATTGTCACTAATTGCACCATAGGCTAACTGAGGTTAAGGCGACAGCTTAGACTGTGACTTAACTGTGTTTATCAAAATTCTTTTTCAGCTTAACATGCGTGATCTCATTCAAAATTACTGATTCAGACTTAATATTTATAATTGTCAAATTTGGGATGGGTTTATTTTTGGTATCTACGGGGTTATGTTGTATCCTCATCCTCATTATTCTCAACTTAGTTAAGGAACTCATTTAGGGACTTTAACTTTGAGTTCGCGTTTTTTCTCTATTTTTCGTGAGAGTAGCGCATGCTAATTGTTGACATTTTTAATGTAATATTGATTGCCTTGGTTGCCTAAGGCAGTCCAAAGGGAGGCTGATTGCCACTAATTTGTGTGAACTATTTATGACTCTATTTGTGGTAATTCATTGATAGGCTGGGGACTTATATTCGACGCAGTTGTATTTACTTTATGATGCGCGTCAACTTTGTTTTAATTGCATGATATTCTCTTGGTATTGTACTCTATACCACATCTCCCTATATAGTCACAAGCTTACTCGCTAGGACTGAAATGGTTAGCATAGAAATCTTGTAGACTACATAATGGTACACAAATGCCTACATCCTAAATTAACAAATGTGAAGGTCATACCAAGTGTAAATCTAGAAGGATATCACAGGCTGGTTGAAGCAGATGTCAAGAGACTCCAACTAGGCAAAGCGACGAGCAGTCGAACTAATTACTAGAATCAAGTGTTGGAAACTGTCAGATGAAGTGATGAGAGAAGCATTTCAAGACACAGTAAAGATGTATCCACCCAAGGATGAAGTAAGAACAGTGGAAGATAAATGGAGAAGATTCAGATAGCAGAAGAAAGGACGTGTGGAAGAACATCAATAAATAGGAATTAGAAGGAAATGCCATGGTGAAATGAGTGCATAGCATATTCTGTAAACAGGAAAAACAAAGCTTGGAGAGGGTGATTTCAAGACCAAACAGCAGAGAAGGAGGAAAAATCGAAACGTTTAGCCAAAGCAGCGGGAAAATTAACAACGTTTGCGAAGGAGAAATCTTGGGGAGAGATCGTTGGGAAACTAAAGGACAATTACAAAGGAGACAAGAAAATGTTTTATGAGACAGTAAAAATAAGACAAAGCCAATAGAGATGCCGACTAGAGTACTGGATACAGCTGGGGAGAAGTCTAGTGAAGAGAAGAGGAGTTAATAAAAACATGGAAATCTTAATTTAAGGAATTATTGGAGGGAACAGACATAAATAGTGGAGGAGAAATGAGAAAAACCGTAGTTACAAAGAGGAGATAGATGAATTTCATATGTGAGACTTAATAAAAGGAATTAGTGCCTAATGGCTTGGAAATATATAGTAAGACAGTGTAGAAACACTGTACAATAATGTAAAGTAATTGATAATGAAGGAAGCCAATCTGAAAGGATAGTTAGGTTAGGTCTATATAGAAAAAGTAATGTCTTCTCCTCTCAAACTATTGCACTATATTACACTTCACACATTGTTGAATTTTCGGAGATGTACCTTTATCATTAGAAGAGACACATCCTTGGTTGTTTGTATGTTTTCAATGTGTCTCTTCTAATGAAGAAGAAGAGACACATTGAAAACATACAAACAACCAAGGATGTGTCTCTTCTAATGAAGAAGAAGAGACACATTGAAAACATACAAACAACCAAGGATGTGTCTCTTCTAATGATAAAGGAACATCTCCGAAAATCCAACAATCTGTGAAGTGTAATATAGTGCAATAGTTTGAGAATAGAATAAATTAAGAGAGAAGTTTGTTTTTATATCTAGGCTTAACCTAACTATCCGTTCAGGTTGGCTTCCTTCACTATCAATTACTTTACATTATTGTACAGTGTTTATACGCTGTCTTATAATACATATGTGAGACTTAAGAGATATCAGTGAGGGAGCTACCTTATGGAAGATCACCAAGAAAATATAAAATAACGGTGGAAATGATAAAAGCAACATGAGCTTTGGGATTACAGTGGTTATACCGAGTGATGTGATCAGTATGGAAAGAAAGAAAAATAACAGAAAATTGGAGGAAAAGGGTTATGTGCCCATATATAAACGAGGAACAAGCCAAAATGTGAAAATAACAGGGTGACTACATTACTGTGCTACTATCTGAAATTATATGAAAAAATTAGTCCTGTAAGAGCATAATTATTTTAAGGTTTATTCTGGCAGGAGGTTAACCCACGCTTATACATTTCCTTGGAAGTCAAGAGTATTGGGTTGCCATTCTGTTGAGAGTAGCATATAGCTCATATAGCTTGCATCCTGTTGACGAGCGAGCACGGTGTGACCTATGGACCTTCTGACTCGTGTGACTCGAGATCAGCATGTTTGTGTGTGAGAAGAACAGACGTTGTTGATCGCTGGAAGCTATGCTGGACGCATGTGTGGGAAGTTGCGTGAGACGAGCAAACATGTAGTCGAGGGTTCACCCCGGCCGGAGGGTCGATCCCGGGTATCTAGGTAGTTTTCACGAGTCCCGTCATCGCGCGTGCTCCCTCGTCACGGGGAATTACCTCTTTTCTATGTAGTAGCTTAGTATCTATCTAGAGTAATAAACTGATCTTCTGGGACTAACTTGCTAGCCTCATTCCCCACGAACTATCCATCCCAACCCCTACCGCTCGGGGTCCATCCTGCCCATGTAACCCCCTAGGGTGTTCCGGTAGTATAGTAGTTAGGGTTGGCTACCGGGCACCCAAATAATAGGGACGTTAAAGCCCTACGAAAGAATAGAAGAAACAGCAAAGGAAGAACAGTGCGGATTTCGGCAAAGAAGATTTACAGTTGATTCGATCTTTGTACTGAGACAGATCATTGAAAAAGATGGAAATATCTTAAAGATACCATGATCAGTAGCGTCTCATGGCCACAATTCTTAGGCAAGCTTGGAAGGGGTGCTCCCAAGTTTAAAAGGGGAGGTCCCGGAATTTTAATTTTTTAAGCTTCAAGAACCTATTTGGAGTTTTTTTTATGGTAGTTGTGGCTCTGGGTGTCCTTCTGTTATGTCATTTACATTATTGTGTTATTACTTATTATAGACATATACTTATAAACTTTCGTTTGTTTGCTTTCACTGATATACACATCAAAACAAAAACACCTACTACAATAAACTCCACAAACCTCTAAAGCCCGGTACACACGACACAACTTCTTGTACACAAAGTTGTGCAAGAAATTGTACAATATCTTGGTCACATAGATTGCATACAAATTTTAGCCAGCGACTGTTCACACAGCATTTATGATTGCATACAATATTTGAAGAAAAAAACATGGCGTTTTTGCCGTTTTTATGGAAAAATTGAATGGTTTGGAAAAAATTTATATTTAATGTAAATAATTTCTTAATTATTCCTAAATATTATGAAAATAAAAGATTATTTTTCTATTTTTTAATATTCTTTTAAAACAGTTGAAAACCTTAATATTAATTTTTTTTTTTTTAATATTCTTTTAAAATAGTCGAAAACCTTTATATTAATTTTGGGGTTTTTAATATTATTTTAAAACAGTTGGAAACCTTTATATTAATTTTGGGGTTTCACCTCCTTTAATTATAATTATTTGTTTGTTTTCAAGCATTTAACTATTTTTCTTACAATCACTCTTTTTTTTTAAGTAACTTTATAGCAGACGAAATTTTCGTGTTTACAATATTAATTTCCCCTTTCATGTCATACCATCCCGATATGTTTTGAAATGGGAAAAGAAGAGTAGGGACTTCGCTTTGCACCCTACATGACAGGAATGAAGGGGTGGGGTGCAATTAAACATAGCATAGTAAGAAAAAGACATACATTTTATTTTCAAGGGACATTATACAAAAGAGTAGTAGATCACTGTGCATTACAGGAAATTGGTTGTCTACTTAGTATAGGGCAATGCAGCCAGGCTAAAGTGTAGCACTATCTATATTTTCTATAAATGACCATATACACTCGTTCAGCATTCATAGTGCTTGGATTATGTAGTGAGCGCTCTGCCCCATACTCCCTCGGGCAACAGTCCACATACCTATATTTCAAGAATAATACAACCACATTAGAAATCCATACGCATGAAGTGCAAAGTAACATCAACAATCAAAACTGGTTAAGGGAGGTGTACATTACACAACGCAAATAAGTCCACGAGATGGTGGCTAAGTATCTCGTCTAAAAGGACCCAACAGAGAAGAGAACTGGGGCGGCCAAGACGGTCAAGCCTCAACTTGGTGCACCCAAAATGAGACACCATATCTATACCCCAGTGCAACAGTTAACTGGGTAACTGGGCCGAGCGGCCAGCCTAATTAGTCCAACAGTTAAATCAATCACACCCTAGGAAGGAGGGTAGGTGCTCACTTACATAAGGTTCATTACCACATTTATAGTCGCCCACACGCATCAGCGTTATTACAAATAAACTACTAACTATAAATCTATGACGCTCCTTTGAATCAGGGCAACTTAATAACCTGTCTAACGGATACCTAATATACTAACACATAAATATAAAAATAGACGTAGCATCTACTAAAGTCTCGGAAAACACATAGGTCAGCTAATCCCATAACTCTAATCACTTTTAGTATGCAATGTGAACTCGCCCTTAGTTTGGAAATAAATGAAGCCCCGCTCTGAAAGAGCTGTCTATAGGATCAGAGTGTGCGTCAGTGACAAACATTCACACGCACTAGTAAATAGATCGCCGAATAGATGATTAGCCAGAAAGACTAGCTAGTGACTAACCTTCCCCTGGTAGGTCTAGTTACAACACCTGATTATTCCTTCTATATCAGGTCTCAAGCTCTGAAGGCAGGGCAGATGTCCGGCCTCCAGTCCCATGCACTCTAATCGAATGCAGTCCAGCAGGCTCCGTGGCATACAGGCACGATCCAGTGAGTGTGCGAGCAGGGGTGTACCAAGATGGTGTGTACCAGGGTAGCACCAGGTGTGATAACTGCGTAGAGTACCGCCTCGGTGCCATGAGTAAACCAATAGTGTAGCTGGTAAGAATGATGCGTGGACGACAGTGAGTAGGACCCACACCTCAAATGCAGCAGTCCAGCAGGCTCCGCGGCATGTCGGCAAGATACTCGGGATGAGCGAGCAGGGGTGTACCAGGCGCCGAGTCGACAGAGAGTACCGCTTTGGTACCAAGAGCAGACAAACATTGCAGTAGGTAGGAGTGAAGCGTGGATGTGAGCGAGTCAGATCCACACCATATCAGATGTAGCAGATGGTTAGTAACCCAAATTAATGTGGCGAGGGCTAGCTGCCACGATCCCAAGGTTGGCGTCCACGGGAGTCCGTTCGCTTCAATTAGACCAGCTATTACCAGTCGTACTGCTAGTTGACTAGGTCGAGCGTGAAACATATACACTGTACTCAGGAAAAATAGTAGTTCTATCCATTAGTGTAGTGTTCTAGCAGTTCACCATATTTCTATGTAGAACTAAGCGAGACGGCTCTGAGCCTGCAAGTAACGCCACACGGCGTGTCCAGAGATTGGATGAAGCGGCGAGCTCGTCCCAGCTCGGGAATACACTTGATACTATATTGGTTGACGGGGCTAGGAGTCGAGCCCGTGTCTGCTAATGACTAAAACTGCGCCTGCGTGATCAGTTATAAAAAGAAGAGGGGATATACGAAACAAAAAAATGTCGAATAAAGCGCCTCTTCCATGGAAGAACAATTTAAGATAGTGAACCAATTGAGAATATATGAAGAACTTGGAGGAAAATAATTGGTGGCGTGAAGATATTACATTAAGGGTTTACGTAATCAATGACTTGTGCGAGCTAATGATAATTAGCTCGGCACAGCTTCTAGTCGTCATCTTTCGGGCAAGAGAAGACGTAGCTTGGCTGCTTGCAATTTTACCTGACATCCGCAGCTCTTCCCCTTCTCACCCCTCCGAAATCTATGGTGTCACAAATACCGACTTTCAACCACCATTATATGGACTAGTGCACGTCTTGCATGCATGTTATGGTCACTGCCATGTCTGGAATTTTTTTTTCAAACACTCTGATGCTTAAATTACATTTAAATGATTACCAGGAGAATATTTTTGCAAACATTAAATAAAATAATTACATATCTTCAATCAATGGCAAGCAGTGCTTGCCTTGCTTGCCCTGACGCAACGCCACTGACCATGATAGCTTTCATTGACATAAAAAATGCTTATGACAAAGTACTAAGAGAAAGTTTAAGGTTGAGTTTAAGAAAAAGGGAGTTGGTGAAGGGATCGTGGAACAAATAAGGAACATATATGATAAGTGTGAAAATTGTGTAAGAATAGAAGATAAACACTCTGATTGGTTCCAAACAGAAAGGGGAGTGAAACAGGGAAGCATTTTATCACCAATCCTATTTAATATTGTAATGGATGAAATTATAGCCTAAGTCCAGGGTCACAGAAACCCGAGGTAACTGAAGGTGATGGCATTTACGGACGATGTCATGACCTGGGAGGAGTTGGAAGAGGACTTGGAGAGAGAACTATCTAAATGGTCAGGAGCGATGGAGCGATATGGATTGGACATGAACGTGGAAAAGAGCAAGATGATGAAGGTCACTAGAAACACAAACCCAGTAAAGAAAGTAACAATCGATAGAAAGGAATTCAAAAAGGTGGTAGAGTTCTGCTATCTAGGAAGTAAAGTTACTGCAAACGGTAAGATCCAGGAGGAGATAGGACAAAGAATATGGAAGAATGGACCATTCTACCATGTGTTCAAGGATATAATCTGGCTATGTAATAGAGGAAAAGGGGCCAAATCATAGTTATATAACGCATATTATCATCCAATACTGATATATGGCTTCTAAACCTAGACATGAATGAAGACAGATTTAAGTAGATTGCAGCCAGAAGAGATTAGGTTCCTAAAAGGTATTGAAAATGTAATAAGAAAATACAGGCTAGGGAATGAAATTATTAGGGATGGTTTAAAAGTTATATCATTAGATAATACATTGATGAGAAAAAGGTTGCTGTGGAAAGCTCGACGGGAATGGTGGAAGGGGATGTTCCAGATGACCCTCAGAGGCAGAAACGTCGAATGATTATGATTATGATGGTGATTATATAATATAAAAACCGTTTTCAATTGGGTATATGATTTAATTAATGTCATAGAAATACAATTTTGTAAGATTTTCTTATCCTATGAGTAAAATATTATATTATTGTTTGAAGCAAACTTTAATTCATATTCGTCTCCATGCTGGGGCTGAGACGTTTAAGGCAATATATGCCCCAACGCGTTCACTAACCAGCTTGCTGACCATCTTGTATTTTTCAAGTTTCGAAATTTTCTCTTAAAGAAGTATGCTCCATAGGATCCTACCAAATTTCATCTTTCTAAGACTCAATTTTTACGTTGCGTCTACCAACTTGGATTTAACCTCTTGGATTTTTCTTATAAATATGGCATGCTCCATAGCATCCTTAACTAATTTCTGCTCTCTGTGACTCAATTTGTTCATCACATCCACTATCTTGGAATTCTCAAGTTTCAGAATTTTTTCATAAAGATTGCATGTTCTATATTGTCCTTGCCAAATATCTGCTTTCTAGGACTCAGTTTGTACGTTGCAGCCACCATCTTAGATTTTTCGAGTTTATAATTTTTCTCATAAAGATGACATGCTCCGTAGCATCCTTATCAAATACCGTATCAGCTCTATAGGACCTTAGTTAATGGAAGAAAGACCCCTGGCATACAGACATCGGATGGGTTTATATAAAGATTTTGATTGTTTAACGTCTTTATTAGCATGATCATTGCTGCAACCACGCTTATTAGTTATACCATAGTTTGTCAAAGTGAATTGAACTAAAACTGATATTGTTTACAATATGTAGCTTTTCATAAATAACCCTGTAACTCAAATAATACTAATATTACGAACGGATTATAATTTTTCAAATGTAATAAAGGCTTAATATAATTTGAACTGTAATTATTAATGTTTAACATTTACCTTTACGTCTCCTCAACAAGTTTGATGTAGGCCATGACGCTATACCATAGTACGATAACTTTTAATCATGGTAAAATGTAAACCAAGACACATAATGCATAGAAGGTGAATTTTACGTCTCTTTGACGTCATTAAAGGCTCATGAGTTTAAGTAGTGTTAGCTATGTACTAATATATTAAATATATCCAATTTTGATGCACTATCAAGAATTAAATATATTTGATGCACTATCAAGAAGCAAAAAGACCATCAAAGCATTGTCAATGAAAACACATTTTTAAGGAGCTTGAAATCAAGTAAAACTAATTGAGCTCTCATTTGGTGTTGATGGGAATCTCCATAATCTCATTTTATTTATTTTAGTTAGTACCCACTCGCAAATACTTTAACTTTTTCAATTTTAATAACTATAACTTTTTCAATTTTAATAACTATAGCGTTTCTAGTCTAATTGGATCAGATTAATATTTAAAGCAATGTTATCATCGTGAACTAGTATGCATTATTTACGTTAATTATATCACATTAAATATAATGTTAATGTTAGGCTAGCGCAAAACACTGCACTCACAAATGGTCACTCTTTAGTTTTAAACCACCACACTAGCGCTATAAAACATTTACTAGAGCTACCACAAGTATTTGTTTTCACTGCTGTATCGCCACAGGTTGTTTTTTTTGCAAGAACTAACTGTTCTAATTAGAAATTATTTTATATTAAAATCTTGTTGGTAACAACTCTGAAAACAATATTTTTCAAAATAGTTGTAAACAGATTGCTTAGTTATTTATTCAGAAGTTGTTTATAAAAAGAAAAGTAAAGTGTAATCGTGTTCACTGTTTTAAATTGGCCTGTGCTATAGTCTGGCTAACATGGGCACGTCTCTAAAAGTAACTTGAGTTAATCTAATGTAAGATTTTTTTTATGTGCACCACGACATACTACCCGTTTGCGCTATCCTAAAGTGCAAGACTATAAAAAGCAAAAATAGCATCCATAAAAATAATGGATGCTTTCCAAGCAGTTCTTAAGTACCTCGGAGATCAAAATCGTCCTTATAACGCAATTGATATTGCAACTAATCTTCACAATGAGTATGGAAAAACAGTTGTACAAAAGTCTCTGGATAAACTTGTAGACCAAGGCAAAGTGATAGTGAAAACTTATGGGAAACAAAAAATTTATGGAATAAAGCAAGATAGCAGTAAGTCCTTTCAAGATGTAAGTAATGAACTGAAGGAGTTAGATGCTGTTGATCTCAAACTTACTAATGAGCTCCAAGTTTGTGAAAAAGAACTTACTAGTTTCCAAAAGAATCTGAAAGACTTGCTATCTGAACCTACAACAAAAGACCTTCATATACACATCAGTGATATTGATTCTCTCATAGGAGTGCTAAATATGAAATGGACACAAATATCAGAGAACCCGTTGCAAGTTTCAGCCGAAGATAAAGAACGCATCATAACAGACTATAATAAGCATACCAAGGAATGGCGAAAAAGAAAAGCTATATGTATGAGTATGGTTGAAGCTATTTTGGAAAATTATCCTAAAACCAAGACTGAATTCTTAGAGGAAGTTGGCATAGAAACAGATGAAAGTGTTGGAGTAACTCTGCCTGAATAAGATTTTGTTTTGAAAAGCTAAACAAAATATATATATATACATATATGAAGTATGGTACTAACAACTTGGGTACCGGTAAACTCTTTATTTAATTTTCTAGATGTGAAAATATCTACTTCTTTAAAACTTTCCAGAAATAAAGACATTCAACCAATTATGGGCTCTATTATGGATCGTTAAAACTATATTCTCTAACTTAACATTGTGATACTGGGCAGTCACACTTCCCCACTCCTTTCCACTCTTTACAGGCGGAGGTCGTGACATGCACAAGAGATGAAGAGCAATTCTATTAATTTTCAAAATCACTGAAATTTAGAAAGTTAAAATGCAATTTTATTAATTTATCAACATAAGCTAGTATTTGAATCTTATATTTTCCACTCACAAAGGCAATAAAAGACTAGTAATCATTTAAGTCAAAAGTCATAAAGTGATGAATATTTTAGAATGAATAAATGGGAATTTTCAAATTCATCTAATCTCAAATGATGTGTAAAAATTGTTGATTAATTAATTTTCATAGTTTTTTAGTAAAAATATAGGGGTCATTTTTATATAACAGGCAAAATTTACTTTAAAAAATCTTGGTAGTAGGCCTATAAAGGTTAAAATTTTCTAATATTCAAAATTTAGGCCCTTATTTTGACTTACTAAAAGTATAATATAAACAAAAGTTACTAACAGTAGGCCTACACTTTTTCTAATGTGTTTTTAAAAAAGGCTATAATAATACTGCCAGGACATTTATGTAGGTAATAACAATCCTTAATACATTTATATATATGGTAATGTGTGGTAACTGTGGGACAGCCAAAATTTGGGGCAAAACAGGGACAGGCTTATAAGTTTTATGTGTATAACCTGAACGGGTAGTAAGATGCTGTGCTAATAATAATATTCATATAAGTTTTAATTAAATATATCTTTTTTTTTGTCTGTTTCAAGTCTAAGACTTTGTTTTAAATTATGCCTATCACATACAATACTTAAATGACTTAGGGCCTGTATTATGACTACCGGATACATTTTGCTATTAGGAGGTAAAGTTATCTACCAGATTAAAGTTATCAGCCACTTTAATGGTTTACGCGTCTTATGAACTGAATTTATCTGCTAGAAAGCTCTCTGTAGGATAACTATATTTTTATTCAGAACACGCAAGGTTGTTACTGTTTTTACTGGTGCATGCATGTGTATAAGCCCTTCTGATAGTGCTACAACCTAGCAAGTGGTGAGAACGCTCAACATTTGTTAAATAATGGCGGCTAAGAGAGCGCGAGGAAACAGTTGGTGTCACGATCACGTGGGCGCAGATGCTAAGTTGTCTTGCAAGTACTAATTTCGGTGTCTGCCAAAATGTGGATAATAGTTGGGTACAACTTTAACAAAATTTCATTTATTGTACCAACATTTAAATAATTTGTTCTTATATAAATATAACTCTACAAATAGCCTGTCAGCTTATATAAAAGTATGAATTAAATGGTCTAACTTTATATAGTTTGATTCTGGTATCAACTGGAGCAACTCACTCAGGCAGTATATAATGTCCTGATGATGGCGCCGTAGAGTGCCGAAACATGTTACAATTCAAATAAGGCCGTCTCTACGATGCCTGAAAAAGGAGCATGGGAATTCAGATAAGGATTAGAATTCAATAACTTTCATTTATTCAACATTGTGTTAACTTTACAGTTCAATTATTTTTCTAATTAATCCTTTATTTATATGACAACCAATTATTGTTCTCCTAGTCATTGATACACTGTCTATATGGTTTAGTTTTGTTAAATAATTTTATCGTGTAATATTTTTACTTGTTAATGTAGTGTGACCTGACTCACATTTTTAATGTGTTGTTTTAATTATATTGTATATTCAATCATATATGTAAAATCAATAATGATCCACTTTAACTAATCTACACAGATATATTTGAATAAAGTGTTTATAATTCACTATTTTTTCTCAATATCTTATCACAATTAATATTTCATATTGAATTCTATAATCATAGTTTAACTGCTTCCTTATTACAACTTTCAACATGTATTTCAAAAATCAAGAAGACAAAATATTTCTGATCCTTTCTTGGTGTATGGGTTTTATAACTTAGCAGAGCAAACCATAATTAAAATGGATCTTGCAGATAAACCTAAATGTTATTTGGCATGATTAATAAATATAAATGGACAGTAGTAAATTAAATAATAAGATGTAGATTGAAATGATATAATTTCACAGTACATTAATTCCAACAGTACAAAAAGAAACAAGATAAAAAAACAATATGGTGATTATTATATTTTAAAAAGAAAAACAGTGTTACCAAACATAAACAATAACTTATACCTTAACATACAATAATTATATTTATGCCTACACTTCAAATATGGTAAATTGACTTTTTTTGTTAACACTAAACATATCTGGAATTTAGATGAGTCTGGATTTTTTAGCGGGCCAAGAAGTCTTAGAGGGATTACAATGAAAGGACAAAAAGTTCATTGAACAATAATGGGTACTGGTACGGACAACACAACTGTATTGGCTTATTGTTCAGATGCAGGTGACATAATATCACCTCTCATAATATATAAAGCTGAGAAAATGTGAACTTAATGGAAAGGATAAAAGGATATTTCTGGAACCATGTATGCAACATCTCAATGACGATATATTACAACTCCAATTTTCCAAGACTTTTGTTCAATTTTGCAAAACTGTGAAAGAAAGGCCCCTTCTATTAATATTTCGTCACCCGAGAATGCAAGTGTTATATCTCCAAAATTGTTAAATTTGAGATATTTGGTGTTTACGTTTATTTAGAATGTATGTGATTCACCTGCGGTGAAATTGAAACTAGTATGTAATTACTTAAGAAGATACAAGCTCGAGTTGTCATCAAGTAACATTGGTTTTATACACAAGGTCAAACTTCAATGCTCTTTTACACAAAAGTGAAAAATTGGACATAGAACACTTGCATTCTCGGGTGACGATTTGATGGACATGTAACCCTCTTAGATCCCAAAACTATAGAAAATGCAATGGGAGATAACATATGCATCATTAAACTGCCTTATCATACAACAGGGCTTTTTCAACTATTGGATAAGGTTGGAGTTCAACCACTAAAGCAGGGTTGGGACAGAAAGGTTACTTAGTGGCAAAGATTAAATTAAATAAGAATGCGAACAGCTAAATTCGTAGATCTTTTGTTGAAATTTGACACATTGCTCTAACACCAGAAATTATCAAGTAAGGTTTTGAAAGTACTGGAATTTTCCCATCAAATCGCAAAATGTATCCTTCAAAACGATTGAACCCAATCAAACTTGAGTGATATAACCATAAAGAAAAACAATATATGGGTTATTGTCTACAAACTGGGTATTTTGAGGGTGAAAAATGGAGAAATTCAAATGTGAAAAAAAAAAAATTTCAATTTTATAATTAAGTTCTAAACATTATTAAAATGATGACATTTAAAGGAACACTTTTAATTTTTATTATTTTAGTATTTATTTGCAAATATTAATATATAGGTTAACAGGGGAATGATGCCATAAGCAGGGGAATGACTTTAAGTATAAAATATTTTCAACTAATGTTGCTAACTTTCAATTTTAGCTTAAAATATGTTTCATAACAACATTTTGTAAACATTAAATACTAAATCAATAATTGTAAAGAAAGTGAAATTAAAAAACATTTAGCTCTAATGTTGTTCAAATACATCAACTGCAGTTGGAAATTTATAAAACACTCTGTTCCCACGTAACACAAGGGATGGTTCTGGAAGAATTGAAACTATTTGTTCAAATGAAATGTATGAAACATCATCTTCATCGCGTTTGAAGAGCTGAATTCCTCTTTGGTCACTAACTCTAAAGTACATTACTTTGATGTCACCATCTTCCTCTACTTGGTTCTGGCAAACTGCAACATACCTATATTTACGATTTTGTTTAGAAAATTTGTTACCAGTTAATTGAATGAGTACAAATGTTCCAGTTTTTAAATTTTCTACACTTAAAGGGAGCCTATTTACTGAAACATTGTTTTCATTGCCTTCATCATTTTCACTACTCGAGTAAACATCTTCGTAACGCAATTCTTTGCCGTGTTTTGGCTGATGACCGACAGCAAGTTCATCTTCCGAAAAACATGATATTTTAGATTCATATCTCAGTGTGCCAATTTCGTAATGTATGCACCTTTGACACTTAAAACAACTAAGATTTCGTAAGCTCAGAATACCAGATTTTGCATCCCCAACTACTTGATGTACTTGCATGGTACCATAAAAACGTTTCAAGCATTTTTGTTCTAACTGTAATGATACACTTTCAATTTGGTCATTGGCTATTGCAATAATATCTATCCCAAGAACATTTTCAGTTAGAGTTGTTATTAAAGTTTCAAATGAGGCTACATCATTTCCTTCCGCCACAAGCCTGTCTGCTGTCCTTTTACATACTGCCCCAACACCATCGGGAGCACCTTTCCCATGGCCAGCTTCCAAATAATTCCAAGTAAATTTCTTTAATTTGGGATAGAATTTATCAAGTTTTGTTGCCAAAACATAAAACATGGTCTTGTTGCGATATTGTGTAGCTGGACTATCACTTAAAAAGTGAAGTGTGTCAACCTCATAATTATTTTCAATGTAGTTCAAAACTGGTTGGAGGTGAGCCCAGATAGCTGGTACATTGTGCTGGAGTGATTCTGATAGTGTACTAAAGCATTTAGTCGTCAACTCTCCATTAGATTCTCTCGAGTAAACAACAACCGTATGCAGTGATATCTGTTGTCGTGATCCCCCAAAGTGGAAGCTTTGAGTTTCCTCAGCATATTTTAAAGAGTAGTTTTCGCTGAAGTCCATATGAACTAGAGCTTCATTTTCTGCAAGTTTTGTTTTCAATGTTACTATCTCATTATATTGATGTAGTGCTCTCCCTTCATGTTTTAAGAAACATATTATATGCTTCTCAAATTCTTGCACCATATCAAAGATTGTGGTTTCGATCAAACCTTTAGTCATTTTGATAACAGTTTTTTCTTTTAGGATTTTTGTGTCAAAGAAACTTTCTTTCTTTGGCATCCATTTGAAATAATGTCCAGCTTTATTGGCAATAAAGTCACTATATGAAGATTTACAACCCATGCAAATGTCACATTCACGTAAAAGACATTTTTCAGTTTTGTAGACACAACAGAATTCTTCCACAACACCAGCAGTTGTATTTTTCCCTAAAACGCCTACCTTGAACAATCCCTTGATCAATAGTTCCATGTTTATATGTGTGATACACTTACAAGTATCTCGATCACTCACTCTCATTGGTTTCACCCAAAAGTGGGATAATAGTAGGGTACAACTTTAACAAAATTTATTTTATTGTACCACTTTTAAATAATTCAGTTTCTTATAGAATTATAACTCTACAAATAGCTGTCTGCTTATATAAAGTATGAATTAAAGGGTCTAACTTTATCTAGTTAGATTTCGGTATCAATACTGGTGCAACTCATAGGCAGTATTTAATGTCCTGATGTGCGCCGTAGAGTGACGAATCATGTTACAATTCAAATAAGCCGGTCTCTACGTGCCTGAAAAAGGAGCATGGAAATTCAGATAAGGATTAGATTCATTAACTTTCATTTATTCTCCATGTTTAACTTTTACAGTTCACTTATTTTGCGAAGTTAATCCTTATTTATATGTCAACCAATTCTTGTTTCTAGTCTTGATACAATTCTTTATGGTTTTGTGTTAGTTAAATAATTTTACGTGTATGATTGTTACTGCTTATTGGTAGTGTGACCTGATCACATTTTTTGTGTTAGTTTTGAGTATTTGTATAGTCATTCTATATATGTTAAAATCAATATTACCACTTTAACTAATCTAACCACAGGATATTTGAATAAAGTTTGTTTATAATTCACTATTTTTTTCAATATCTTCAGCACAAATTATAGTTATATTGGAAGTCTATAATCATAGGTGACTGCTTCCTTATTAACTATACTTTCAATCGGAATTTCAAAAAATCAAGAAGACAAAATAATTTTGATCCTTTCTTGGTGGTATGGGTTTTATCAAATCTTAGAGAGCAAAACATAATTAAAAATGGATCTTGCAGCTAAGCCTAAATGGTATTTGGCATGATTATAAATATAAATGGAAAGTAGAAATTAAATATATGATGTAGATTGAAATGATATAATTTCAAGTACATTAATTCCAACAGTACAAAAGAAAACAAGATAAAAAAAGATTGGTGATGATTATAGTTTTAAAAAGAAAAACGTGTTCCCAAACATAAACAAATAATTACTTCCTCTTAACATACATCATTTATATTTTTGCTACAATTCAAATATGGTTAATGACTTTTTTTGTTAACACTTATACATATCTGGATATTTAGATGAGTCTGGATTTTTAAGGGCCACGCAAGTCTTAGAGGATTTACATGAATAGGACACAAAGTTATTGAAAGATAATGGTTTAATGGTACGGACTAAAACAACTGTATGGCTTATTGTTCCGATGCAGGTGACCTAAAATACTTCAACATATATAAAGCTGGGAAAATGTGAAGTGTTATATCTCCAAAATTGTTAAATTTGAGATATTTGGTGTTTACGTTTATTTAGAATGTATGTGATTCACCTGCGGTGAAATTGAAACTAGTATGTAATTACTTAAGAAGATACAAGCTCGAGTTGTCATCAAGTAACATTGGTTTTATACACAAGGTCAAACTTCAATGCTCTTTTACACAAAAGTGAAAAATTGGACATAGAACACTTGCATTCTCGGGTGACGATTTGATGGACATGTAACCCTCTTAGATCCCAAAACTATAGAAAATGCAATGGGAGATAACATATGCATCATTAAACTGCCTTATCATACAACAGGCTTTTTCAACTATTGGATAAGGTTGGAGTTCAACCACTAAAGCAGGGTTGGGACAGAAAGGTTACTTAGTGGCAAAGATTAAATTAAATAAGAATGCGAACAGCTAAATTCGTAGATCTTTTGTTGAAATTTGACACATTGCTCTAACACCAGAAATTATCAAGTAAGGTTTTGAAAGTACTGGAATTTTCCCATCAAATCGCAAAATGTATCCTTCAAAACGATTGAACCCAATCAAACTTGAGTGATATAACCATAAAGAAAAACAATATATGGGTTATTGTCTACAAACTGGGTATTTTGAGGGTGAAAAATGGAGAAATTCAAATGTGAAAAAAAAAAAATTTCAATTTTATAATTAAGTTCTAAACATTATTAAAATGATGACATTTAAAGGAACACTTTTAATTTTTATTATTTTAGTATTTATTTGCAAATATAATATATAGGTTAACAGGGGAATGATGCCATAAGCAGGGGAATGACTTTAAGTATAAAATATTTTCAACTAATGTTGCTAACTTTCAATTTTAGCTTAAAATATGTTTCATAACAACATTTTGTAAACATTAAATACTAAATCAATAATTGTAAAGAAAGTGAAATTAAAAAACATTTAGCTCTAATGTTGTTCAAATACATCAACTGCAGTTGGAAATTTATAAAACACTCTGTTCCCACGTAACACAAGGGATGGTTCTGGAAGAATTGAAACTATTTGTTCAAATGAAATGTATGAAACATCATCTTCATCGCGTTTGAAGAGCTGAATTCCTCTTTGGTCACTAACTCTAAAGTACATTACTTTGATGTCACCATCTTCCTCTACTTGGTTCTGGCAAACTGCAACATACCTATATTTACGATTTTGTTTAGAAAATTTGTTACAGTTAATTGAATGAGTACAAATGTTCCAGTTTTTAAATTTTCTACACTTAAAGGGAGCCTATTTACTGAAACATTGTTTTCATTGCCTTCATCATTTTCACTACTCGAGTAAACATCTTCGTAACGCAATTCTTTGCCGTGTTTTGGCTGATGACCGACAGCAAGTTCATCTTCCGAAAAACATGATATTTTAGATTCATATCTCAGTGTGCCAATTTCGTAATGTATGCACCTTTGACACTTAAAACAACTAAGATTTCGTAAGCTCAGAATACCAGATTTTGCATCCCCAACTACTTGATGTACTTGCATGGTACCATAAAAACGTTTCAAGCATTTTTGTTCTAACTGTAATGATACACTTTCAATTTGGTCATTGGCTATTGCAATAATATCTATCCCAAGAACATTTTCAGTTAGAGTTGTTATTAAAGTTTCAAATGAGGCTACATCATTTCCTTCCGCCACAAGCCTGTCTGCTGTCCTTTTACATACTGCCCCAACACCATCGGGAGCACCTTTCCCATGGCCAGCTTCCAAATAATTCCAAGTAAATTTCTTTAATTTGGGATAGAATTTATCAAGTTTTGTTGCCAAAACATAAAACATGGTCTTGTTGCGATATTGTGTAGCTGGACTATCACTTAAAAAGTGAAGTGTGTCAACCTCATAATTATTTTCAATGTAGTTCAAAACTGGTTGGAGGTGAGCCCAGATAGCTGGTACATTGTGCTGGAGTGATTCTGATAGTGTACTAAAGCATTTAGTCGTCAACTCTCCATTAGATTCTCTCGAGTAAACAACAACCGTATGCAGTGATATCTGTTGTCGTGATCCCCCAAAGTGGAAGCTTTGAGTTTCCTCAGCATATTTTAAAGAGTAGTTTTCGCTGAAGTCCATATGAACTAGAGCTTCATTTTCTGCAAGTTTTGTTTTCAATGTTACTATCTCATTATATTGATGTAGTGCTCTCCCTTCATGTTTTAAGAAACATATTATATGCTTCTCAAATTCTTGCACCATATCAAAGATTGTGGTTTCGATCAAACCTTTAGTCATTTTGATAACAGTTTTTTCTTTTAGGATTTTTGTGTCAAAGAAACTTTCTTTCTTTGGCATCCATTTGAAATAATGTCCAGCTTTATTGGCAATAAAGTCACTATATGAAGATTTACAACCCATGCAAATGTCACATTCACGTAAAAGACATTTTTCAGTTTTGTAGACACAACAGAATTCTTCCACAACACCAGCAGTTGTATTTTTCCCTAAAACGCCTACCTTGAACAATCCCTTGATCAATAGTTCCATGTTTATATGTGTGATACACTTACAAGTATCTCGATCACTCACTCTCATTGGTTTCACCCAAAATGGACGGTGTCTGCAGAAAAATTCATAGCTAACCAATTTATCTGGATAATCCTTCAAAAACTTCTTATGAAGGTTTCTCAATGTGTCATTCAGATACCGTTTTTGTTTTGTCACTTTTTTTTTTGTGATGAAGTCTTTCTTTCCAGGACAAATTCGACTGTTGCTGTCCAATTCTAAAAAGTTTTCTATCTCATCCTTTCTTATGTTCATTAATTGGAAATATTTTTTCGTCTTTCTCTCATATTTCAAATCAAAAGGTTTGCTTCCAATTGTTGATAGTGCCTTATGACATTTCAAAACATTTGAACACTGCCTGTAAAGACGATACTTCTTAATTACTTTCCCTGCAATAATCTTTTTAAATAATTGCTTTTCTTTGTCTGAATCTACCTTCTTGTAGTTTTCATTAAGTTGATCTTTGATAGCTTCAGCAAACAGAAGTGTCTTAACAACTTGAGGACTTGGTCTTACTTCTTTTCTTAGCATTTGTTTAACACGGGTGCTGGGAGTAGGTGGGCATTGGCTTTTATTTTTCTGTAAACGTTCACATCTTTTCCTGTATTTTTGGACATCCCTTCTTAGTTTGTTTATCAACTCGTCCTTTTTCTTAAACTCTCTATTACGTCTTTTTCTAAATCTCATAGCTCTTTTCATTGCAGATTTTGTTCTTTTTGTTGTTGAAGCACCTATTTCAGAAACAGAGTCTGGTTGATCTATATCTTGCAGGTTAGTGTTTTGATTCTCTTTTGCTTTGAGGTTAGTTCTGTAATTTTTAGAATTAACCCTCCATTGTTTCCGTTTCTTCCTTTGTTCACGTGGGGTTTGATCTTTGATAGGTTTTACAATTTTCTTCTCTTTCTTCTTCAAATATTTCAGTCGTTCCTTTTGCCTTTGCTCTTCTCTCTTCACTGGATCATTTTTAATATTTTTATAACGCTCCTGTTCTGCTTTTCTTTTCCTATTTAACTTCTCTTCCTCACTAACTATATTTTTCCTACTCTTCTTCATGATGTTTTAAAAGTACCTAAAAAATAATAAATCAATTAATCTTAAGTAGGCTAGGATATTAAAATGACTAGCTGACCACAATTTAAAAACAAAGTACCTATTAGACCTATTTGTTAAAAAAAAAGAATCATCATTGATGGCTAAATACAGATATTTTAGCTAATTTTTTTGAGTCAAATTACTCAATTTATAGGCCTAGTTTCTTAATAACTACTTTCCTAAATGTATTACTAAAATAAATAATCCTCTCAAATTGTGACTACTATATCATTTAATCATTAAATTATATAAGCATTTTAGGCTAGTTATGTATTATTTATATTTAATAAAATAGGTAAACATTAATAGAAACATGATAATTTGAAGAATATTGTTTATAATACATGAAAGTTCTAGTTAATCATTCCCCTGGCTTACCAGTCATTCCCCTGCCCAAAGAAAGTACAGGGGAATGACTCCAGGGGAATGATGATTATGAGGTTATGAGCTTGAATTATCCATGTGGCTTATTCTAAAATACTTAAAAATGTGTCTATGGAAACATATTATTATTGTTTCTATTGTTGATAACATATAAACTTTATAATACAATAAATAAGCCATTTTAAACTCACCAGGGGAATGATGCTTTCATTAGTGACAGTGCAACATTTAAGAGCAACAATGAACACAGAAAAGAATATTCACATACAAAGACAATTATTAGAATAGAAATGTCAACTGCACAACTTCTTTTAATTATTTATTCCAATAATAATGCAGCTAGCTCTATCTCTTAGTTGGGAAATTAACTAATGATCTACCATAGAAATTACAAATGAAAACTGGAGACATGATATAAAACTCAAATTAAGATGTTATGGAAGGTTTTTTTTAATAAACACTAATTATTTAAGATACATATATGTATTAGTACTTTTATATTGTCTAAAGTTTAAAAAAATGTGCTGTATTTATTTGAGTATTTAATCAATTAGTTACTGAATCTGTAGTTAGGACAATACAGGGGAATGATGTTTTACATATACATATTTTTTTAAATTTAAATGTAGAACTAGTAGAAAGAAATTAATGTTAGCATTAAATCAACATTACAACAACTTAATAAACTTTCAAGTATAAAACATCTACATAGCTATTATATATAATAAGAGTTTAGGGACATTAAAAGACCCAGTTTGTAGACAATCACCCATATATGAAACTGAACAAAGAAGGGTATGTCAGGCTGATCAAACTGAAGAGTCAATAGCTGGTCCCAACAATGTTCTAGATATTCAAGTTAATGCTCCATCTACTTCTTTTCATAAACAGGTAAATCAACTACCATCTTTATAAAATCTTCTACTAAACAGAATAGGCAAAATCCCTGCACCTCAAATAAAAAGAAGAAAAATGGATTGCGGGGCAAAAGTAATCACATCAGACAAGTTCTTACAAGAAATAAGTGCAAAATCATCAAAGAGCTATAAATAAAGCAAAAATAAGAAACCCAAATTAAGTAAAACTATAAACTACCGAATAAAAAAGAATTGTATGCAAATAGTGAAGAATAAATGGAAGAATAGAAAAGTAGTGGAAGTGATGATGACTTTACTAAGTTTATAGGATCTCTAGTGAATTTGAAGATAGTTTTGATTATGATGAGAACACACCAGTAATTTCTAAAGAAGACAAACAAGGTATTGATATCTCAAGCTTGCATCAATCAGATTTTGTTCTAGCTAAATTTGAGGCTATACAAAAACAAAAAGTAACAGAATACAGATATGTTTATGTGATACAGAATATCTTGGATGAGGTTGTGAAATACCTAATGTGTTTAAAATGTGTTGATTCTGCAAAGATGACATTCCAAGCAAATGAGGATGATGTACACTTCATTCACGGTAGGAATCATTCTCTGAAAGGTCTTTTTTCCTACCAATATCCTACTATAAAATAGATTTCTGGTAGGGAAAAGGGCCTTTCAGAAAACAATTCCTATGCTGAACAGACTTTATCAATGATTAATTATAAGGATATTATAAAAAAATTACCTCAACCCAAAATCATCTGTGTTAGGGACCGCATCCGCTAAAAAATTTCAGATGCAATTGATGTGATATAAAAGAAATAGGCAATTTTGCTTGACTTAAGAACTTTCTTTAACTAGATAATTTTGCTAAACATTAATAACAAGATAACTTGGGAGAACATTTTTATAGTGCTATTATTATTCAAATGAAAGGATTTTTTCTTTCTGTAATTCAATATCTATCATATATTTTAGTGTGTATACATACTATATCATTTGTTTTATTATAATAACAAAAAATTCCCCTAATTTTTTATCAGCAAATATGGTGGTATTTTATTGTTCAAGAAGTTGCTTTTTTAATGTAAAAAATTGCAAACCATAGTCATATTAAAAACTTGTAAAAAATTCACTCTTACAAGTTGACCAGGCTCTGTCCCACTATTACCTCAGCCTTCTACTAACTCAGTTATTGAGTTATCACAGTGTCCCTCTAATACCCCAGTCCTAACCCACTACTACACCAATCCACAAGGTAATTGTATAAAGAGCATATTGAATTAAGATGATTTTTTTTGTTATTAAAATGAATTATATTCACTAAATTACATACATGGTATATTAAGTAATTACATTAATTTTTTCATAAGAATTAAGACCTTAAATTAACTAAGTTTAATTTTGGTTTCACAATTACCCCACATGACCCTAGAGAAACAAAGTCAGAGAAACTAAGTCAGAGAATGAGGTTGAAAGGCTATATTGTAGTGCATTGTATAATAAATAATAATTAAGTATGTTTTCCTTGCCAAATCACCATTATCCTGGCCCTAGCTAGCCAGGATTATGATGAAATAGTCTTACACGTGGAATAGAAGATTATCCCCAAAAGTTTTTAGGTTTAGATTTTCACATCAGCAATAGATCTAATTTCAGTACCTACAGCAACAAAAATAAGAACTCTTATCTCACCATTTGTCATCTACAGGTGTCCAGGACAATGACAGTTTAAAATCATAAATAACTTAGTCAAAACCAATATTTCAACTATGTTTTGTGAAATAACTGGACTGAAAAAACTAAATTGCACACATATGGACCAGAAAGACAAGACTTCAACAACTGATTCAAATGTTAGTGCTGTCAAATCTTACTGCGGGGCAAAAGATACTCAAAAGAGGACAGAACAATGATTATTATTCTGGAGACAGTTTGTTAAGATTTTATTGTTCATGTATTTCAAGGTAAATAAAAAAAATCATAAATAAGAATTTTGTTCATGCCTATCTTAAGGTAGCTGTTACAAAGTCCAACTCGGTTGTTTTTTAATTTAGTATTTTTTAACTTTCATAATGGTATTTCTTGGTAAAATATGATAAATATATTCTAGTTAAATATGATAAATATATTTTAACCCAGGTCAAATTAATGAGCAGTGAATGATATTTGTTTGTTTCATGAGAATATCCCCCATATATTTTAATCAATGTGGGGTGTTATCGTCTAAAATATTAGTTTGGACAAAAAGTATGCCGTTTTAAAAGAAAACTAGATTTTATGATGTCAGTACGTTAACAAATTCATCCAGAAAGTTTTTAATTTGTAAAAAAATAATTTTGCTGGCTCATATTTTTTTTCCTAAGGCTGTATGATTAGCAACAAAAAGCTGTAATTAAAAAATTGTTACAAAATGTTTATGATATTATAGGTAACAGAATGATAACCATTGTAACAGACGGCTTTAAATTATGTTGGGCTACTAATAAATCATAGTTTAAAGAATTCATAGGTCAAAATGCATGTGACCAAGAGGTAGAACTTTTATGTTAGAAGTATTTGAAATAGGCTAAGGGGATATGAGACTGAGCTTGTGGGCGAAATGTAAGCCTAAATGGTACCAATGGGTAGATGAGCCTGAAATAAACAGGGATATTAAGGTACTGCTCAAGACTCTATATAGTTATTAAAAAAAAGTTTCATTTTACACCACTCCTTTATCAAGCATGTAGAGCACTACACATTCATGCACACAAAAGAAAATTTAGCTATGGGGAAGCTGTAGTACAAATTGGCATACAGAAAATTAAGTTATGCTTGCCAGGAACCAAATGAAATTCAATCAACCAACAGGGTGAAACCCACTTCGGTGGCCATGTGGTCTAACACACTACTCTCACAGTAGGCCTTAGGCTAGACTGCCGATGACAGGCAGATTGAGGTTCTAATTTCGATCAGGTGTATTGATGGATTTTCCTAAATGGTTTTCCATTCCCCCTCCATGCAAATGTGGGTACACTTTCTATTGATATATCCTTCCTAATCCCTAAAACCAGTAGAGCAATTAGTACATAAGCGTATCACCCGAACGGTTAATAAGACATGCTAAATAAAAAGATAATTGGGTGAATAAGTAAGTTGGCTAAATAGTGGCGAAGAAAATAAAACTGAATCCTATTCTCTAGTGTCCAACCATTTGAATCATGTCAAAGTTGCCATCTTACATGTTAACCTTGCTCATATTTTTCAAGACCTGAATAGCAAATAGAAAATTGACAACGTATATTTTATTCTGATGGATTAGCAAGCCAGTTCAAAGCAGAAATTAACACTATTAAGTATCACATTCTTTTAGCAGAATTTGCTTATCTTAAATAGAATGTATTTGCAACTTACCACATAAAGGTTTATGTGAATAAAATTGGTGGAGAAGTCAAGAGAACAGCTCAAATTGCAGTTCTTTCTGCCAAAATATTCCAATCTACCTAAGAATTTGTTAAAAAAGTGTAATAATGTGTGGAGAAAATTAGTGTAAGGTTCAAAGCAAGATATGAATTCACATTTTGTGAAATACAATTAGAAGAAAGGTGATAAAACATTGTGGTTATATATGGTACACAAACAAACATTGTAAAGGCTATAGAGCCTTATCACATTAAATTTGCACAACATGCTGCATGCATTGATTTTGAAACACATTTTTTCAGAATGCCAGATGAAGCTATTCTATGCATGCTCACAGATCCAAACAAACTCATTATGTCTATGGAACATTCAAAATATGAAGATTGAAAAAGAATTGTACTATACTCTGTATTTTATGATTTCTTTTTACATTGATAGAGTACTAGATAAATCTGGAAATTGTGTCACAATGAAGTTTTTAGAAGAAATTTGTGACAACTTTTGTTGTAATGAAGTTGTCAAAAATAAAAAATAAATTTTGACCCTGTTAATCCTAATGAAACAAGTCCATTTTCAGTTTCCTAACCATCAGAAAAATAGTTGCTACACTCGAAGATGTAATAGAATAATTACACATTATAGGTCAAAATTTGGTATTGTTGTGCTTTTTTTTTTTCAAATGTAGGCCTATAGGGTCTATATACATTTGCAAAAAATAAAAGTGAATACAACACCATAGTTCTATAATATACAATTTATTCTAATATATATTAACCTAATTTGGTTGTTAAAATTTATGTACCAATCTGTTACTCTTTATTGTCAGTCTATTACTGACATACATTTTAATTTTACTATAACTTGTGTAAACTTCAAGGATGGCTCAGTTACATTTGATTAATTACTTAATATGTTACTATTTTCAACATTAGTTTCAATTACAAGGGCATTAAGTTGGTACAGTACGCCAAGACTTTAACTCCCATATTTTTCTACTGTTCAGTTCTAACTTCTTCATAAATGGCTAATGTATTAGTATAGTGAAACCTCAGTCTATTGTTCTCAGATTTATCAATTTACTGGACCCATTGTTAAATTTCTATGGTCTGAACAAATCCTATCCAAACAATATAAATAAAACATCAATTGTTCCTCGAGTTATTGTTTTCCCGCATCATTCGGTCAGAATTTTTAGTCCTGAAGAAAGTTAATCCAGGATTAATCAGTCTTAAGAAAGAGCAACACCACACATACAAATGTTAATACAATCGTTATTATTAAAGTCATTGGGATCTTCCAAAGAAATCAATTTCCCACATAACGCTTTCTGTAAACCTGTTCGAACTCTAGAAGAACAACTGTGCATCATAGAAGAGGTGGAAAACAACCCACCAGATAAGAGAATCGATGTAGCTTAGAGACTAAGCCTGCCACCATCAACCCTAAATACAATTATTGCAAAGAAAAAAGAAACCAGAGAGCAAGTTGAAGGTGGTACATCAGCAAAGAAGAGAAATATATGCAAGATTTGACCTACAATGAGCTGGAAGATTTCCTCTTTACCTGGTCAGCAAACCAGAGCATCAAGCATTCTTGTGTATAGGATCATTTTGAGGGAAAAACTCCTCAAAATTGCTGCAACAATGGGGATTGAGAACTTTTTAGATTCAAACAGTTGGCTCTCCCGTTTCAACTAACTCCATAGCCTGGCATTTAATTAATTGGCCAGGGAGAGTGCTGCTGTGGACACCAAGTCACATACCTCTGCTTCGAGAGGCTGACAAAGCTGCTGGAGGTGTATGAGTTTCAGGACATCTATAACGCAGATAAAATGGGCCTCATTTTCAATTGCTTGCCATACTGAACATTGGTATTGAAAAAGACCTGCTATGGAGTAAAAATGAAAAGGAGCAACTGACGGTACTAGTGTGCACAAAAAGTGATAGCGCAGATAAATGAGTACCCATCGTAATGGGAAAGTCCTGCGAAACCATGGTGTTTCAAATATGTAAAGACGCTACCTGTGACCTATTTAAACTTGGAAGCGTGAATGAAGTCAGATTTTTAGAGACATTCTGCATGCTCCTGATGCATCATTCAGTACCCAAGGCAGGAAAATCCTTCTCTTTGTAGACAATTGTGCCACTCATTCTCCAGACACATACTTTTTGAGGAATGTAAAGGTTGTTTTTTACCTCTTAAACTGCACCAGTGTCATACACCCTCTTGATTTGTGTATGATCAAGTGTTTCAAACATGTGTACAGGAAGCAGCAAGTGCAGAGGGCTGAATGTTTGATGGATACAGATAAAGGGGTTCAACTCAAGTGTGACATCCTGGAGGCCATTCCGTTTATTGTTTCAGCATGGCAACAAGTGACTCAGTCTACAATCCAGAACTGTCTTGTAAAGTATGGTCACGTGAACAAAAATTAAGAAGGGTCATACGTAACAGAGATTGGCAGAAGTAGTGATGATGACAGCACGCAAGATGAAGATTGGATTCAACTGGGAGATAGCGCCACTAGTGTGAACTTTGATGCATATGTGTCTGTGGACCAGTAGCTAGATACGTGTGGTGGTTTGTATGTGGAAGAAATGTGTGCTGAGTTGGGAAGTGGAAGTTGCTTGGAAGAGGGTCAAGATGAGGGTGAGGATGACAATGAAGATAATCCCAAACCCAGTATAAAGTTTTATGAAAGTGCTTCATGCATTTGAGACCATGAGAGTATTTCTTTATTTTCATGATATTATCGAAAGAGACGAAGCAAACATTGTTGATATTGAAAGTTTATTGTTCAATTTGAAAAGGAAAGGTGCTACTAAACAAATGAAGCTTAATGACTTTCATAGAAAAAAGTAAGGTAAAACGGACTTGATAGTAAAAATAATATTATTTATGTAAATTTTTTGATTTAGTAAATACATATAGACAAATCTGGTTGTTTATATTAATTTTATTTTGGCTCCGTATCCATCGGTTTTTTCTCTTCCTATCCCTGAAAGTGAATTGAGGTTTTACTGTAATAATACTGTGAGATGTGAACCTTACAGGACTGTATCAGGTACATAGCATCAGGGTACACTATGCGACTTAGTTTGGTTTCAGGTGAGGCATCTTGGGAGGCGCCACTCAAGTTGTTGCCACTTGCTCGCGACCTGGGTGGCGTGATCCACATTTATAATAATCATATGAGGAAACATTCCATATTGCTGGACTTTGTTAAATTTCATAAATGAAGGCTTCAATGTCAAGCTCCATTGCAAAGTGGTCGATTCTCATGGTGTCGTGTGACAAACTGAACAAAAAACAATAGGTTGATGAAATGGCACCACCTGCAAGTAGCGTGCTGAGTTGCAGATGGTCAACCCTTGTGCACGACTTCATGGATGGCACCACTTCATATGACAGGAGCAATTAAAATTGTCTTACCCACTAGATCGCTCGACCCAGGTGGCCCCGTCTGCACGGGTGTGCTTGATATGGGAGATGAAGGAAACATGCCCCCCACAAAAAAAAAGTTGGGGGGAGGGGCACTGTCCCCATCAATATTTCACTATGAAATACTATATCAATTTAAATTCAAGGCACACGCACATTTTAGAAAGGTTTTTTTTAAATAATATGTAATTAAATATAAATTTGGTTTAAATTAATTTATTAAAGAATGCTAAAGTGTCCCAGTAAAAAATTTAAAAATAAACTTTTTGACATACAAAAATAATGCTTAATCTTGCTTGCAATCATCTTTCTAGGTCGAATAGATAGTTTAAATTGTTAGTTAAATAATCGTGATCTGTTTTAGGAACAAAATTTTGATTGTATTTATATAGATGGACAAAAAATGTCAAAGTTTTCTTTTGCATTTTATTTTTCAAGCCATAAATTTGCTAGACAGGATGCACACCAGAGTGATAAAATTCATAAGATAAGTGACTTATGATATGGGTTAAATATTCTATAAGAATAAATTCTGTTTGTGTTTAGGTTATAAAAAGTACATTTTATTTTAAATTGTCGCATACCTGCATGATTGGAATATCTCTGTTAAGAGATTTGTATTGAAAGATAATCAATGTATGTCTTTTAGTGATCGGTATTGTACAATGGCAAGCAAAAATTTCATTAGTAATTTTAAAAACTGCCACAGCAGAAAAAAAAACAGAAATGTGAATCATCCTCCGATAGAACTCATTGCTACTGCTAACAATATCAAACACTTTGAAACCCTGATAAAATCCTTGTAAAGAAAATTGATAGTTTTGCTGTTAGAGGTTTCAACAATTGGAAGCAATCATTAGAGAGGTTTCTATATACACAAACTCAGATGCTTATAAACAAGAAATGCCGAGCCACAAACAGAAGAAGAACCCAAGTAATAAGTAAATATGTACACAAAAAAAAAATCGGATCAAGCTATTTGAAGTATGCGTCGTGAGAAGATAACGACTACAATCCGATATCTGGCCAAGCAAGGTTTGGCTTAAAGAACATGAATCCGGATAAGGGAATTTCTTTCAATCTTAGTTTATGTCCCTGAGCTATCAGCAGTTGAAGTGAAGTGGAGAGAACTTCTTGGACATCAAAATACAGAATGAAATTCTTGAACTAATGGGGACAGAAATTGTAATAACGATTTTTGTTAATGTTATGTCTCAAGTTACTCCAATATTTGACGTAATTTGTGCTGGTACCAGCGATGTGAGGGGAGAGGAGCAGTTAAGTATCTGTTTCATATGGGTGGACATGGACTTGTGTCCCCATGAAAGCTTTGTTGGCCTCTACCGTGTGAGAAAAACTACCAGAGAGCATATTGCGTCAATAATTTGTGATGTCATGATCAGACTCCAGCTTGCATTGGCAAATTTGAGAGGCCAAACCTACGATGAAGCTAGGAAACATGGGTGTCTCAGAAAATGGAGTCCAAGCTATTAAAAGAGAAAAACAGCCTCTTGCCACATTTGTACATTGTGGTGCTTACTGTAGAAACCTTGTGATAAATGATACCTGTGAAGAGTCTCAGGTTGTAAGAAACAGTTTGCAATGGACACATGAGTTGAGTGCTTTGCTTTCCCAGTCACTGCCAGTGAGATCCAGATTTATTTAACTAATTAAGCAAGGGTGGGTTGTTGGGGAACTTTGTGAGCGTTAAACCACTTTGCCCCAGGAATGATCGTCCTTGGATTGATCATGGCTAGGGATGTGGTCAGAAATTTTGAACAGACGTATTCAAGAACCGAAACAAACTACATCTGGGCTCATTGCTATTGTAGATTTAGTGCACTCAGCAATATCTGAGTGTTGGAATGAAGAAGGTTTTCATTCCTTGTATAAAGAAGCTTCTAAAGAATTGTCAGATATGAACTTGCTTCCAAGAAAGAAAACCACTCCTATAAAACTTTCAGATCCAGGAGAGGACTACAGAGTTGTCTCCACTGAATCATTATACAAAAATGAGTATTTCATGATGGTTGACTCAGCTCTTTCTGGATTGATGACCAGATTCGCTCAGGAAGGGCTTGAGATTGTGCAGTTAATGAAAAGTGTACTTCTTGGATCAGGCGAAAAACATAGGGAAGGATTAGAGTTATTGAGAAAGTTTCCTGAAATCAATACAAAATCTGTGATTACTGAATTGAAAATGTTTAAACTGAAATACTATCCGTTCAGGTCCACAACTGGAAATGTATCTGACTTTCTTATGGCATTCAAGGAACTCAACCCAGAAGTCAGGTAAGAATTTTTTAACTCATCCTATTCTCATAAGCTTGATGTAACAGTCTTTGTTTCTATCCCTGAGAGTATTCTCTATTAACTTCTTTGAAGCTCTTTTAGCTTTTGGTGTTATCCAGCCAAGGGTTGTGAAGGTTTGAAAAAATTAACTGTATTGAATCTCCGATATTTTTATTTTAAAAACAAGCTCTAACTTAAAAATGTTTATTCATACCTAGACCCTAATGCCTATGTTATACTGTCTTACAGGATAATATTGCAGAACATAGAAATCTTACTGAGACTTCCTAGTATTGCCAAGTACTTCATGTTAATTTGAGAGATTGTTTAGTGCTTTGAGACGATTGAAAACATACCTAAGTAACTCCATGACGCAACAAATACTAAATCATGTTACACCACACTCACAAGGATCTGCTTAAAAACACATCTGTGAAAAGTGAATAAGATATTAGTGCCAATAAAAGGCAATTAAAAATATTTGGAATGGTTGCATGAGGGGAAATTTGTACATTCCTTGAAAAAGTTATTTCTTTATGTTAACTTAAAGGGAGGATTTATTATTTTTATTGTCACCATACCATGAACCCGGTATTGTAATGATGAAACTAGTAAACCGTAAATTAGTACTGTACTAGGAAGTAATATTTATGACCCCCCTTCACCCACAGATTAACAACCATCACCCACAAAAAATAAAAGCCAGGCACGCCTATGCAATCTGACACCAGCCTAAAGTCTGCTGCACATGGTGCAGGTACGTTGCTAGATTGCTTGCTGGATTTCGCTGCTCGTTGTTCTGCTGCCGGGTGTCAAGCAGGCAACGCTGCTGGGTTGGCTTCAGATGAGGCTCACTGTCTGCAGGCCATTCGGCTAGTTTACAAGAGAGCACGAGAGAACGCTAACTCTGTTGTCTACAAACATGGACGGTGATGATGTCTTGGACAACAATACTTTGTGGGCAATTTGTATTCGTCGAAGACAATTAGTGATGGTGATATTTTCAATAATTGATGCACTGAGGAGGCACAGAAAATGTAGGAGAAGGTTGTGGAGTTGGGATTGGCTGCAGCTGCGAGATATCGAAGCAGGCACCCTATCTATGTTGTTCGATAAACTAAGGTAAACATAACCACATGGACGTAACCACCTTTATCACTGACTGAACGTAAACCGTGTTGATAGTCATGCCTGGTCATGTGACTGAAGGTTGCTCTCTGATTAGCTCACCTCCTAAGCCAGCAGGGAACCAAGCACAGAAAATAACACAGGACCTATCAAGGGAAACCAGCAAGCTTACCAGCAGCCGAGTCATCAGTGACGTCATTTTCCAGCACTATGCCCTGCTCAACATCGAGCAAGCGACCTAGCAACGAATCCTGCACCGTGTGAGGTGGGCTTAGGTCTCCCTGAACCCTCTACTGGACAGCTAAGAAAAATAAACAGCAAAGGTTTATATTATGCTATTTTAAGTTTAAAAATAACTACCAAAGTGATAAAACTGACAAATGCTTCTTGGATAGAGAAAATCCTTTTTTTTTTTTTGTTCTGGTTATCACTCTTAAAATTCTCATCCCTGTTCTCCTACTCTAGGGGTACTGCCATTGACCTAGAGAAGAAGCTAGTCTCATTGAGTTGTCAAATAGTGCTGTCAAGTGGCTGTGACGGGTTGGGTGATGTAGAGGACCAGGGAAGTAGGGGCTGGGAGGGGGGGAAGGATGAAAGGTGGCTAGTACTTGTAAAAATTATTATGAAGTCTATTCAGGCATAAAACACCTTTACCTTATACCAGAACTAAAAACAACTAAAAACATCTAACTATTTTAACAACAAATTAATGAGAAAATACATAAAACTAATTCAAATATTAAATTGTCCTACTGTCCTGTATTACAAATATAAATTATACTTTTTTGTTTTTACATAGGTCTACAGGAATAACTTTTTTTATCGTGTCCTACTATCCATTTAAAATATACACCTATGTTTGAATTACAATGATGTGTAATGGATTAGGAAGGTTGAATTTTGAGAAAGTGTACTCACATTTGCATGGTGGGAGAGTGGGAAACCATTTACAGTACACTTGACCGGTATTAAAGTTATACCTATTTCATGAACAAAGAACACAATATAATATTAGAATTGAGTTAAACAATACAACTAGGGTTTGTATGAAAAAAAAGCTAGATCATGGAAGGTTTTCTCATCTAGAAACTAAGATTTTTCTAAATATTTATGTTGGTTCATTTTATTTAAAGCATTTAATGTGCACTTTCTGAACCAACTGATTATATCAGCACACAAGAATTTCTAAGAGAGAGAGCCTACCAAATTTGCTGGAAAAAATGTTTTTCGCATACCTACCGGGGTTCTTTTACATGCCCCAATCAACATGGAACCTATGGCTTTACTTCCCCTCTGAAGAAAGCTGTGCTACAGATTTTATCGCTCGACAAAAATCCGTCAAACCCGGCTAGATATAATGTTAGATTCTTTTAAATTTGCCTCTGAAGATATTGTATTGTTTACCATGCTTTTTCAAATGATTTAATTTCTTTTAGTTTCTATCTAGTTTTAAAATGTAAGAACTGATTTATTTCGTGTTGAGAGTACCATCATGAAATGTGTTATGATAATGGCTCATCAACAGTCAATTGTATGCACACTTGCAAGATATGTTTTATTTGTTTTCTACTTGAACAATGACTGTCTTCAATGAAATGTCAGGAGACTTAGGCTAGTTTTAACCAATATGACATCATAAAAGTCAGATTTAAGTTTACAAATCAAAATTATATAGAATTAATTTTACAGTCTAGTGGTCAGATCCAAAGGTCCTGGGTTCGATCCTTGGCACTTATAGATTTTTCTTTGAGGCAGTGGGTCTGGAACGAGACCAACTCTGCCTCGTGAAGACAAATAAGGAGCTACTTTAATGAAAAAGTATAATATACGGTCTATAAAACTGAAACTAATGGCAGTAGGATTTGTTGTGCTGATCACATAATACCCTCTATCCACAAAAGTTGGTATTATCATCACCAACAGACAGCAGCCAATCTTCACACAGCTAAGCACCAAAACTATATAAAATTAGAACGTTCAGCATTCGGCTGCCCACTTTTTGATAGTTTCTCATTTGAGAATCCTGATCTATGCCCATCACAAACCAATCATGGTAGTTAATAAATTAAATATTTGAGAAAAAATATGAAATTGCTTACAAACTGTTTTAATAATATTCATGGTTATTTGTTGGTAAGGAGAAATTTAAGATTAATTAAATAAGGAAAGAAAACTTTAAATGTTACATACAAACTGGGTAGACGAACCAACGCAGCCCATTAACAAAGAAATATTTACCCAAGCACCATAAAATAATTTAAATGAACTAATAGAGATTGTTACAGAAATATTTTGGATAAAAGAACATCACAGTTGACCAAAGCATAAACAAATATCTTCTGTTACAGAAACACATAAAATAATAAGCATCGTGGTTTTCCAAAGAACATCATAGTACACTGAGATGTGTTGCCAGAATTTTAATTGTTAGGTTGCTGATATTGGGTCCCCTTTAAGATAAACAATCTTTAGTTTTTGTATTTGTTTATTTTTAGATTTTTATTGGTGTGTTCAAATTTTCTATCATATTTCAAGAAGTTTTTTTCTTTCTAGTAGCCATTTCCTACTCCTTATTTTTAAATTCTAAACTTTCCCACTTTCATGGTTACTGTGGGTTTTTTTTAATACAAATTTGAATTTTCTTCCATGTCAAAAAGAAGACTTTATAATAATTTTGGAAAGATTTTAAGCTACTTCATCCTTTATAAACCCTTTTGCAGAGTTTGTTTTCCATCCCACATAAAATTAGTTGTTTATATTAGTTTTGGTAATTTTAACCCACATCCCCCACTAAAACAACAACTACATGGCAATTTCTAGTTTTAATGTGAATATGGTTATCTGGAGTTATCCTTCTACCTGCCTGCCAAATTTAAATATTCTACCACACCTTAAAGTGTTTTTACTGTCCTCCTGCTCTCCCTCTTTTGTTTCCCTAAGTCCCAATAAAAATTTAGCATTTCCAGCCCTTAATATTAATTTGGGTTGGTATTTTTAGCTGCCTACCAAATTTCAGTTTTCTACCACACTGGGAAGTAGTTGTTTACTGTTAGTTTTTGAAATTTTGATCCCCCTGCACCCCTCTTTCTGCAATTCACTTAGAAATTTTAAATATTTGTTTACCTCTCTACCTGTCTGTCAAATTTTAATTTCATACCCCAATGCCTCATTTTGAAATTTCCCAATCTTAGATTTTTTTGGTTATATGGGAAAATACTGCTACCTTCCTGTCAAACCAAATTTCAAGTTTTCAGGTACAGGTGTTGGGGAAATATGGTGATGAGTGTCAATGAGTTCCAAATCTTTCTGCCCCTCTCCACCCTCTTAGGGGAAGAACTTTGAAAAGACCTCAAAAGGTCACCCAATTCTAGAAAGAAACCATTTTAAATTTAAAGGCTCTATGACCTTGGTTCAAAAGATACATCGGTGAAATAAGTAGTTATTTTCTGTTTAACATCCCCTTTCCCCATATTTCCTGGAGTCCTGTCTGAAAATTTAGGGTTTTCATACTTTTATGATTATTTGGAGTGGCCTCTACCTTCCTGCCAAGTTTTAATTTTCTACCTCATTAAAATTGTTTTATTTTAATTTATAGCCCTTCCCCTCCAATTCCTGGACCCTCATTTTGAAATTTCCCCATTTTCAGATTTTTTTAATTATATGAGGCAATCCCTCTCAACCTTCCTTCCAAATTTCAGTTTTCAAACTCATATGCAAGTGAATTTTCTTTTACGAACAGATCTACTCTCAGTTTTATTTATATAAGAGATAATTATTATTTATTACTATTCCTTTAATAACCTAAAATGCAGTTTAATTTAATTTTACTGTTATTCTAGAACAAATTACTAACTGTTTTAATTGGAAACAATAGTAAACATATCATTTTTGATTGGTGATCGTAAGAAATGAACAGTATTTATATCCCCCCAGAAGGCTGACAATTCAGGCATTTCCCTGCGCTTGTGTATGCTATTGTAGACAGCCATAAATAAGCTAATATATAGGAAGACTGTATCTATAATTGTAGTCTCTTTTTCGTTTTGTTAGCTACATTAGTGTTACACAACATTTTAAGTTCACGGTACACTTAACAAGCCTACAATTTTGTGATGGTTTATCGTTTTGGGTACGTGCCACAACAGCAGAAAATGAATTAAACACCCTGTTCAACAGTTCTACGATAAATCATAACTAGGAAAGTACAGACTAACTTTTTCTGAAGAAACTTCAAATGTTCCAAGAAATAGTTTGATTCTTTTATATGTGCCTACTTATTTAACATTTGGAAACATTTCTTTCAAACCATTAGTGATTTGGGTTAAACATAACCTCATGAGAAAAAATAAAAGTCAACATGTGGATGACACACTGCTGTCACTCATACAAACTTCATTTCTGTTCTCAATGAACAGCGATGCATGGAGCTCTAGGTTGTGGCTACACATATGTATATGTGTGTGTGCTGGCAATATACCAATAAGTTACCCAATATTCATTATATGCCTAATTTCAGATTTTAATTTTCCATATAAAAGCTCCAAAATTAGGTTAAAAACATGAACCAATGGGCTTAGGTGTCAACCACATCTTATCTGATTTGCTGATGACAAAAGAGGTAAGGTTGTTTTTTATTTAATGGTTTTTCACCCTCTCTTCATGGGTGTCCCTGACGAGTAGTAAGATGTTAAGCACATGCACACAGACAAAAGTAAACATGATAAGATTTTATGTACACATTTATTGTTTTGAAGGAAATCATGCTATCACACTTACATTTAGCTTTAATTGTGCAAATATACTAGCACTGAACTATATTAGTGTGAAAGTTTAATAACAAGCTCACTCAAGTTTTCCACACTTGGGGGAAACATTTGACAATATTAAAATATTTCTAATATTGTTCCACTTAATATCATTCAAAGTTTGTTTTCATAATCAACATTATAATTGAAACAGAATATTTACAGATGACAGGTTTGACCATTTTTCATCACAAGCTGACAATACAAAATCACAAATGTTCTACAATTTTAGTAGGAAACAATTCGATATCACTTGAAATGACGTTGAAATTAACTATGCAATTCAAATTCATATTAGTTAACTTGTATACACACTAATACAAATGAATTACAGAAAAAAAACTTCTTTTAACTACTGATCAAAATACACTTTGAATTGTTTATAGAATAAATGGTTAACACTGTGACTACATACATAAGAAAAAATAATTTACTTATTCGTCTTGAGTTCCAATATAATTTTACACATATTTTACATATGTTTTTATTATGTGTTGTTCAATAAAACTTGGGTAACAAGCCACTTAAATCCTTTATTGTAATTTAGTCAATCAAATGTATAGCACTTTAGTAACCAAAGACCCCAATTTGACAACCATATAGTCATCTTCAAATCATGTGAACAAAATAACAAAAGAATAAAGCCATCCCAAAATATGTTTACTATCAGAACACGGTGACTCTGTATTTGTATTCAAGTGAAAGGTAAATCAAGCTCCAAACACAGTTACACTTCATATATTATAATTTAACATCACATAACTTATGGATTATCATTCAACACAAAAAAAAATCTTACAAGAAATTAACATTTCCAGTATGTTTAAATCAGAACAATCTATGCTTTTATCAACCATATTCACCTTAGAGATAAACAACTCTAAATTAGAATATGTATCATGTTGAAAGCAGTGCATATAAGATTAAAAAATATTGCATATAAATTGATTAGAATGATAAAATTCATTACGAAATATATTTTCCATTCGGCCGAGTAGAAATGTGAATTATAGCTTAAAAATGTGTCCAACTCATTGCTAGCGTGCAATGTGAGAAAGCTAAGAACCATTCCCACCTACAGTAGGTGAATCAAATTGAAATGAAGTGCAGCAACCAGTAACCCTCACACCTAGGAGAATTTAATCAAAGTGCAATATTTGGATTCACATTTAAGTTAAGAGGGAAAGTGGTTTTGAATATAAGGAACAACCAAAACGTTATGCATTTCTTTCAAAAGTACAACTATGTGATTTTGTAGATGCAATGTAACACAATATTAATAAATGCGTGTATAGCTGTAACATTCAAATAAATGCAAGTAACTTATGTGCTATTTTATAATTTCTTATTGATTACCTCCAATGCATTCTCTCTAATGTTAACATTGCTCTAGTTTTTTTCATTTTTATGGTAAATAAATCTGTAGCCCTGGACTAAAATTATGAATTTTTTTTTTGCTTCTGTTCTATGATTCACCTGGTTGGGAGGAAGCCTTTAAAAGTCCTAAGAGTCAAGAAATGATTTGCCCTAGGAATAGGATAAGAGAGTACAGTACAGTGTTAATAAGTACTAACATTATTAATTTGGTTGATGTGAAAACAAAGAAACTAATAATAATATTAAGTGGAAGTTAAAGTTTTATCGTAGAACTCAAGTGAGATTTAAGAATGTAATAATTATTATTGTCGAGAGTTAAATTACTTAAAAACTTTCATCACTGTGGATACACCAAGCATGAGTTAATTAAATATAATCTTAATATAATAAGATTAATCACAGTTTTTAATGAATCAAATAGCCAAAACTATTATTTATGCATTTTAGTGAGGATTACTCCATCTAGATATCATATTCTGAAAATTGATAAATGACACATGGATATGAGAATCGAACCAAGCCAAAGGTCCCGGGTTCGATTCCCGTATCCTGGTGTCATTTTTTAATTTTCAGAATATAACAGTTTTTAATATTTTAATTAATCCCAAAACAATATAGTAAGGTATTGGAGGGAAGAAGAGGCCTTGATAAAAAATAATTCACTATCACCATTTTAATGTTGGTTTTCTTAAGATTCTAGCTTAGGCCAGTCTTGGGAATGTTGAGGTTCTGAAAGACACTTACTTTAGTTTACAAATGTTAAGTTACTAAATGCTTAGTACATTAAATGTGACCATAAATATGGTTATTTATCTCTAAGGTACTGTACAGCAAAGTCTGAACTTATTAAAAATTTGATGGACAACTGTCAGGCCTGGTCAATTTCACAAAATTCCCACTTACTGGGGTATCAAGAGGCAGTGATGATTTTGTTAAATGAATGCTAATAATTATTCAGAAAATCTTATGGTATAAAAAGCACATTAGACATGAAATAAAAACAAGAATAAACTTTTTAAATGGACATTTAAATACAGTTAAAAATGTAAAATAAACATAATAAATATTAATAAATAACATTTGCTCTAAAAAACAAACAATATATTATAATAGCTTTAATTTAGTAAGGTCTACAATTTAACTTCCATAAGTGCAACCTTCCAAAAATTTTAACTTCTCTTGTAATTAAAATAATTTTAATAAAAGAGAGAATTCATTACATTAATACATCATTTTACAACTGCGGAAACATAATATTGTGTGGACACAAGTTGTCTTAACCAGCAAAGATGCATTACAGAATATAGTTAACAATTTATTATATGGTTTTACATGTAAATGTGTATCGCACCCCACACGAGGTTGAAGTTTCAGGGGTCACAACAAACATGTATTCAATAATTTGAACTGGTGACCAATTTTGTAAAAAAAATTGACCTGATTTGAAAATACTCAATCAAAAGCATTAAAAATAACCTTTCTCTACCATAAGTCAAAAGTTGTTTATGCATTTAAATGATTTTTTTTAAAGCTCCTACTAATTTTGGCCACCTAAGAATAGTTCAGGGATGGTGAGACTTTTCCGGCCAGTGAGCCACTTGAAGACCAGCTGAATTTTGAACTATTCTCGTGTGCTACCTTTTAATTATGTTTTTAATGAATATTTCAAAATCAAAATTCTTGAATTTTATGGTATGTGTGAATGTATGTATACACACACGTGTATACTGGCTACATCCGTCATAGCCCGATTGGTAGGAAGATTAGGCAGTACTTACATACCTTTGCCAACGGACGCTCGAACACATTAATTGCACATAGTTTCTGAGGAGGCTCTTTCCATGTCCCAATGAGAGGAGGCGATGGTGGTGAATATGAGGGTATGGAACCAGTAGAAGCTTTTAACCTAACTTAAGGCTAACTAAACAAACCTTGGTGAGCATTAAGATCATTTTACTTTCGGGAAAAATACCCATATTACCAGCCAGGAATCACATTCAGGACACCTAGGTTATGTATTCAGGTGCTTTGATGCCTATACTAAAGGGCTTCTTGTGTGGATAAAGGTTTATTTGTGTTGAACACAGTTTATTTGTGTTGAACACGGTTTATTTGTGTTGAACACGGTTTAAGCAAAAAGATATGTACTTGTTTACAAGGCAAAGGGGTGATTCAAGAACAATGATTGATTTTGTGGTATATGGATGAGAGAATTAGAAGTTTAGTATTGAATAATAGGGCTGTGCATGGATCTGAATGTGGAACGAATCACTTCCTAGTGATCTCATTAGTTGAATTAGATAGGAATTTTGTGAGGAAGCAGCACAAGAGTATTAAGAAAGGGAAAGTGGAAAAGTTGTACGATAAAAAAAGTATTAAAGTGAAAGTGGAAAAGTGTGAGAATGCAATATGAAAGATTGCTGGGCGAAAAATTAACTTTACAAGAGCATGAACGGAATGTTGAAATAAATGCTAATGATAGTGAAAGTTATTGGAACAGAATAAAAGAGGGTGTAATTGAGTGTGCGAAGGATGTGTGTGGATCTGCAGTGGGGGGAAACTTAAAAAAAGATGCATGGTGGAATGAATAGGTGAAAAAAGCATACAAAAGAATGATTACTGTGAAGAATGAAACAGAACTTAAGAGGTTGTGGGAGATATTCAAAGAGAAAACGATGAATGCAAAGAAGTTATTAAATGAGAGTAAAGATCAAATGAGATTAAAATAAGAAATAATGCACAATGATTTTGAAGGAAACAAGCTGTTCTGAAAATTGAGGAATAGAATGAAGTAAGGTGTGCAAGGAAAGACCTATGGAATTCAGAATGAACGTGGTGAGATGACATGGGATGAAAAGCAGTTTAAGAGTGTGATGTAGTATTTTGAGCAAGTGTATAGAGAAAACGTAGATAAAGTAGCAGAAAATAAGTAAAATGTTATGATGAGTGAAAGAATTAATGAGGATGAGGTGTTAAAAGTTATGAAAGCATTAGAGAATGGCAAAGCTGCAGGTGTCTATTGAATCAAAAGTGAAATGCTCAATAGGGTCGCTACACAATCAGTCAGACTGTCAGTATTAATAAAGTAATAATTAATACTGAGGGTGGTACGCAAGAACGTATTGTGAATGCTTAGTAGACCGATAGTGTGGTCTCGACCACACTATCAGTCCACCTTTTAACCTATGATGACGCAAGCAAACCCACGTTAGTGTCAACAAAGCATCCACTCAGTCAAGTTCTTGAAAACGGCCCTGAGAGTTTGACTGATTGTTTAAGGGCAGTACTGATGGCCTGACTTACAAAAATACTGATCTGATCCGAATTTTCTGATCACATCAGTCAGTACCAATCCATAAGTCTTGCAAGTGTTGGGAGAGACTGACAGTAAGAGTGACTGTGTGCGCACGCTCGTCAGTAGGGGTCTTAGGACTGACAGTCTGACTGATTGTGTAGGAGCCCTATAATAATAGGGGCATGATACCTCATGCCAGATTGTGTGAGTTGTTCAATATGTGTGCTGGGATTTTGAATGTTCCTAATGACTCAAAGAATTATGTAATTGTTCCTTTGTACAAATACAAAGGCAGTACAAATGAATGTAAGCATTATAGGGCAATTAGTTTGTTGATTATTCCAGGCAAAGTTTTCAGGAGTCTTAAATGAGAGAGTGCGTGAAAAAACTGTGGATAAGATTTGGGGTGTGTAATGTGGTTTCATGCCGGGTAGAGGTTGCATGGACCAGATATATGCATTGCATTCAATTGATCTGGAGAAAGTGTATGATTGGATGAATAAAAGTATATGATGTTTTGAGTATGGTGTGGATGCATGGTTAGTAAATACAATTATGGTGGTGTATGATGGAAGCAAAGCATGTGTTAGGGATGAATACATCTCGGCGAGTAGTTGGATGTACTTGGACTATTGCAAAGAATGTAGTATTGAAAGAGGCAAAGATGGAAGTATATAAAAGTGTGTTGACGTCAACATTATTTTATGGATGTGAAGTGTGGATTTGTTAGGAGAAACACAAGAGCAAGGTGAATGTGAGTGTAATGACATATCTGAGAAATGTATCATGAGGAAAAACTCATATAAAGAGTGAGTAATGAATGGGTGCTGAAGGAGTGTGGTTTGAAAAGTACAACAATAGGTCAATGTGAAAGAAGCATCATGCATTGGTTTGGACATTTCGAGAGGATGAGAATGGATCGAATGACAAAGCAAATATATGAAAGTAAAGTTTGTGGATCAAAAGGAAGGGGTATGCTATGTAAGACATGGCTAAACATTGTAGACAAATTGTGTGATAAAGAGAAACGTTAAAAAAATACTACACTATAAAATGTTCAAACGTTTAAGCATAAATTTAACTATAATCATAAATTTAATCCCAAAATGTGTAATTTAAAGCTATTTAAGGATTACATGAATAGAATACACAAAGAGATTACTACATTACTATTACATAAATAAATTACTATTTGTATTGGTGATGGAAATGATCATGAATAAAGTGGTAGGGAAACTGGGCGAGAAGAAAATGAAAGCAATAATATTGCAGATGACTTGATGGTATAGAGGGGGAGAAGGTAGGAAGTATATTAACAACTGCAGGAATGGAATGAGAAGGTGAAAAAAGTGTGGAATGAAATTTAGTATAGCTAAAAGTGAAGTGATGGTGAACACAAGCCAAGAAAGGTGATAGAACTGGATGGAGTAGATATGAAAGAAGAAAAAGAGTGTAAAGTATCTTGGTAGTGTGATTGAGACAAAAGGGGGCAGTAGGGTGAGGTATTCTTCAGGTGTGTAAGAGACCTACTATGGAAAAGAAGTGTAAGGAAGTATTGTATATATCATACTTCATATCGATAGTAGGGATCAGAAAAAATGCTCTTTTAGTGGATCAGGAGCAATCTGCTACTGCTCCTCCACTGGACCTGTTCCTTTTATCTGCTTTTTGTTACTGTGACTATTTTCAAACTTGCTCCTAGTAGGGCTTATCACATTCCTTGCTTGTATCAGCACGTTTATTTGTACTAGCGTCAGTAAATAGCAGTGAATATGTGGTAATTACTTTTGTTTTAACTGCATCTATAAAACTATAAATTAACCCAATTTTAAATAAAAACATTTTAACATTGGTTATAAAATAATTACCAAGACTAGTATAGTAGGTAAACTGGCGGTCTACGGGTAAGGTGCCAGTCTTCTGTGCTGAGGTTCAATCCTCGGTCCCGGCAAAGATTTATCTGATTGCCAAACACTTACTTCACCTCTGACAAGACATATATTAATCACAACTTGTGAATGTGTGGAATGCCAGGTCTCCACCATGGTTCGGATCTCAAGTTACGTATGCAGCGTAAACTTGGACTTTGGATAAAAGAAAAACAAGGAAAGTGGCGGCCATGGGAATTAAGTTTTTGAGGAGCGTGTTAGCTGTCGCCAGAAGAGATAAGATTAGGAATGAAGATGTAAGATCAAGATATGGGCTACAGGGGATACATGGATGAGATGGTATGGACATGTAATGAGTATGGAAGGGGAGAGGATTTAAAGAAGAGATAGGAGGAATAGAAAGCAGCAAGTAGGCAAAATGGTGGAAAGACAAAGTAAACGGACCCAGTCACAGGCTGTAAACAGTTCATTATGATGATGATGATGATTATAAAAATAAGTAGTTACAAATTAGGTAGGTATTTGTAAAAATATTTGTAGAATGTATTTTGTTAAAACAATTATTTTCCATTTTAACATACCTCAATAAATTAAACTAAAATCCTTGAAAGAGTGTGGACATTACTAAGAATTTATTTTAATTCAGTGGCAAACATCATATAAAAAAACTAAGCTTACCCTTTTTATAATAAAATATAAATTTATATTTTCAAGAGTATATAGCTTTCTTCTACTTTGTTTTATAACAAAAAAGTTACTTTTAGTTGAAAAAATAACTTGTGACCCCTGTGTTTAAATGTTTTAAATCCAATTTCAGTTGATATATTTTATCAACATATTACTAAAAAAAATTCTGTCAAACTTGAGCCTGCCTGTTCTCAACCTGCAAGACCTAGAGAGCCTAGCTTCTTTTAAAGATTCATAAGGAAAATATGCCAGTTTTGTGAAAACAATTTCAAATACAAACTTTAATAAGCTATAACTCTTGGTAAAGTGTTCACTTTGAGAATACAGTCCAGTTCAAAGTCCTAATACAACCAAATCCCAAGACTGAAATCCTGGCCAGTTCATTACTTCACTCAGGGTTTGATGAAGAAACACCCTTGGATTGATTCTGCTAAATATATAATTGAAGATTCTAGAGCCCTTTAACTTTTTGTTGTCCCCATGTCTCACTGGTCATTCAGGTTGCACACACACATACTAGTTACACTAATGTGTTAGGTATGACGAAGGTTGAATTTAGAGGAAGTGTACCTACATTCGTGCTGAGGCAGAGTGGACAACTATTTTGGAAAAAAGAACACCCTCAGTACACCCAACCGAGATTCGTCATAAACTTAACAAAGGTGACATACAAGATTTTATTCCTTTATCTCAGTTTAAGTTAATACCTCGGTCAACAGTGAAAGATATCTAGGAAGTCAAGGGTGTTTCTAAAATAAAGCTTCACTGGTCGCCAACCGAACTTCATCTTGTGTCATCCATGAAAGATGTATCTCAAATGTTGTACAATCCATTAACTAAAATAGATGTTTGAAACTAAAATATCTAATGTATTGCATGTGATACTTTTTAACATTCCTGTCAGCATTGCATGTGTAAATTAAGCTTGCATTGTATATAGTGCTACAATCTAAAAAGTTTTTAATGTATTTACTTCAACCACATATAAATGAGAAACATATCAATCTTTCCTCAATCTTATTTTCAACCTGCAGGAATTCCTAAAAAAAAAAGTTCCTATTTTCTCCCCCTTAGGATTAGTAATATAATATTAAAACCCTTTAGTAATGCATTTACACAATAGGCAATGCTTAAAACTAGTTTTCCAGCTGATTTACATACAAACAATTTTATTTTAAGAGTAATTAAATAGAAGAGAAATCAGGCACTGCTAATTAAACTCTATACATCTGCAATTTTGTTTTATTGAAAACAAAATGTCAGCACACAATTATAAAAAATTGTCAATAGGAACGTAATTCTGGTTTTTGGCACTAGATATAGACTAAACTCGCGAACAAACATGCCAAAACTATTTGCAACTTTAGTGAAAAGTTGGCTTTGACTCAAATTTCAAATTAATTTTGAATGTTTAATAATGTATTATTGCTTCAATAGGGAGGTTACTGTAGTATGTGAAAATTAAATTAATTTATTGGATGTAACTTTAATACACACTAAACATATGTTTTAAGTTTGGTATTTGTTAAAATATAAATTAATAGTAAAACCAATGTAACACTAAAACATTAAAGTTTCCCTACTTAACAATAGGTGTACAATGTCCCAACACTGAATGTGAAATAAAATTACAGCTGGTGGTTTGTGGAGTAATGAGTTCACATGGGTTGATATTTTTTCTCAGAGTAGTAGCCAGGTGATAGACAAAAATAAAATGTCTACAACTTTTGTAATTATTTCATTCAATCTCCTCTCCCAACTCTTAGGAAACAAATGATACAGATCAGACGCTAAAAAAAAGTTTATTGAAAAAAGTGATGGAATGCCTACCAGTACCCATATATGGTCATTCCAAAAATATTAGATTTTTTTGAAATTAGTTTTCGAAAATTTATTTTTTACAATTATTTACAAAATTTGTGTTTTATCGAAGTGATTATTTATTCAGAAAAAAGATTATATAGTGAACAGTAAACTTTTAATATTTGTTTTATATTAAATTACATAAAATACATGAACAGGTGAAGAAATATGTCCATTGTGTTACAGTTTTACAAAAAATGGCCCAGCTAACAAAACCATGAATAATGCATTCTTTTTATGATACTGGCTGATCAAATAGAATACACAATCGAAATAAGTGTAAGTAATTATCTAAGTTACATTTTAAACCAAAACCGAAAACTCAAACACAATGTCCCCGATGTTACTATTTTTTCTGTTAGAATGTCTTAAACTTAGTAATATATGTGGATTATAAAAGATATTATTTTTCAGGCTTTTTTTTTCAAATCATAATTATTTGTACTTTTAATGACTCATTGTTTTACATTTTTACTTATAATACTTGTTCATAAAAGTAGAATAACATAGCAGTAACACAGTGACAAGATGATAACACAAGGGACACATATTTTTAAGAGGCTTGGATCGTTATTATTTTTAGCATACATAACTAATTCAAACAGTGACATTACTTTTTATAAAATATTATGTATATTGTAAAGTAGAAATTTGGGAACACTTTGAAATTACTTCTCATGAATATCAACTGGAGTATTGAAGTGGTAGTAAATGCGGTCACTTTTCATTTTTAGAGTTGGTGTTTCAAGGACTTCAAGAACTTGATCGAACTTCACATATGAGACAACCTTCTCTTTGATTCTATGATTTCTACCACTTTCATCAACTGCTCTTAGAAACATTACCTTGATATCACCATTATCTTCAACCTCAGTTTGTGCCACTCCTACATATTTATATTTAGTTGAATTTCCTTTTCCTCCTTTAATCTGAACTAACATGTACACTCCACTAGTGACATTTTTTGGGTGGGGCTCTTTCATTGTAAGACAACTCTTTAAAAGAGGTATCTTTATTGAAAGAGCTAGGCTTATGTAATCCTCTTGATTATAGGCCTATCATTTGGTTCCAAAAGTTCATCTTCAGTAGAGGTTGGGTGAGCATCATTATAATTTTTTTTTATATATAATGTAGGTCACCTCCTGCTCCCCCCCCCCCCTTGATTTTCATTATTAACAATATAAGCATTATATATGCCATAACAATTGCAAAACCCTTTATTACTCTGTTATTCACAGTAACAACTAATACCCCGATAGTTGATAAACCATTTTTCTTTTACAATTAACTGATGTAAACGCATAGTTCCAGATGCCCAATGGAAGTGTTTTGCGGACACAATCAATTTCTTCTGCAGTCACAACAATCAACTTAATTGTTGTTTCCTTTTACACCAATTGAAGGAACTGGTGAACATTAGCAATGTCATTACCATGGAACACAAGTCTGTCAGCTGTTCGCTTTAAAACTGCTCCAATTCCATCAGCTGCTCCTTTGCCATGTCAAACTTAAAAAAAAAAGACTATGTTCCTTGCTTGAATCCATTTTCACAAAGTTTGTGACTAAAAAGGTAAAAGTTTTGTTTTTGTCTGTACTGTGTACATGGTCCATCAGAAAATGCATGTAGTGTGTCCATATTAGGATCATTTGTCTTATTAAAATTCATTATGGGTGCTAGGTGGGGCCATATTGCACTAGGATTGTGCTCATTACAAGAAGACACTGTGCAGAATGATTCTGGCTCACGTTGCTTACAATATAAAACACCTGTGTGAAGTGCGATTTGATTTCGTGATGCCCCAAAATAGTGGCACTGAACTTCTTCTGCAAGCTTACAATTGTAGTTTTTGCTAACATCAATGTGAATAGCAGATTCATTTGGCTAATATTGCTATGTAACTTAAAGCACAAGTATCTCGTTTATCAACCGTAGGTATCGATACATAAAATGGGTGATGAGCTGTAAAAGACGAATAAGAACCATGTTCTCCTTCCTTTAAAAACTTATTAAGTAAATTCTTCATGGTATCTTACATGTACCTTTTCTGTACTTTGTTTTTTGATGGTTTCCTTTTTGCATGAACTAACTCTTCTTACATCATCTTTTAACAGTTTTAACAGCTTTTTTTAGCCCTTGCAATTTTGCACTTTAGGCCTAATGCTTTGAAACCTACCTCTCGAAGCACCCTATGTTCCTTGAGCAATTTATTCCTAATAACTGCTTTTAAGCCTTTTTTTTTTATTTCTTTTGTACACAGATGACATGGTGTGTGTCAATGTGTGGTACTTAAACTGTTTCGAGACTTTTCCAATTCCTGGTGTCCTAACTCCTGGTTAACTTTTTTCCAAAAATGCTTTTGTTTTTGAATGTGGGGTAAATTGTTTGCTTCATGTTTTCCTTGTCGAGTTTTGTTCTATTCCGTCTTAGTTTTATACGCCCTATTGTTGAATTATCTTCTTGAATATCATTCACTTTATTTGGCAAGGGAGATGAGGTTATTCCAATGGTCTCTTTACGAGATTTTGCAAAACTTCTCTGAAGTATTTTGCTAGCTCATCACTTTCTTCTCGCTAATCTTTTTTCTCTCAATGACATATCTTTAACCAAATGTTTTGAAGAGTGAGAGCTTTCTCGTGCTTTTCTCTTGCATTCTTTTACTTTGGTTTTTATCTTTCTTTCTTCTTTCTTGGTACTGCCTTTGTTTCTCTGCTGCTGTTAATGGCATTTTCTGTACAGAGAACAAACAATGTACTTAAGGTTAATAGTTTGGATCTATAAGTGGTCAGGTAAATATATATTAAATACCAATTAATTAAAGATAGGTAGGGCCTAGAGTAATCAAACTGTTTACTGTGTTACAATGTACAAGCTAATATAGGAGACATGTAACAAAGAGGACACACTAACTTAGAATTTAGCCATGTGCTGATTGAAAGTGAATAATCACTAAGCCAACCAAATGTACATATAGAGCCATGAGTAATAGTAGCTATAAAACAATTTTTTTTTAAATATAGATATTTCTGCTGACAATAAAGGTAACACAATGGACAATGATTAAACACACCAACCAGGAAGAAACACACTTCTTTAAATATTGGCACTAACAACCAAAGCTAACAAAAATGGTGTATCATGGAATCAATTGATCTTCTTTACAACATTTGTCTTCACAATGATGCCAACTAAAAGTTTTAAAATGTCCAATAATATGGTAACAACAGGGAAGTAGCACAGGGACAAAAATATGGGACACATATTTAATTTATAGAATATACACAAAAAATATAAATATTTTGACTTTTGATTTGAATTCTTAGTAATATATTCTTTCCCTAGGGTGTTAAAATATATTATTCACATATTGTAAGACAGGATAAAACTAAAAATAACACTTTAAACTGTGAATTGGGACACCCATTTTAATACTACATTAGTTCAAAGGTTGTGTAGTTTCATACAACTTAACAAATTTACCAATTTTAAAAATATATTTATAAATCAAGATGTTTCTTGCTGATAATATGGTTTTGTTTCAATTTTATTATCTCTTAGTTTATTTACTGATAATACATATATTTCCGGACACCAAAAGTGCTTTATTTTTGGAATGACCCATATACATGTCACATCTGGACCTATATTTATATTTCAGATTCAGAACATAATTCTGAAATCTTGATTTCAAACCACCAATGCATCCTATTTCCCTATTCTTTGTGTTTGAATATGTTTTAATGTATTGCACAGCTATGATGTATTATTTTAGTAACCTAATTTTTTTAATAAATAAATTATGAATGATTAAAATATATCGTGTCTACTCAACTTGACTTATGAAATTCCCTACCTTTTCCTAAAATTCCCAACTCAAAAGTATGTCACACACGTCTATCCACTCCACCTCCCTTCCCAACTACATCTTTTAAAAATCTTTATAATGAATAATAGTACGTTTTGAAATTAAAATAAACTTTCTTTTGTATTAAAATAGTCTAGGCCTACTAGGAATTATAAAATATATTATACAGCTACAAAAAAAACCCAGTTTGAATCACATTGCAATTTACTGATTCAGTGATTATTATATAATATCATATTTTAAGTAAACAACATTTTCTCGGATTTTTAATGTTATTTAAGAAATTCCTGACTTAATTCAGTTTTTCCCCCGACCCCTTAAAATTCCCCGATGGTAGGCACCCTGAAAAAGGTGTAGAGGAAAAAATTTGAAACATTTGTTATGTTTAGTTAAGTTTTTTTTCAATCTATGTATATTTAAATAAATTTATCTAGGTTCAATTTATAAAACAAATGTATTTAGATGTGCAATATTCCAAATATCCTCTCAATAAAGGAAATTCTGTGGATCAATTTAAACATAAAATATTTTCAATGGTTTGCATAAAAGTAAATAAATAAGCTCCCAAGAAAGATTTTATGATTACCTTAAAAGTGTTATAAACTATGCTAGCTTAACAATGTTGTGGCAATAATCATGAGCTGTCTATTATAGATTTCATACATAGATGCACAAAGCTTTTTTTATTTCTGAAATGAATGGAATCAAAACCAAGTACAATTATTGATACGTGCATAATGTTGAGGAAATTTTGTTCTATTACCAATTTTTATTTTAGAGTGTATGACTTTTCTTAATGTTTATAGTTGTACCTTCCATATTTCTTTGAAACTATTACCAAAGTACAAATAGGTCTTATTAAACTTTTTAACGAGTTTAGGAAATGCAGTGAATATTGATACTACTTACAAACATATCAGCTGTATTATTTTAATGAATGAGCATGCAAGTAGATAATGAAAATCTGATCAATCTAGGTAGTATGAAAATCAGGGTGCAACTATTTGGATTGTACAAAAAAAACAAATGTTGCCAAGAACACATAATTGCACTGCATTTTGACTAGTAATCCAAACTATTTAGCCCTCTGTGTTTACTGGCTCCCTGGCATGATGAATCTTAATGTGTTTGTTATGGTTAGACTTTGTCGTCGATGCTTTGCCGCAAATGTGGCAAGCAAACGGACGGGCGCCGCTATGCACTCGCAAGTGTTCCTTCAAGTAGTAACTGCGGTGGAAAGTCTTGTGGCAGATGCTGCAGGCGTATGATTTGTTTGTCTCATGCTCTCGAACATGCCGAATACAATTGTATTTTCGTATAAACTGTGCACCACAGAAATTGCAAGTGTATGGGCGTACATTTCGGTGTGAATTAATGTGTGACACATAGTCTGAGCGACGAATGAAAGCACTTTTGCAAAGAGTGCACTTGAATGGCTTGGACGAACGAGACGCATGCGTCCAGCGATGAAGCTGCAGATTCCACCTTGTGGTGAAATCTTTTCCACAAATGGGACAAGAGAAAGGTCGAAGTCCAGCATGAACACGTAAGTGAACAGCAAGTGATGTCTTGAGAAACATACCCCCACAAGTTGGACACTCTATATTCTCAGTCTCTCGAGTATTTTTTGAAATGTAGCTTTGATCATGAGCCCTGCGAATATGTCTTGTCAAGCTTGCTTCATGGACAAAGCGTTCGCTGCAATACATACACGACTTAGGTTTCTCGCTGTGAATCTCTTGATGCCAGACCAACTTCTTTTTAGAGTGAAATATCTCACCACAGTGGCAGATGAAATCTTTTACCTTCTTCTTTAGTTTCAGGTGATACTTATTTTTGTGTTGTATAAGATTGCTGTAGCGGCGGAATGTTTCATCACACATAGGACACTTCAAAGGGGCATTACCTGTATGGGAATTGCTATGCTCTAACAACTTCTGTCTAGTAATGAAACCCTTATCACAGACAGTACACTTATAAGGTTTAATACCAAGGTGTCGCCTAATATGGAGGCTCATGTTTTGCCGCCGGTAAAAATACTTGCCGCAATGTGAACATTCTAATGGGTGTACCCTGTAGTGTAGAGTTAACTGGGATTCAGAACCCAAGTCTTTTTTACAGGTCATGCATGTATATTTTGAGTTGCTCCTTCTTATATGTGCAGATGCAATATGATTTTTCAGCGCTTTGTCCGAAGGGAGCACTTGATGACATTTATTACATAAACGCTTACCATCCTGACTTTCTATCAATTCACTCTCAATTTTATTCTGCTCTCCCATAGACTCTAGTTCAATTTCAACTGGGAACTCTGCCCCACCCTCGTCAACCACACACATCTGTACTTCTTGGCCAATGTTAACATCTTCTTTCAGCATGCCAGGATCATTGTCCGTTTTGACGACCACTTGTTCAAAGTTTGTGTGATCCGCCTCAATGCAAAGTTTCCTCTCTTCATTGGTTTCTTCTTTCACCTTGCTACTCCGAGTCTTCCTCTTACCAGCACTCGGCTTTTTGGGTAGAGCCCTGGAATGGCCACTTGCACCCTCCCCTGGGTGACATGCTGCTTGGTGGACACGGCGTTCCTTTGGACAGTTGAATGAATTACCACATGTCCAGCACATATACGAACGAAGAACCTTTGATTTTCGCTGGGTTTGTTGCTTTGACAAAGTGGATTTGTTTTTGTGAGTTTTACCACCCTCTTTAATGTTCTCATTGATGTTGCCAGTTTGTTGGGTGACAGTGTTAACTGTGGAAATTGTGTCCATGTTGCCTTCACCATCAGAGCCATCAGACGCTTCCCAGCTTTCTCGTGCTAATAGGTCGTATGAAGCAGACACATCTTCATCTTCATTTCTGACAGCCTGTTGGGGAAACAAATAGGCTACATGTATTAATGTAATTTTAAATTATTTAAATTTATTTTAAGTAAAAATATATATATTTGTGTCTATTTAAACAAAACTATCTGTAGGCTACAACATGTTTTAATTTAGTAACAGGAACTAAACACAAAATATGAACTTGGAGTAAGTTGAAATTTTAAAAAATATGAAAAGTCCAAATTAATGATTGGTCTAAAAAAACTATTTGGAGGGTAGGCTGTCAATATTTATTACAAAAAATACAAAAATCCCATTTAGGCTCTTCTACAAAACAATGCATTGGACACAGTCAGATAATGTTAATTTCTTGATGTTTGACAAATAGAATTAACAGCAAAAAAATAAAAATTTCTTATTTATTGGAGGTTTTAACATGCACTTTCTGACCTGACTGATTATATCAACATACAAGAATTGTCTATGAGCGAGAGCAAAAGGATCTACCAATTTTGCCAGGAAAGGTATTTTCACAAAACCTTCTAAGGTTCTTTTACATGCCACATCAACAAGGGATCAATGGCTTTACTTCCCCTCCAAAGGAAGTAGTTATACAGATTTCTATTACTCAGGAAATATGTGCGTGATGTGAACCCACCAAGACCGAGGTTAACACACAATTGTTATAATAAAAATAAATGGCGTAGATAAGTAAATATAGTATCCTCAAACTATAAAATAACCAGTTAAAATCATATGTACACAAAGTTTGTCATGAATAGTTAAAAGGAGAAAATAGTCAAATCTTGATTCTAAAGAATTATTTGTGTCATAATCAACCTTAATGGATAATTAGTTGTAAAACTCTGATGAGTCGCATCACCTCACTTTTCAATAAGACTGATGATGACATAAAAATGTCTAAAGATCTCCATTAATAAAAATGCTTATGGGTGATTCCAGCATTATGTGTTGTGACTTTCAGAGTCAATATTTTATAGTTTCAATTACATTTTTGGAGTGTAGTTTGAATAATTTTCAGCTATATTTTATTTCAACATATTAAACTTTTTTATTTATTTTAAAATACATGATTGAAATATTTACATTTTTACTACGTTTTTCTACTATATTTTTTTTAAATGTTATGTGTGTGAGTCAGAGGATTTCCACATTCTAACAAGGACATAATTACAATTATTTTACTGTTAATTCATTTGCTCTAATTATGCAGTTTGTATTATTTCCACTATTAATGAGTAAGATTATTAATTGCATAGTGCCAACCAAAATGATTGCATTCACATCTTTGCTGCATAAAATTGTATGCATATATGTTATGTGTATTACTTACCAAATTTAACTTGAACTTTAAAATAAATCATAAATGAAGGTATGATGGAAAACTTTAAATTACATTATTTTATGTTTCAAGTTCTTTGTAAAAACTTTTTAAATAACATTTAATATTTTCTATTTTATTAAGTGTTATATGTTTTAATAACTCTTTTAAAACTTTTAACCATTTTTAAATCAAGTTTTGAGTATTTCCCCCTTTTAATTATTGACGACAAACATTGTGTTTACGATTTTAACTGTATTATTATTATTAGCACCGCGTCTTACTACCCATTCGAGTTATACGCACTTACGCTAATGTGTAATGGAAGGGTGATTGTGAGATGAAATGAAGGACCTACAGTTTAACGTGGAATCCGAACCACGGTGGAGACCTGGCATTCCTCACATTCACAAGAAGTCTTGTCAGAGGTGAAGGAAGGGTTTGGTATTCAGATAAATCTTTGCCGGGACCGAGGATTGAACCCCGGCCGCCACACAGAAGTCTGACACCTTACCCCTAGACCACCAGGTCACGATTTTAACTGTAAATTATTTTAATGTTTCTATAGCTTATATATTTACTTATCTAAAGACAATATTTTTTTACTATAAAATTTGCATTTTTTAATCCTATTTATTGTCAAACATCAAGAATCTAACAGTGCCTCAAGAAGATATCAAAATGTATCCTAAATTAAAAACCAATTATTAAAAAACAAATTATGGATTTGACTTTTTAAGGAATTAACTTTGGCTTAAATTTAAATTTAGAATATGTAAACCATATTATAGTGTATTCCCATAAGTTTGACAACCTACTATTATCATTATCACTATTATTATATAATAAAGAAAATTGAAATTATTAATATTACTACTACCCGTTTGGATTATACGCATGTGCGCTAATGTGAAATGGTAGGGTGATTGCGAGATGAAATGGAGGACCTACAGTTTAACGTGGGATCCGAACCATGGTGGAGGCCTGACATTCCACACACTCACAAGTTGTGATTAATACACTTCTTTGTCAGAGATGAAGGAAGGGTTTGGCAATCAGATAAATCTGTGTCAGGACCGAGGATTGAACCTCGGACCCCCAACACAGAAGTCTGACACCTTACCACTAGACCGCCAGGTCATCATGCAACCTACTAATTACAAATTTTGTTTCTTGATTCCAGCCATGTTTTAGGACTGATTGCACTTCTGACAGAACAAAATAGGATTTTTCTACTTTTTTGTGTTTTACATGATTCTAAAGGTGTTTTAAAATTTTCTTTTTCTTTTCTTTTCATGTTTTGACCACTTGATTGTTTAATTCAAACTTTACTTGTAGTAGGCCTATGGTTACATAGTTTGTATATTCAATATAGGTCCTATAAGTATGGCATGCATGAAATTACCTCCTTAAATCAGTAAAACATATTTTGGTTAAAGTAGAGCCTATTGACGATAAATAGTGACCCAAATCCCTTTTAAACCTTTTCCCTAAATGTATCTATCTATAATAACAATAAAAATAATAATGATAATAATAATAAATAATATTAATCCAGATGTTGGTGGGGGGGGGGAGTGGTATGGAACATTGTGCAGTGGTGTAAGCCAGGCTGGTCCCATGAAGGTCAAAGAGTTTTTATGAGAGGCCTATAAGCTATATGATATTTGGGTAGTTAACTAGAGACTCACAAATCAATTTGTTATTTATACAAAAAATTCTTTACCGGTTCTCAAACTCACCTGAACCCAGAGAGAACTGTCGTTACCACCAACACTTTCCTGTTCTGAGAGCTCGCCTTTTGGAGGCATAGTCTCATCTGCCTGAATGTCCAAACTGGCTGCAGTCGTGACTTCTACCTCCACGTCTTCAATCATCTGATGTGGTGAGATTGTGGTGAGTGCTGTCAAAGACCCAGAGCTCTCTTTCCCTTTCAGCATATTTCCAGTGTTGTCCAGAAATTCGCTTGGCACCAGAATGTGAATGCCATCAATCTCAATAATATTTACAGTCCCTGGAGATTCTAAAGTCAAAACTGTGTTGCTACTAGCTGGTTCACCTATGTTTGTTAACAAATCTACTTTCATTTCTTTTAAATCATATGGTATGTTTTCAAATTTACCATCCCTTGACGAATCATGTTTTGATGAGTCAAAAGAGGACCTGCTGTCTGAGGTAATGAATTCCTCACCACTGACTGGAACTTGAATACACCTTGAGGACCGTCTAGTGATTGATACAATTTGGAGTCTTTCTCTTCTCTCAGAAATATTTCCATTTGATGGGTAGATTTCTTCTATTTCGTGTTCTTCTGCCAGACTCTCATTATCATCTTCACCAATGCAATTTTCAATTTCTGTGGATAAATTTAGGTTGTTCTTAACTTCTAAACTAGGACTCAATGCTTCTACTTCATTATCTTCAACAGTTTCACCTGTTTCTATTCTTAATTCACTACAGCCTTCAGTTTGTCCAACTCTTTTATTCAACATATCAAAACATTCAGGAAGTTCAACTTTAGACATACACAATGTTTCTTCATGGGAACAAACTAGTCTATCTTGAGCAAAATTTCTTGATGTACTCGCGGCATTCTCAAATGTCCTTTGGTCTTGTATATGTATTTTATTTTGAATGATACTATTTTGAGTTGACTCTACACAACATTCCCTAGACATATCCTGCAAATCTGAGCAATATGAAGAATTGCTCATGACCGTACTCAGAGGGAGTCTAGTATCATTAAATGAAGATGAGGAAGGACTGTAAGTGGAGAATTTGACACTGAGGTTGAATGGGCAAGAGTAGAACTAGAAACCTGACAGACCGGTAGCGATAAGCTTGCCGAGTGTGATATAGAGGTGGATGGTGGTGTGGGAGAAAGAGGTTTTTTGAGCATGTGTTGTAGTGGTTGTAATATTACCTTGCTGAGGTGGGGATGTGGGAATCAAGGCAGGTGCGGGAGGTAGAAATGGGCTCAAGAAGTGTTGCTGAGTAGGAGACACTACAGAACCAAGCTGTGGTTGTAACAAGAATGGGTTGTACACCATCTGGACAATTCCAGGTTTGTCCAAAGAGCGGTGACTAGAATCAGAAGCAGCAAGAAATGTTGGCACTGAGACATATTGAGGTATCATGGGGCCCCCTTGGCAGGTGTTACTGTTTAGAAACTGCTGGTAGGTGATTGCTGTGGTATAATGGTTGCTACTTGGAGATGTAAACAAATTATTTGCCTCTCCAGTAATTTGAGCCTGGTTTAATGGAATGCTTGATGGTGAAAGTGTGCTTAATTCACCACAACTAGTATGTTCTCTACCCTTAGAAACCTTCACCAACGCTGCAATCACTTGATCTTTAGGATGAGTGTCCAAGTGGCTTTGAAGGGTAACACCTTCTCTCATGTATAATGTGCATACAGGGCAACAAACGCAATCACTGCCGTTCTCCATTATGAAATGTTTTAATTTACTATTAGTTTCTGAAAAGTGGATTATTTACTTTAAATATTATATTAAAACACCTATTAGTCTCGGTATGAATTCAATGTATTAGTTATATACTAAACCAACACGATTTAATAAACTAAATCATTTTACGCCCAGAATCCATACATTAAACTGTACCTCAAGTCCTGTAGAGGCGCTGGGAAACAAATAAAATAGTAAGAAAAAAAAATGTCTAGACAAACTTCACAAATTCCCGTCTAAATCGTTACACAGACGTCATCTTTTATTAATATGAACTTGAGACGTCCTCCCAAACCTTTTCAACCACATTTCATACATTTATGCTCAGAAAAGTGTCAATTTAATAATAAACAACTATCACACCACAGGTACAGATCGTCTACTGAGACCCCTTTCAGAAATCCAATCTAAGAATAATGCTCATTTGTTTTTCAGACCCATCGCTTTAAAATACCAGGTGAATAAACAAAATAAAACTAGTGAACGGATTTTTCTAGAAATTTAATAATATTTTAACAATAATAGTCACAGTCGTAAGGAACTTGTGAGGAGAAAAAAAACATGAAGCTATTAGGAAAATGTCTAGCTAAATAGGGTTTAAGGGTGCATCACATTAGTATTACTGACAAATTGAAATAATCCACTTCCCCTCTTTGTACGTACCTTTCCAACCATCTAGCTCTATATATACATGTATAGTTTCTGATATTCAGATACATAGCCCAAACAGCAGTACCTTAATACAGGACTGAAGAAAATAAAAAACTATCATATTTAAATTATTAAATAAAGAATATTCATGTAAATTAGTTATAGAATATTATGGAAATACGGTGTAAAATGATTTATCACTGTAATAATAAATTTATCATATACAATCTATGCTAAAATAAACATAAATATAATACTTGTGCAAAACAGTATCCCAAAGTACCGTATTACCTACGTGGTTACGACACGTATCTTCCTTTTCCTTTTATAAATTACATTATTTAAATAGGACTCTTTTTACTCAACCCCTCTAACCAATTGAAGGCATGAGAATAATAACCAGTTAATGGATAAAATGTCAGAAAATTGTTTTTTGACTGATTCTTACTCTACAGAAAAACCCGCACCTCGGCGGCGTACTTGGCTAACGCGCTTGTCGTGTTGAGCTCGACTGCTGAGGACGGGGAGATCGAGGTTCGAATCTCAGTCGGGTGAACTGGGGGAGGTTTTTCATAAATGGTTTTCTGCTATCCTTCCACGCAAATGCGGGTTCACTTCTTCTAATTCAACCTTCCCAATTCCTAATCCATTAGTGTAATTAGTACTCAAAGCGTATAACCCGAACGGGTAGTAAGACACGGTGCTAAATATTATTATTTATTATCTACAGAAAAATCTCCATCGTTTGCAATTAAATTATTGTGAGTCCTATTTTAATGCCAGTGGTAAAATAGTTTCTGTAAGAAAATACAAAGATTGCAACTGCATATGACAGTGCTAAATCAAATTTACTGTTGGTTAAAAGAATAATAATGTGGATGGTTTCAACACACTTGAATAAGGAAAATATGTCGGATGTATATCTGTTTGGTTTGATAAAGACATTTCCTATCATCCGGTGTATAAAACTTGATGCTGTGAAAAGGAGTTTACAGAAAACCCCTATGACCAAAATTAACGCTGTTAAAATTGAGGAAAAAGAAGAAAAACGTATTGTTAAAATAGCATATGAATTATGATGGTAAATAAATCCAAATTAGTAAGAATGCTTTTGGTGATATGTATGTTGATTGTAAGTCCAGATTAGAGCGCATTGCAACACACAAAATAAATAATAGTAGGCCTACACCGTCTCGAGATCGAAAGGCCTGTCTGAATATTCTGGGGGGACAAGAAATAAAGGCTACATTTAAAAAATCTCATTGAAAGTTTCCCAGCACGAGATTAACGTAACACTGGGAGAGATCGTGCATCATTCTAACAGTGAAGTCTGGAATCAAAACTTATCTTGAATAATCTCTCCTAGTGTAATGTGGAACACATGTGTACATCTTGAGCTTCACGCTTGTACATTGAGGAGTCAGTTTGCATTTGGTTATAAGTAACCACATGTATATTTCTTGCGCTTTACGCTTGTACATTAAGGAGTCAGTTTGCATTTGGTTATGATTGACCACATACATACTTCTTGCGCTTCCTGCTTGTACATTGTGGTGACAGTTTGCATCAAGTTATGATTGTCCAAATTTATATTTCTTGTGACTCACGCATGTGCACTAGTACACTAAGGAGACAGCTCGCATTTACTTACTTGCACTTTATGAGAAAATGTTCCCTTGTGATGTTCTAGAAGACATATTTCGCTAGAGCTGGTTGTATCAATTTAAGAGGGCTCTGTGCTCAGCTTTGATTGTCATACATTCTAAATTTAGGCAAGCCACGCTAAATGCTCCATGTGTGCTCGGCTCAGTGGAGCCACGACTTGCCCTAAATACAGATTTGTTTCAAATGTTTTCTTACATAAGCTATGAAGAGCTATATATGGTTATATTTATTTGATATATAAAATATGATTAATTAATTTTAGATGTGAAATTAAAATTATTGTTACCTAGAATGTTGTTTTTCCTTTTTCTAGTACAGTGTGTGAAAGGAGGAGAAGAATGTGAACGATAGAGAAATAATGGTGGAAAGATGAAGATGGAACCATTTCACTAAACTGAGCAGCCATATGTTGAACAGTTTCTATAGATGAGTTGAAGTAAATGTTAGCTAATATTAAACAAAATACAGTAGTATCTTATCCATTTGGTTCGATAGTTTAGAATAGCTATCCTAAGTTGGATTAGCTTGGAAATGCAATTTAAACGTATAAAAGATGGAAAACTAATAATGTAATATAAATTCGACCTATTGAGACGACGACAAACCAGGTCAGTAATCAATCAAGCTAGCAGTGAGTTGACCAACGAAGATTCTAATCCTAAAGCAGTTGTGTTATAGTCGTATTAAAAACTTTTTGAGGGGAAATGACTAAAATATGTAACCACTCTACTAGCTTAAACGACTAATGTTGAAGATTGGGGAATGAAAATCATATTGAGTTTATTGAAATTATCACAATAATTATTTTATAATAATTTAAACTAAGACACTCAAATTGTTTATTTCTAAAACATTAAATAAAGCGTATAGTTATGTTTGTTTCAAATATAAATAGTGTGCTCTTCTAAAGTTAATAACATACAATAGCATTAAATTCCGGAATGCAAGAGAATTGCTGTCACAACTAACCTGTCCAAGATTTATCATCTATGTTTAACGCTATATTTAACAGCTGATATGACCACTGGATATGACAGATGAATAAATTAAAAACTTACATAGCCTACTAAATGGTGTATGAGGCCCTAGCACAATTGGGTCAAAGCGTATACTATTTTATGTAATCTCAAGGTTAATCAATATATCTATCTCTCTTATCAGGACTTTAAAATTTAATGTTGAATTATCAACAAGAACAAGGTTATTTTATGCTAGCAACAAAACACCAAAGATAGAATTGAGGAATTTGAACCACTGTTAATTTAAGAACGGGTTGGGTTAAATTATGGGCAAATGTGTGCACTGGTAAGTTAAAAAGTATAGAGGATAATTGAAGGTATGAGAATGAATCCTAATGTTGACAAAAAGTAAATTTTTAGATACGAGGAAAAACGTTTTTGCACATTGCTAACTGTTGTTGAAATTTTTAAATTTATCTAGAGAATCTTCACTAAAAATGATACTCGTACAGTAAAATTTATTTAGTAGTTATATTGTTTCATTTACTGAGGAATATGGTATGATAAAAAATGAGTTACCCTATCTTATTTTCATTCTCATTCTAATTGGTGGCCGATTAAAACTATATATATACAACACACTTATTGGTATAATTAAAATTAAGATACATAAGTTTCAGGGATATGTTGGAAAAAATAATTTTTATTCGTTTCTACAACAAAGAAATAAGTTTGTAAAAAATAGTGAAAATGGATATACCTTGATTTTACTGTTAATGTTTAGGAAAAATTAAAAATAGATACTGTTTAAATATTTGTTCACATGTTTCTTGTTGTTTTGAAGAAAACATTACAAAATTGACTTGTTACAGTATTTAATATCAGCCCCAGAATCCTCAGTTGTTATTTGCAAACTGGGTAAAGTTCTTGGCCTACAATCAAAATTCTCATCAAAAATAAAATGAAGTTTTTATTTACCTCTAAAAAAATTCCTGTTACTTAAGCTATAAATTATGGTAGTTAAAACTTTACAAACTTGAAATAAGTCATTCAAGGTTTCCCATTGAACAAGTTCATCACTTGAGAAGTTCTCATCCGCCGATGTAATCTCTTTGTTAGTTTCATTCTCTTCTCGAAGCAGCCTGTCATAATATGAATGTTATGATAGCACCCTATGGCTATGCAAGGAACTACACTCTCTATCCAGGACCAAGTTGAGAGTCAGAGGTGTTACCCTAAGGACTTGCTATCTGTAAATGTGTGTTGTAATGTCCTTGTCTCTAATAATGTCTTATGTCTGCAACAGGTAGCAACAGAATAGACTTCGCCTTGTACCGATTTAGGCTGTTATAAAATTGACAATTTCCAGTGTAGTATCTCATGGTAGTAGTGGTAAGCTATTGGGCTTATTTAAGTATAACTAAGGTGAAGTGAACAGTTCTAACATAGATAAATAACATAGTTCCAAAATTTGTAAAACCTGGCAGCAGCATTAGTTTTGAGGAGTACGAAAAATCAATAAAGGCCACAACAAGTGGTACCTCTATAGAGGCTAGCAAGCAAACCCAATCAAAGTTCAAAAGAGAAAAAAAACTCCCACTGGTGATAATCCATCTAGCTATAATGCTGAAGACTCCGATATGCCGTCCGATGTAGAATAATTTATGGATGTTTCTATTGTGTCATATGTTTCAGAGCCTGATGTTTTACCAGTAAGAGTAACTTCTTATGTAATTGTTCAGTATTTATTGAAGAAGAGTAAGAAAAATTTTGTTGGACAGGTGATAGATTAAATTCCAACTGGGTTCAGAGTTGAATTTACCAAACATAGCCTCGGTGGTGTTATATGGCCAAATGTTGAAGACTGTGATGTTATAGCAGAAGAAGATATCATTAAAGTACTGCCAGAGCCCACAACAAACAATATAGTTATTATGAAGTTTAACAGCATTGCATTTGCTGGTTTGAACTTGCATTAAGTATTGACAGTGAAATGAGAATGTAGTGTATGATGAGCTAAAACGTTATATTTTAAAAACTTGACATTAAGCCATTACTAGTAATATTCCCCCACAACTCTAACAGTATAATATCCTAAACTCACCGAGGCCCATTCAACTGTTTACGTCCCGAGTTGGCTATCTCCCAGGCTACGCAACCGACCATCGCGAACTTGTTGTTATGACTGAAAGTGTGAGGACTGGAGTCTCGTCAACACAACGTGGTTGCAAGTACGATGTTCCGACGCTAGAGGGTTACCGAAGAAACTAGATAGTTCTTTATCCTTCTCGGGCCTGCTTGTCACATGTTCCCCGCCTATTATTACATCTTCCCTTTCTTTTCACCCTATGCTTCCATCTTGTGTGTGTGTGTGTGTATGTGTGTCTGTGTAACTCCCACTTCCTCCCTTTAAGAGCAATAGATATTGAATAAATACCACCAAGAGATCTATGGACAGACACTTATGGCAGGATACCCATCTTGAGCACATCTAAGTTTTCTCAAAACAAAAATGTAAGATCCAAATTAAGTTCCGGCCTTTGTGAGTTTAAATTCCATTTCGGCTTTAAAATTAGAATAAATGTTGTGTCCTTCAGACTTATGATAAAATATTTAAAGTCCTTCAGATTTATAATAAATGTTCAGAGTTCTTCAGATTTATGATAAAATATTCAGTCTTTCAGATTTATGATAAAAATTCAGAGTACTTCAGACTTAAAAAATGTATAGAGTCTTTATTATGAAAGGATATGATTACGCATTTAGTAATTTTATAATGAACAGTATGTTATTTACAAGGAAAGATTTGAAAAATATATTGGTTTTATTATGGAAAGAGATGATTACTTATTTAGTACATTTATAATGAATAGTATGTTATTTACAATGATAGATTTGACAAATATATAGGGTCTTTATTATGTAATGATATGATTACGCATTTATTAAATTTATATTGAATAGTATGTTATTTACAAGGAAAGATTTTACAATAAATAGAGTTTTTATTATGGAAAGATATGATTAAGTATTTAGTAGTTTTATAATGAATAGTATATTATGTACAAAGAAAGATTTGGCAAATATTCAAATTCCTTCCTACTTATATTAAATACTAAGTGTCCGTCTAACTTGTGCAAATTATTGTAGATATTCAAATTTTTTACTAAGGAAAGCATGTTATATATTCAGATTTTTTTTTTTTTTTGTCATTCAGACTTATGAATAAAATTACCCCCATCATTATCCCACACAAATAACACACATAAGTAAGCACAAGAGAGTAATAAATTTATTTTACAATTAACATAATACAGCTCAATGAGGGAGCGGAACATAAGAGTTAAAGCACTAAGCAAGGACATAACCCAGATGGGCAATGATACACAAGGGTTACCGCCAAGGCCGGATGGGCACGAAAATAATAACAAACAACAGGTGGCCCCTTATTCTTAGACGTTCCAAAATGGCGTCATCAGAGAATGACAATGACACTCTAATAAATTGGTCTCCTTTCCCACTATAAGAAAATATCTATTATAATTAAAGGCAAAGAACCAGCATATGCCCTAGCATAAAACATAAGGTGAGTAAAGATCACAAGTACCTAACCTAAACGACGGTAGAAGCATTATAACAATATCTGACATAATATAAAGTTCATAAGTTTGGAATAACAAATAACCTAACGTTTTAACAATAGACGGAGTGCCCTCCGTAGATATATGCACAGGGTGGCCCGCAGCCTCAAATTTAATAACCATAAATATACATAGATATAAGCAAAGAGACGATAATGAACTATACGAACTTTAATCACTATCAAAGTGTCCACACAATAATCATCCTCCCTGCCGGCTCGCGGCCCCACATTTAACCAACCTCTAAATGAAAACAAGGCGGTAAAAACGAACTATCTCAACCCTTAATAAATACTCTAAATAAGTCCTGGCAGCAAGAAATGAAGCTAGCATATCGTGGCTTTTTCTGGTAAGTTACAACAGACCACTAAACTTTCCGTGATGCGGAAATTAAACGTACAAAAACAAATGGTTCTCACCAAGTTAACATTGCCTTATGGGCAAAGAGCAAATACTGATCATCTGATCATAGAAATCTATTATCAGTAAATATATATATATATATATATATATATTATATATATATATATATATATATATATATTAAGTTCTGAAGTTCGAGACATTAAATTTTAAAAGATAAACATTTTAATACCAAAGTGAATTTTGAAATGAGTGACGAGCCTAATAAATAGATGGGCTTATTACCTTGTAAGCCCAGAGTATAATGCGTAACAATACTCTGGACTCTAACCATTATATACCCTACGGTAATCATGTGCTCTCAGTGTTTGGAGAGATAGGGGGGGAGGAGTTTCCAGAACAGTCACGATAGTCCACGAGCATCGGTCACAAGCACAAATATGATCCATAAAAGTTTTAGAACCAGCCCACCAGCGCGTGTACAGCTCACGCTCAACGAGGTTCACTTGTTTGAAAGGGAGGGGAGGCTCTCCCAACACGGCCAGCAGCGAGCCTCAAACTCTGGTTCAGTTGAATGTGGATTTTGTAGTGGAGTGGAACTCGGGTTTATTGTAGACGAGTCGGAACGAATCGACTGGGGCTGGCTAGGTGAGTGATACAACTTCTTCTGTGTCATGTTGTAACAAGGTTACATAATGATATTGCAAGATGTGATCTATGGATCATATATATATATATATATTGTTTATCAATAAAACTTGCAATTAGCTATTTAACTCTTGACATGTTGACTTCTACTCTTATTTAACTAAATTTTAAAACCTTCCTGAAAATATTCTTTAATCCTTTTGTTTTTGGTAGCGCAATAATTTCGGATGGGTTCCTTGGAAACATGAGTATATATAATATGTTATAATAAATACTTTTGGGTATCCTATCAAATCACTCTGAATTTATTCCCTACCCCCCTCCCTTTTTATTTTGCTTAGTTTTGTATGCCCGCATTGGTGCTGGAGGATGAAAAAGGGATACAAGAACAACTTGTATATACCGTACCGTGTAAATAATCTAGTGAATAAAAACTTAATTTTATTTTTGATGAGAACTTTGATTGTAGGCCAAGAATTTTACCCAATTTGCAAATAACAACTGAGAACTCTGGGGCTGGTATTAAATATTTTAACAAGTCAATTTTGCAATGTTTTCTTCAAAACAACAAGAAACACGTGAACAAATATTTAATTAGGAGCTATTTTAAATGTTTCCTTAACATTAACAGTGAAAAAAGGTACCGTATTTCCATATTCACTATTTTTTACTAACTTATTTCTTTGTTGTAGAAACGAATAAAAATTGATTATTTTTTCAACATTACCGTGCAACTTATGGATCTTGCTTTTAATTATACCAACAAATGCGTTGAATATAAACTTTTTTTTTAATCAGTCACCAACTAGAATGAGAATTAAAATCAGATACGGTAACTCTTTTTTTTTATCGTACCATATTCCTCATTAATGGAAGCGATATAACCACAGAAATAAATTTTAATTGTATCATTTTCAGTGAAGATTCTCTAGATAAATTTAAATATTTTCAACAACATCTAGGAATGTGCAAAAACGTTTTTTCTCATATATCAAAATTTACTTTTTTGTCAATATCAGGATTCATTCTCATACCTTCAATTATCATCTATTCTTTTTAGCTTACCAGTGCACACATTTGCCCATAATTTAACCCAACCCGTTCTTAAATTAACAGTGGTTCAAATTCCCCAATTCTTCCTTTAGATCTTTGATATTTTGTTGTAGCATAAAATAATCTTGCTCTTATTGTAATTCAACATTACATTTTAAAGTCCTGATAAGAGAGATAGATATATTGCTTAACCTTGAGATTATATAAAATAGTACACGCTTTTCCCCAATAGTGCTACCATAGCGCTACAGCCTCATACACCATTTCGAAGGCCTTGTGAGTTTTTAATTTATTCATCTGTCATATCAGCTGCTATCCTGTTAAATATGGCGTTAAACATTGATGATAAATCTTGGACAGGTTAGTTATGACTTAGCAATTCTTTGCATTCCGGAATTTAATGCTATTGTATGTTATTAACTTTAGAAGAGCACACTATTTATTCTTGAAAGAAACATAACTCTACGCCTTATTTAATGTTTTTGAAATCAACAAATTGAGTGTCTTAGTTTAAATTATTATAAAATAATTGTGATAATTTCAATAAATTCAATATGATTTTCATTCCCAATCTTCAACATTAGTCGTTTAAGCTAGTGTAGTGGTTACATATTTTAGTCATTTCACCTCAAACGTTTTTAATACGACTATAACACAACTGCTTTAGGAATAGACGCTTCTATGGTCAGCTCACTGCTAGTTTGATTGATGATGCCCCGGTATGTCGCTGTCTCAATCGGTCGAATTCATATTACATTATTAGTTTTCCATCCTTTATACGTTTAAATTGCAGTTCCAAACTAATCCAACTTAGGATAGCCATTCTATTTTATCGAACCAAATGGATAAGATACTACTGTATTTTGTTTATATTTAACCAACTTTACTTCAAGTCATTAGACACTGTTTACAGAATATGGCTGGTCAGTTTAGTGAAATGGTTTCATTTTCATCCTTCCATCATTATTTCGCTATCGTTTCCAGTTAAGAGCTATAGATTGAGTTATGTTATTTCAATTTGTACATAACTAGCTTTCAGGAAGCTAAGCCTTATATTAAATCTAATTTTAGATTGTGTAATTTTCATAAAATCATGCTTGATGCAAGGCTAAATCATCTGGTGTTTGTAAAATCTTACTAGATACAATCTAAAACGATGCCATATCCATAAATAGTTGCTAAATTCAAGGCAGGATCATGCGAAACACATGACATTGTGAGGGATACAAATGATACATGGTTGATAAACACTTGGATGAAGCAGGGAATTTGGTAGGGCAAGGAAAAATCAGGAAAATTTTAAAGTGGGCTAACTTAAATTCTTATATTTTTGCAATAATTTTGTAAATACTTGTTAAAAACCTACCCCTGCTTAAGCTCTTAGTTTTCTCTTCAACATGTGATTTTCAAAGAGCATTGGCATAATTTTAGGCCTACTTTAAGTGCTCTTGTGTCAGAATTTTAATGAAAGAACTGTCTTGTAATGAAATGACACTAGGAAAGTGCAAATTGTTTGGCCTGGAAAACCAATATGATAAAAAGAATTTCCAAACCCAAAAAATGTAAGTTACCAACCCTGAGGTACTATCCAAATATAGGACTGCCCTGATTTTCTTACAAATTAACATCTCACACCTAGAAAAAGTGACTATATCTACTTTTATGTCATTTTATGTGATATGGGTCTTACACCTGTCACTTTTGATTAATATCAATATCTCTAAAATAGTACTTAAATATAATAAAATTTTATCAATGTTGACTGCAAAAAATATGTTTATTTTCTAAAAAGTACTTTAAATGATCATTTGTAAGAAAATCAAGTTAGGATATGTTAATGTGGTATGCAGAATGAATGTGGACTTGATAGGATAGGAAGATTCAAGTTAAGTTAGTATTTAAGTAATTGCAGCCCTGACAAACTATAAGGTTAACAAAGTTGGGATGACTTAAATTTTTTTTTATTTCAAAAGTAGTCCTAGTAGGGTTTATTATGAAAAATTATCTCTCAGCTTATAGTAATATTTATATTAATAAACCAATGGTAAGTTGACGGACTTGTGTGCTGCGGGTCCAGGGTTCAATCCTTGGTCCCGGCACAGATTTATATGATTGACAAACCCTTCCTTCACCTCTGACAAGATGTGTATTATCACAATTATGAATGTGTGGAATGCCAGGCCTCCACCGTGGTTCGGATTCCACGTTAAACTGTAGGTCCTCCATTTCATCTCGCAATCACCCTACCATTACACATTAGCGTAAGTGTGTTAAACCCAACAGGTAGTAAGATGTGATGGTAATAATAATAATGCTAATGGTAAAAATTAAAATTGATGATTATAAAAGACCATTGTTTACTTTTCTTGTTTTTTAAAAATTGTTTGCTAGTAGAGGTTCAACTACCGGTCAGAGTGGAAATTTCAAAATCAACTAAAACTATAATTAAGTTAACCCATAAAACAAATTTAAAATATCTCAAAAGTGTAAAATTAGAGACAATATTAAAAACCTATCTATTTACATTCCATATTGCCCTAATTTGATATAGGGTAATGGAAACAACCTCTTAATTCCAAAGCCCTTCATCTAGAACTTCGTGATGGTACTGTTACAAATTAAATTTAACAATTTATGAATCTTTTAACATCTTATTTGTAGCAGTGTTCTATATGATATGTTTGAACACTGAAAAAATTATCTAGGCTAATTTAATTTTAAATATTCTAACTATTTCATGGCTTTATTTTCAGATGTGCGTGATTTGTTTCGATCATGGCGAGAGGAAAATGTGCGAAGAAGTTTAGATGTTGTGGACCTTTGGGAAACAGTTTTAGCTAAAAAGATCAACGCACTTGGAGATGAGAGTAGGCATATAAGCTAGTCACAAAAAAAAAAAAAAAATTTTTTTTATCTTAACAAAAGACATATTTTTTCACAAAACTGTATCAACAAATTAAGATCCTCAATCTTTCATTAAGATAATAACAATAAGTAGCTAATCAATTTCATTCAAATCTCCTTCCGCAACTAATTGTTGAAACGTTGACTTGTCTCTGGGGAATAAACTTTTGTATCTTAGAGATGTTGGCCTAACATAGTAGGCCTATTAGATTGCGGTTACAGGAACAATAAGCTTATATTTTTAATAATACTAAACTTATTATTTTCAAATCATAATTACGAATTTATTAAACTAAATATCAAAGTATTCTGAAAATTGAAAAAATGACACCGGGACATGGGAATCGAACCCGGGATCTTTGGTTTAGTACGCCAATGCTCTAACCAATGAGCTATCCAGGAATCGTCCCGTGCCTGGGGTCATTCTTCCCTCACATTTTAAGGCAGAGTCTATGATGGACGTGCGGAAATCGTCGGCTACAAATGTGTGATTTTATTAAGATCACAAGTTATCAGATAATGCATCCACCTTCGGCTCTGTAGTTGACTTAGTGTTGCCACTTGTACAATTATTATAATTGTAAAGGATTGCATACTTAAGAATCAAATAGCCAAAGCTATTATTTAAGCATTTAACGAGGATTACTCCATCTAGATATCGTATTCTGAAAATTGAAAAATGACACCTGGACGTGGCAGCAATAAGCCAACTACCGAGTTGAAGGTGGCTGCATTATCCGATAGCTCGTTATCCTAATAAAATCACACATTTGTAGCCAATGATTTCCGCACATCCATCATCGACTCTGCCTTAAAATATGAGTGAAGAATGATCCTGGGCACAGGACGATTCCTGGATAGTTCAGTGGTTATAGCATTGGCATACTAAGCCAGTTGGAGTAATCTTCACTAAAAGCATAAATAATAGATTTGGCTATTTGATTCTTAAATACCAAAGGCTTATATAAATTATAATTTTGAAACCAACTCTAAAAGTGGTTATTGTCGTCGTCATCATCATCATCATCATCATCATCATCATCATCATCATCATACTTCATTTTCAACAAAAAAAAATTGGCATCCTCTCTTTTTTCATGCACATTACATGCCATACCATCTCAGTGTTGCTTCCTCCACTATCTCATGTACTCCCTGTACCCTAACTCTTCCCTGGATAACTTATTCCTAATCTTGTTTCTACTTGTGACAGCTCCTCACAAACTTCATTCCCATGGCCTCCACTTTCTTAATCTCTCTTATATTCAATGTCCATGTTTCTATTACATTTGTGACAATAGGTACAAAGTATGCCTTGTACAATACCATACTTCCTTACACTTCGAGGGGACTTTTATTCTCCATAGTAGATCTCTTACGCTCCTATAGATACTTTACGTTCTGTACTTTTTTCAGCTCTACTCCATCCAACGTTATATAGATCTAATAGGCCGTATACTCTTCCTTGTCATTACCATCACTTCGCATTTGGCCATACTAAATTTCATTCCACACTACTTCAATTCCTCATCCCATTTTTGTAGATGTTCCTGTACTTCCTCTTCCTTCTCCCCCCATACCATCAGTCATCAGCAAACATCATGTGGGTACACTTCCTCTAAATTCATCCTTCTTATCCCTAACCCTTTAGTGTAATAAGTACATAAGCATATAACCCGAATGAATAATAAGAGGAGATGCTAAATAATACTGAATCTATAAGCTTTGCACTAAAAAAATATTCTTGAATTAGTTAATATTAATGTTATGTTCTACGATACATTTTTAATCACAAAAGAGTACTTTTATTTTAGTATGTCATATAATTAAAGTGTTTCCTAAACTAAAAACACATGGACATAAGGAAGCTTCACACAAAGAGTGGCACGAGATATAGATTTATCACAGGGTACCGCCCTGATATAAAGATGTAGAAACAATGCTCTATAATCCAAAATAAGTGTGTGTGAAATCATAGTGTTGAGGGAAAAAATAAAAATACATTTGTTTGGGATTATACACAATACTCCCAATTCAAACGGGACACAATTGCCCAATAACCATAGTAATATAAACGTAAACATATAGGACATAGACAGTTAAAAATAAATTCAATTGAACTGAAAAATTTAATACCTCTAGCCAAGAATTTTTAAAAAGTTTAAATATATGAGTAAATATATGTATTTATAGGACCATTATATAATACATTACAAACTTTCTAAACCAGAACATGACAATGACTGAGCAGAGTGGAAACAAACTCGGATCATTGCTTTATAAGTCACCTTTTAAAAAAAATCTCAAAACTATTTTTTCAAACTAGATATTGGGCGAAGGTTTTAGACTATAATTCATACTCTATCTATACCTTCTTGTTTCTCAAATAAAAATTGATTTAAGGAATGCTTATAGATAGTTATTTTTGAAATTGTTTTCACTAACTATAATAACATATATGAGAAAGTAGGTGGCCTACAATCTTGTGTACTATTTGTGTTTACTAGTAAGTAGGTAGATATAATAAAAAACCACTCAAATGTACTAAGTTTATACATTGATCTTTGATTAATGTTCAAAGGCATAAGATGTAGTCACATGTTTAAAAATCACTTTGTTTTAAGACTAAAACTATTTTGATGATATCTACTATTATTGAACTCGGTATTTACAGTTTTCAAAAATATACGAGTTAACAAAATTTCCCAGGTATAAATGCTTTTAGGAATCTTTCATAATATTATCACTATACTCATAATTTAGTTGTTGTTGTTATTATGTGTTCTGTCCTACGGCAGGTTAGTTCCTTTTGTCAGTAAATTTAGACCGCCAATGTGCCCTATGCCTCCTCCTTGAGCTCCCAGAATTTTCTTCTTTCCTTCAAGTCATCTAATATACTAGATATTAACTTTAATTGTTTGAAATATATGTTACTTGATAATCGGCTCCATGTTGTGGTCAAGATCGCGAAGATGTTATACCTAAATGAATTACGTAATCAGTTCTAGTACCTTTGCCAGTTCAATTCTATGTAAGGTCAAGGTTACTTAGTTCTTGAGGATAAATCGATTTGGTTATGAGAGATTTTGAACACATTATAAGTGCGGTACCAAGTGTTCATAACCTTTAGCTTGTGTTAAGAGCATTTTAGAAAACATTATAGTCAATTTTATGTACATTCAATCTTTGGCAAAATTAAAATTTATTTATTCTATTTCAACATTAATATATTGTTTTTATAAATACTTCTATACAACATTCAACATTTTAACTCTTAAAATATCTCAATGTTGTCAATCTTTTTATGTTTACTTAAATCTTTTGAAACTGTTTATATATTAAATATGCACTTAACACGGTTTTAGTCCATTTTTAGGACATTAAAAATTACTAATTCATCAATTTCAAGTCTTATTATCTCTGTATTGTGTTAAAAAGTTTAACAACAATAATATACTTAAACTTCAGAATAATTACTACATTATTATTAACATCTTTTTGTACCTTATTTTTGATATTATTTCTACATTAAATAAAAGAATAGTGATTGTGGTGACATCACAGGGATTTTTACCTTCCCGCTTAGCTCTAAGATAGACAAATTTACTTAAAACTCCCCTAATGGGCTGTTGTCCTTAAATTTGTGTATATGGATAATCTAAATGGTCAGTAAAACATGTATCACTAAAAAGACAACTTTTTGACAAGCAGTTAGATAATCTAGTTTATCTTTGAGTTTCCTTGTACAACCTTTCTTCCACTGACCCATGCTGATTTCACAAACTTGTTATTCAAAAGGATATATTATAATGTAAACACTTTTCCACCTCAAACTTTACACAATCCATTAAATCTTCAACTGTAAAAAAAGAAGAAAAAAATAAGCATTCCACCGGTTCACATTTTGCTTTGGTGGCTACACAACCTGAGGAGTTACTCTTGCACTAAATTATTAGACTGACAATGACATGATCTGGAGATAGGGGTTTGAATCCTAGTCGGGTGTTCTAAGGGTGGTTTTACCTGAAAGGTTTTCCACTTTCCATATACACAAATGTTAGTACACTTCCTCTAAATTCAACCTTCCTCATACCTAACTCATTAGCGTAATTGGTACATATCCGTGTAACTCAAATAGGTAGTAAAACACCGTGCTAAAAAAAATAGAATTACCGTCAAAATTACTTATTGTTCGGGATTCGATACATTTATTCTGAAATGAGCGCACCAACTGTTAAAGGCAACAACTTCAAATAAAAAGTAATCACAGTTTAACTTACAGCTTAATAAAATAAAAGTTTACACTTTGACTAACAAAAACTTCATTCATTAAATTTTTTTTCAAGACAACTTATTTTAAAATCTAAGAATAAAATCTTACACTGTAAAAAAAATGCTGTAAGCTTCTCCACATTATGTCTAGACCATATTTGATAAACATTCATATGTACAGGAATATTTCTTTTTATTTACTATAATAGTGGATTAAAAAAAATCATTGTTCAATATTATATGCACACTCTAAATATAACTTAACACTTATCTTTATAACGTACAGTGATCAAGAATGGGGACAAGAGCTAACAAATGTGTTAGTGCAAGTTTGTAGATAGATGTGTGTGACTGCATTAAATCAATAAGGGCCAATATCCTAACACTTTGTGTATGGAGAAATATATATTGTTTTAATCTTGGAAACAATATCTTTCGAGCGATACTCATATGCAAGTAAGTACTGTACTATCTTTATTCACACAGCAATTAAGACTTTGTGGATATTTTAGCTATGTGAAGTAATATTTTTAAGATGTTTATATTTTAATATATAAGTTGTTCAATATTATACATTTTCTCCTCTCAAGAAGGTCACTGGTTATACTGATTAGCTCCTCTACCTCCAGATTTCGATACATAATGTTGTCCAACTTTCACACAACAATACTAGCTAGCAAATGAGTAACAAAAACACAGCACTATTATCTACAAAGATAACTATTTTCTTGTAAAACTTGGGAAATCCGCTACAAAAACATACAATTTGTTAAAGGAAGTTTATGGTGTTCAGTGTTTATCTTGTACTCAAGTGTTCGATTAGTTTAAAAAATCTAAGGAGGAGGAAAAAGATCGAAGACTATCTGTGCCCTGGCTTTCCCTGCATATTAAAAACGGATGTTAATATTGAAAAAGTGAGTGAAATTTCTCGAAAAAATCGACACTTGAGCATTCGAGCAATTGCTGACTTAGTTAATATCAATGAGGAAACTGTTCTACAAATTTTACATGAAAATTTACACATGAAAAAAGTTTGCTCTAAAATGGTGTCAAAACTATTCACTCCTGAGCAAAAGGAAACTCGAATGAACATCTGTGCTGAAATCCTTGATAACATCGAAAATGATCTAAACATTTTATAAAATGTAATAACATGTGACGAATCATGGTTTCTTCAGTCCGACTCTGAAACTAAGCGCCAATTCATGCAATGGAAGAGTCCCAGTTTACTGAGAAAAAAGAGATCGTTCACATTGATTGGATACCTGAAGGTCAGACTGTTAACCATGTTTACTATAAGGAAGTTTTGACAACCCTTCGTGAACGCATAAGAAGAAGAAACCTGAAATGTGGAAGAATGGATCGTAGATTCTTCATCAGGACAACGCACCAGCACATAAAGCACTGCCTATCCAGAAGTTTTTGGCGAAGCACAATATTCCCTTGTTTGAACATCCACCTTAATCACCTTATCTAGCCCCGTGTTACTTTTTTTTTTCTGTTCCCGAAGATCAAGTCGCATTAAAAAGAACTTGTTTTGAGTCTGTTGATGCTGTGAAGGAAAAAGCGATGAAGCTCATGAACAGCCTCTCAGAAAAGGACCTGAAACATTGCTTTTAACAGTGGAAGATTCGTGTGGTAAGGTGAAGGGTTTGGGGAGGGGACTACATTGAAGCTGATAACATGTCATTGAGTAATTTTGTAAATACAATTTTTTAGACCATCAATCCGGTTATTTACTAGCCAAACCTCGTATTTATACTAAAGTGTATATGTGGGTGTCATTATAGTTCAATATCATCTATTTATTGAATTTAACTTGAATCTAAAAATACATTTGAAATAATAATAAATTATTCATTAAATGATGAGTTATAAAAACAAATTATATTATTAATTTCACAAAGAAAATAAATAAATCCATAAAAAAATATTGTTTTCTCATTTAAAATGCATTAAAATGAAAACATTTTAATGAAAATATTTAATTAATTATTTCTTACATGATTTGAAAATTCCATAAAAATGATGGAAGATGGCCAGATATGTTTTTCAAATAAATATGAAACTACATTGAGTAACCCGCCTTGGTGGCGTAGTTGGCTAACACGCTTGTCGTGTTTAGCTTGACTGCTGAGGACGGGGAGATCGAGGTTCGAATCTTGGTCGGGTGAACTGGGGTAGGTTTTACCTAAATGGTTTTCCACTCTACCTCCACGCAAATGTGGGTTCACTTCCTCTAATTAAATCTTCCCAATTCCTAAATCCATTAGCGTAGTTAGTACTTAAAGCGTATAACCCGAACGGGTAGTAAGACGCGGTGCTAAATATTATTATTATTATTATTATTATTACATTGAGTAATTAGGTATTAAAAAAAAGTTGAGAACAATGCATTAATAGGTAGGCTTCCTTCACCTCTGACAAGACGTCTTGTGAATGTGGGGAATGCCAGGCCTCCACCGTGGTTCGGATTCCACGTTAAACTGTAGGTCCTTCATTTCATCTCACAATCACCCTACCATTACACATTAGCGTAAGTGCGTATAACCCGAACGGGTAGTAAGACGCGGTGCTATAATAATAATAATAATAGGTAGGCTCAGCCTTAACATACTCTAGAAATATAATGTTTCATTATATTTTAGTGTATCCTAAAGAAACAAATTTGTTTCAATGAATCCTAAATTTACTGTTCTTGGGCAGCACTTTAGGCTGTATTAATCATTCAAGGAAATCTATGATGAATGTTCAATCATATCAATAACTTGCCTTTTATTATATTGGATCCTGATAATAGTGCAATTTAGCCAGGAAGCACTTAGCTATGTATAAAACTACTTAACAAATATCATTTGACCAATTAAAAATTTATTTGTCAGAGACTGATCTAATCTAATATTTTATGGATACAAATTTCAAATCTGAATATTTATTTTACCTTCGAATCTCAAAATTTGGAAAAAATTATGAACTTAAGAGGAAATATAAATAAAACAGAAGAACAGAAAGTAGAAATAGTAACTAAATGTTTACACTTTTTGCTAAAATGCATTCTTTATAACCATCGATAAACATTATTAAAACTCTAAAACAAATTACAATTCAAGATTTAAAAAAAATCCTTTTATTTTTAATTTTTAAGATCATTAAGGATTCAAGGGTCCCATCTCTAATATGTATGTTTGAATATACATCCACAATATTGGAGGAAAAGGGACCTTAACGTTGTGCTAGGCCCCTCTTAAAGTAAAAATAGGGGGGGACCTCAAGACCTCCCACTACCTGTTTCTGGAGTCTCTGCACTAGGTTTATAACTTACATTTTCTTTGACTGAGCTTATATTGAAATTAAAAAAATACTAGTCAATTACCCATTCCTTGCAAGAAATTTGTTTTGTAATACATATCTATATCTAAGAACCTTTTAAAATTGACCCAACAAAAACCCGATAAGCAAAAGTTGAAAAGGCCAAAAAGTGTGTTGTAGCTGTCATCTTGAAACAAAATGGTGACCATAAATTTTAATTAGCCTATAGTTTAACCAGCTGTAGAGTCAAGGCCTTAGCCCAGTGGGGGTTTTAGAGATTCAAACCCCCCTCTCCCCAAAATTTGACAAAATAACTGCCTTATTTACAGTTTAGATAAAACAATAAAATACAAGTACATATATTGCTTTTCACCATCATAATTTAATGTTTATATAGGTTTATAAGTATAGTTTGTTATTGTGTTCATTAGTCAGACAATCAAGCTGGATAGACTAATACAAAATATTAACTTAAGCTGGGGTTTCCTCGGGTAGCAGTGCGGTAATTTAGCGGCCGTAATATAGCGTTGGCCATCTTCTGTGTGGCGGCCGTTTCGTGACGGTGGCCAGCTTATGTAAACCTAGCCCTTGTATGTCGTCGTGACGGTGTGAAAAGTATGAATTTGTAATTTGAAAATGGATGATCTTGATTTGGCATTACTAGTATTTTTGGAAGATGAAGAGTCATCAGAAGACGACAACAAGAAACGTTCAGAGGAAAGGAAAATTTATAAAAGCCGTGCTACAGAAGGTGCATATGAAATTTTAGTGCGTCGTCATCTGCACTGCAATCAAGAAAAATTTAGGGGATATTTTCGTTTAACACAAGTGTTTTTTGATTATGTACTGAATTACATAGAAGACATAACTTCAAAGCCATACAACAGAAACAAGAAGCCAATATCCGCAGAGCAAAAATCTATTAATATTTCGTCTTCTTCGTTACTCCAATTTTGACTCATTTTTAATGAAAAGTTCACCGCACGACTTCAAAAAACGGTACCAAATTGTTTGTGGCCGTAATGACGGCCGTGATACAAATGGCAGCACCGCTATTTGGCATGACGGTGGCAGTCAACGCTATCTAGGAAACCACGCTCGATTGTTTGTACGGACAACGTTTTTGTGATGTCATTCAACGTCATATTACGGCCGCTTGATTGCGGCGCCGCTACCCGAGGAAACCCCAGCTTAAGCAAATATGAAGTATTGGTGCATGTTGAGAGAACTGTAGAAGTGAGTAAGTCCAGTGGTGGATTAAAAGCCAAATTTGCTCTGCAGCCCCCCTCCACCCCTCACAAAAAACACCCACCAACAACTAGGCATTCACAATGTTCATCATATTATGATCACTAAAGAAATAAACATACCTAGTAGTTTTTTTAAGTAAGGAATAACTATTGACTTGGAAATTCATATGCTAGAAACAGATTTTAAAATTATTATAAGATATTTTTATTTAAACTCGAACAAAAGACAATACATTATTATAATCATATTCATATTATAATAACAGTATTTTTTTAAGTTATGAATATGATGCACTAGAAACATTTTAACAGATAAATTACAAATCACCTTTGCGTGCTTTCATGGAGAAGAATTCTTTAATAATGTCATTGAAATTAATATCACACAGCATTTCAGCATTTGCTGCAAAACTGGTTAAGCTTGACAATCTTGAATCTGCAGCTGACTGAGTGCCATTACGGGAAGGTGCGCGTGCAACGGCTGCCAAGCATCTCGTAGTTTAGTCTACTGACTGTTCTGGCAGTTGGGCTAACAGTCTTTCTTATTTATTTACTATAAATAAATTTAAATAGCTACATTTTATCATGTAACTATGCACACTAAAACATTTGTACACATAATCAATAAAATAAAATCTAAAATTAATTTTTTAATCATTTAGGCCTAAATATAATTTAATGAAAAAAAAAGTTATTCCTCTGGCCTCTGGCCCCTAGGCCTGGGCCTAATGAGTAATCAGTCGCTGGATAAGTCTTCTAGCTTATGAAACAACAAAATCTTTTGAGTTGATACTATTCGGGAACACGTAAATAAGTTGGCAAAGAAAGAAGAATCATAGAGCGGGGTTATGATATGTAGCGTGGAAGAGGGGTACAAGCTTTCCATCCCAACTTGCTACAGTTTGAGAAAGTATAAATAGGCAGTATCTGAACAGCTTGTCTGGAGATAAGTAAAGTGTTGTTATAAATACTGTGACATTTGATTGCTTTTAATATTTTGAGTTGAGTGTGTAGTGTTAGTTAAGTTAGTTATCGTCAAGGTTAAATTGGTTTACTGATCCTGGCTACTAACTTTTTTTTAAGTTAACACTTTGAATTCCAGTATATGAAAAAAAACAATATCTACTTTCGTTTTTAGTAGGAAGAGCCCTTTATAAAAAACAAACATAATTCGTTTGTGGTATGAATTGATCATATTTTGATATGTTGATTTTAAGTATTAATAATATATATCAAATGTGAATGCTACAGACAGGGTCAGACCTTGAATCCTGTGAACTATGTGGCTGCAGAAGGTGCCAACTAAAGGGGGTGCCAAACAGGGAAAGGAATTTTTTTGTTTTAAGGGCCAATATTTACTATAGAAAATGTTATGATGAAACATCAATACATCAATAAGGATAATAAGGTCAAATATTTGCGTGGTTGGTATATAATACTCGTTTCCCATTCAAATGGACTCGAACATCAAGTGGCGCTAAACGGGGTGAGCAGAGAGAGGTAGAACACTGAATACCCCTTTCACACTAAAATTGACTCATACATCAACTGGCGCCAACACCACGCCCACAAGCACTCCCCACTGCTGCTTTGTGCAGTTTATTTCACATCTATTAAACATACAGCCAGCATATTCGTCGTTCATCAACACTTTTGTTTCTGTGCTGAGTCTTTATTTTTGTATCAGTGATGTGTGTTTTCAATAGTGCTTTGGTTTTCAATTAAATAATAATGACCGACGATAAAAAAACATCTGGAGCATTTTTTCTCAGAAAAGAAAGCTTTGAACTTCATCCAGTTATAGTTTCACTATTGGTCGTTAATATTATTGGGGAAATTATGAATATAGAAGAATATTGCAATTGTAATAATTATTTGCAGAATTTTTTTCCATTACAATTTCCTACACTTTTATTATAATTGAGGTAGGGAGGGGAGGTGGAGTGTGGGGGAGGGCAAAATATTGTTCGCTTACACTTAAAAAAAAAGTCTAGAATCGGCCCTGGCTGCAGATAACATGACTTTACTTATGAATACTTATGTGAAAACTGTTTTAAGTTACTTTTGTAACTGCCAAAAGGGTCATTCCATGTCAGTTCAACCAGACCATGACACCCATGGTCTCAGATTTTGATGAAACTTGGTATGCTCAATCCCTCCATGGTGGCAAGTAACTACCATTTTTTTTCCTCCTCTATTTCATCTGGTTTTCATTTTACAGACCTCTAAACTTTCACTGAGTTCTCGATTTTAAACATTTTCGAGGCCTTCTACGCAAGATACACTTCATTACCAAAAAATGTCCATCTCACTCACAAATCAAACTATGTATTTAAAATTTTCCAGCCTTATCAATGAAAGCATGAGGATTTCAGAAAAAAACATGTTAAGACTCTAAATGCCTGTTTTAGACCATTAAAAAATAAATAAAATAATTTTGAACTAGTTTTTTTTACTGAAAACATGGTTTACTAAAAACTAAATTATCCAAGTGAGGGAAAGGTATAACCTGTACATATGTTTTTTTTAAATGAACCTAGAACTATGTTCTATCATACTCAGGAATATAATTGATGGCTTTTTTATTCCTTCTGCCAAATATAAGCTTATGTACCTTTTTTTTTCTACTATTTTGAGAAAATGGTTGACGATGACTATTTTTCAACTTTACCCAAAATCTAAGACTCCTATCATAAAATAGTACTGGAACAAACTTGTAGAGCTTAAAATTTTATATTATTTTGGTTCTTAGTGATTTTTTGTAGGGAGCACCAATTTTTTATAACTTGGGAATTTAAAAGACGGAAAACACAGGCTCTTAAAATAATTATATTTAATGATGTGTACATGTAAACAAGTAGTGAGTACTGGTACTATATTATAATATTAAATACACAAGTTAGGTACAATTTTTGACCTACCAGTCCATTTTATGTGTGTGTGAATGAATAATCACTGTTGACTCATGCATGAATCATCACTGTTGACTCATGCACGAGTCACCACCAGTCCACAGGTCACAATCATGCAATGGCTTGGCAGCCTCTCAGTTTGCTTCAGCTCTTCCTAGGGTGACCACTGTGTTGTGATGCCTAAACTCAAATCTTTATTCATTATATTATAATCTAGTGATTTACAGTGATGATTTAAGTGTATGTAATTGTTATAGGGAAAATGGAAGATATTAAGTGTAGTGTTGGGGAATTAACATCGACAGTGTGTCATAAATGTAGCTATGTATCAAAGAAAGGTATTGAACATGTAGCAGATCTAACCGAAGATAACAGAATTCTTTTGAAGTTTAGAACAGAAGCTACTGAAGACTTGGAGACTATTTGTCTGCACCATAAAAGTGTATTTTTGAGAAAGTTTTAATATCTTCAAAAAGTATGTTGTGATCCCCTCCGAAAGCACAAGAGACCTGTGAAAAAGTCACTTCGTTTGGTGACTGTACAGCAATATAAAAACTCATTAACGAAGGGATTCGAAGTAAAACCAGGGCAAAAGCTGTGTTCACAATGTAGAGCTATATTATTTAAAACTAAAAGTGATGCAGAGAGTGCTGATGAAAGTGCAGATAAACCCACTGAGCCAGAGGATATTTTTTTACCTCTTGAAGAAGTGTCTGGTCTTGAGAAGAAAGAAACAATAGAAAGGCTCAATTCATCTTTTACTGAGGTAGGTTGTTCTCCTTTAAAATTGCATTCCCTTGGTGAACATAGCAAGGCAGCTTATGGGAGGGAAAAGTTAGAAAAATTTCAGGCACATGTACGAGGCAAAATTGAAAAAGTTCTAGAGGTTGAGATTCCAACAAAAGAAACCAAAACAGAGAAGCTTGTGGAAGAGAAAGCAGCAGATATGGACAAGCTTGTCGAGATCATGAAAGATCAATTGAAATTCATTTCAAGGAAAAAGCAAATTCAACTACTAACCATTCCTGCTTCACTGACATGGACACGGAAAAAAATACAAGAAACATTTGTGTGTGTCTGACTATGCTGTTTGTCAAGCTCAGAGACTTGTTAAGGAAAAGGGATTTTTAGCTGAACCATATCCTAGATGTGGGAAAAAACTTAAGCCTGAAACTGTCGATTTAGTGAGAAACTTTTATGAGAGTGATGAGCAGTCTAGGGTTATGCCTGGAATGAAAGATGTAGTGAGCATAGGAAATAAACAATACAAGAGAAAGCGATTGGTTTTGGGTAACCTTCATGAATTATATTTGAGTTTTAAGTCAGAGTTTCCTGATGTTAAGGTGGGGTTCTCCAAATTTTGCACTTTGCGACCAAAGTGGTGTGTTTTAGTCGGTGCCAGTGGCACCCATTCAGTATGTGTATGCACAATCCATCAAAATGTTATACTGCTCCTTCATGCTGCACAAATTGACAGCTATAAGGAGGTTATGAAGTTGTTAGTGTGTTGGGAAGCAAAGAGGGAATGCATGCTCAGGCACTGCAGTGAATGCCCCCCCAAAACAAATCTAGTGAGCTACTTACTGTCCAGATTTGAAGATTACGAGGAAAATGATACCATTGAATTCTCTCAATGGGTGTCGACTGACAGGACACAGATGATAAAAAGTTCATCAACACTTGATGATTTTATTGATGATTTAGCCAACAAGATTGAAAAACTGATTCCACACTCTTTCATAGCCAAGTCACAATCTTCATTCTTAAAGAATTTAAAAGAAAATGCACCATCAGAAATAGCAATAATTTTGATGGACTTCAGTGAGAACTACTCTTTTACAATCCAGGATGAGGCCCAAGGGTATCATTGAACTTCTGATTCATGTACTATTCATCCTGTTGTAGTACATTGTAGGAACTCTGAAGGAGAAAAGATTGTTTCATCACACTGTGTCATATCAGATGACCTCAAGCATGACGTGAACATGGTTTATAAAACACAAATAGTTGTGAATTTTCTGAAAGAAAACTTTCCACACATCAGGGAAATACATTATTTTAGTGATGGGTGTGCTGCACAGTACAAAAATAAGTACAACTTTCTAACCTGTGTCTGCATGAGGAAGACTTCCATCTGAAGGCACAATGGTCATTTTTTGCAACAAGCCACGGTAAATCAGAATGTGATGGGATTGGTGGGACAGCTAAACGTTTAGCTCGAAAGGAGAGTCTCCAGAGACCCCTCGAGAAGCAGATCACAACAACAGAAGCATTTTTCAATTTTTGTAAAACAAACATCACCAAAATCAGTTTCCACTTTATTGACAAAGACACAGTAGATTCAACCCGTTCTACTCTTGAAAACCGTTTCAAAGACTTACAGACACTTCCTGGTACTAGAAGTTTCCACAGCTTCAAGCCTCTAGATTCTGCAGGCACTATTATGGCTAAAAGGATCAGCGCCGATAAGGAACCCTCTCTCACATTCAACATGAAAAGCTCTCACCCATCATTTGTAGCAGCAGATGATTTGTACTCCGGGTGTTACATTGCATGTAAATACGACCACTTCTGGTATTTTGGAATGGTGTCTACGGTGAATAAAGAGGAAGGAGATATTGTTGTAAAGTTTCTTCATCCTAACGGACCTTCACCATCGTTCTCCTGGCCAAGGCATGAAGATAACTGCGCTATACCAGTTCCTCATGTGCTTGCTGTTGTTGACACCCCACAAACAACATCTGGAAGAACCTACCACTTCTCAATAAACTGTATGAGGTCAATGGAGGAAAAAATGACACATTTGGAGGTTATGTTACGCAAAAGAAACTGAGATTTAATCAATTGGAAGAACAAATAACTTGTGTAAGTAAACAATTTATTATATATGGTAACAGTAGGGGCCTACTCACTACTCACATGTACCCAACTTTAAACTAGAACTATTTTAATAGCCCTTTTTTTCCGCCTTTTAAATAGACAAATACTAAAAAGTGGTGCTCTCTAACAAAAAATCACCAAGAACCAAAATAATGTAAAATTGTAAGCTCTACAAGTTTGTTCCAGTACTATTTTATGATAGGAGTTTTAGATTTTGTTTAAAGTTGAAAAATAGTCATCGTCAGCCACTTTCTCAAAATAACAGCTAAAAAAAGAGTGCATAAGCTTATATTTTGCCAAAGGGATGAAAAAGCCATCAATTATATTTTTGAGTATGATAGAACATAGTTCTAGGCTCATTTAAAAAAAATATATGTACAGGTTATACCTCTCCCTCACTCTGATAATTGAGTTTTTAGTAAACCATGTTTTCAGTAAAAAAAAACTAGTTCAAAATTTTTTTAATGGTCTAAAACAGGCATTTAGAGTCTGAACATATTTTTTTCTGAAATCCTCATGCTTTCATTGATAAGGCTGGAAAATTTCAAAGAGATAGTTCGATTTGGGAGTGAGATGGAAATTTTTTGGTAATCAAGTGTATCTTGCGTAGAAGGCCTCGAAAATGTTTAAAATCGAGAACTCGGTGAAAGTTTGAAGGTCTGTAAACTGAAAACCAGATGAACTAAGGGGGGGGGGGGGGGGAATGGTGGTTACTTACCACCATGAAGGGATTGAGCATACCAAGTTTCATCAAAATCTGAGACCATGGGTGTCAAAACATTTTTTTTTTTTGTTTAATTGAGGTGGAATAACCCAAAATAGTGTCTTCCTATGTGAATCTGATTTAGGCAGGGTTGTCAGAGTAGCTGAGCTACTAACCAGGGCACAAACTGTCCTAACCCCTCTCCCCCTCCCTCCATTCTCCCTGTCATCAGTCACCCTTTTCGATACCTATGTGTCTCATAGATATAAAAGTCAAAGTCTAAAATACATTTTCTCATGTTAGAAATGTCTTTATTTGAATAGTGTACAGTTTTGAACTCTGTGGCCAGGTGTAGTTCAACCTTTTTTCCCCAAGTACAAAAAAATTATTAAATCTCTAACTTCTTATAAAAAGAAGAATTCATCTTTAGGATAGTTATCTAAGTTGGGTTAATGGTGGCAAAACTTTATTTATGTAAAGGAGGTGAAAAAAGGTGTACTTTGTTTAGTCAAAAAAGTGGTTTTAAGGGACTTGTCCCCCTTCTCCCAAGACTAGAAGGAATTCCAAATGCCCTTCCCCTGACAAAAGTTTGTCAATTGGATGCCGCTATAGAAGAGGTCTTTGCTTGGAATATTTGTTGATAATATACTTCTCAAGAATTTATTTGGAGTGGTCTTAACTCGGATACATTTTAATGAATATTCACTTAGAGTATATTTAGAACGGTCTTTGCCTGATACATTTATTTAATTCGAGGTTTTTATAAACTATTTGAGGTTTTTTTTAAAACATATTATTTTCGAAAATATAAGAAGGGAGTGAAATAAATGTAGAAAGGAGGGTGGAGGGTTAATTCATTCCAGGGGAAAAAACTAGTTTAATAGGGTAGGGCCCACCCACCACTTAAACCTTTTTCACAACCTATGCCATTATTTAAGAAGTGTTCAATATACATTTTCAAACTTTGAGGGAGAAGGGGCTATATAAGTATCTAAATGTTAAACAAATTGATAGCACTTAAACTATTGAATCCCTGCCATTAAACTCCAGATAACTCCTAGAATAATTTAAAATGGAAATTTTTCTTTACATGTGGCAGTTGAGAGGCTGTGCCCCCCAAACTCGAACCCCGCCTGAAATTTATGGTTGGCTATGGCCTTGTGTAGAGCTATGTTTATGCAAAGTTTCAGCACAAGCGGTGTAATGTTTTTTTATGTAAATGAGCAACAGACAAACACCAACTCATTTTAAATATTAGCCGGTTAAAGCTTAATCAAAAGATATTTCTCTCTCTAGAACTTCTGGTTTACGAGCAAGTTGTGATAGCGGCTCTGGACTGTAACCGTCTAGAAGTGGCTGACGTGTGTCTCAAGGCTTTAATAGCAGAATTTCCTACCAGCCTTCGAGTACGCAAACTGAGAGCTCTGCAGCTTGAAGCTCGCGAAAAGTAGGTTTCATTATCATCTCTCATTACAATGCTATGAAAAACTCTGTCAATTTGATGAAGAAATACATATTTTATTTTTACAAAAGACATTAGACCTTGATAATTTATATATACTTTATTTTCTGCTTGTAATAATATGCAATTGTAAATCAATAATAAAATTAATTAATAACAAGTTCTATGATTATAAGATATAGGTTGGCTATTTTGTTAAATTTATCTGTCGTTGGCCTAATATTAAATTCTTCCATTACTGTTATAATTATATAGAACAGGACAAATAATAAAAGCATATATGAATAACATAATTAAAATAGATTGCTATAAAAATATTAGGTTTTTTATAATAAAAAAATAGCATGTGTTGGTTGTATTATGCCTGTATCTTAAAAATAACTATGTGTGTGTGAAGCATTACAAAATTATTTTTTGCCCTAGGGATTATTTATATGATTGTTTAAAATTCTTTGAAAAGGCTTTGAGTCAACTGTTATATTTAATATATTTATGGATGTTTTTTAAAAGACTCAAAACAAACATACTTTGCTGAACTAACAAATATACCAAATAAATTAGATGGAATATTTGTTGGATCATTTTGTTTCAAATTAACAGTTTTGTAATTTTCTCAGATAGGTTGTATCAGCTATAGAGTTGTTTATTTCAAGGTATGATGATGCCGTGGAGCTGTTGGACTATATTATAAAACAAGATGAGACAAATGCTGCGCCACGCAAGAGGAAAGTGGCCATTCTCAAAGCAAAAGGGAAAATTTCGGATGCTATTAAGGAATTAACGGAGTACCTGAAAAAGTATGTTGGTAAAATTTATCCTTGGCCTACATGTTATATTTATATATGTATTATATTTCAGCAAGGCACTAAAACAGTGCTAAAGTGGTTTTAGGCATTTTATTGGCATTGCACTCTGTCAAAGGCATAGGCAGGATTTTTTCCAGGGTATGGGAAGGAGGGCTGGGGGGAGAGGGCAACTTTTAGGTTCAACTTGTAATGCGGTACTAAAAAAAGCGATATATTAACTTTACCTTCACATTTCATTTATGAACTACACTAATTTCAGTAAGAAACTGTTACTTAATGTTCCCCCCAGAAGTGTTACAATAATGGACAATGCTAGTTATTATTGTGTGCAGGTGAACAAGAAACCAACAAGTGCATATTTAAAAGATAGCATTAAAATGTGACTAAGAGAGAACAGCATACTATTCACTGAAGAGATGAGAAAACCAGAACTTATTAAACTCGTCAAAAGAGTTTCTTGTGAGAGGAAATACAAAATTGATGAAATAATAAAAGATAAAGATTATGATATTTTGCATCTGCCACCTTATCACACTGATCTTAATTCAATCAAAATGGTTTGGGCTATATAAAAGGGCAAGTGGCACAAGCTATCTCAAATAACTCCCTCGAAAAAAAAGGCTGTTTGAAAGATGGTTTCAAGAATACACTGCAGAAGAGTGTAAAAATTGAGAATGATTATTGGCAAAAGGACGCATTATTGTCTGAAGTGATAGAAAGATTCGTAATTATTAACGATCAAAGCTCAGATTCTAGTGAGAGTGAATCATCCACCTGTGAAGTGCTAGAATTGGAATGGAGTTCTTCAGATTAATGTATGTCACACCTTTCTATCTATTCACTGAGTCAGCCAACTTCTTGGAAGAGGGGTAAGCTTACAATTTTCTCAGATGCAAAATTAGAAAGATCATCTTATAAAAAAATCTTAAGATATAGAGAGTTTCTTTAATTTGCTCAAAACCTTTTTAGAATTTCGTTCTCAAGTTCCTCCTTTATTCCAATGTAGTTTTTCTGTGCACACTTGGTAAGTATAACCCAATGAGACACTCACTCCCCTGTCATTGTTGACCTTAGCGGTCTTTACTCTCCACAAGGTACTGAATGACCGCTCTACAGTACAAGTCGTGCATGGCTAAGCAAGAAAGATGAGCAGAGCCTTTTTTGTACTAGAATAAAAGTCTTGTTCAGCTCTTTTAACTGCTCTTTGCTGAATTTATTATTCCACATTCTGTACCATAGTTTAATTCGGAGTCGAAGTCTTGCAACTTATAAAAACTACTATAGTTCACTTTTGGAGTCAGTCTTGCAACTTATAAAAACTATCGTAGTTCAACTTCGGAGTCAAAGTCTTGCAACTTATAAAAGCTACTATAGTTCACCTTTGGAGTCAAAGTCTTGCAACTTATAAAAAATATCGTAGTTCAGCTTCAGAGTTAAAATCTTATTACTTATAAAAACTCTAGAACTTCTTGGCTTTCATCTTGAAGTCTTGAATGGTCATCTCCAACACGATAAGAGGTATAGCAGGGTGTCTACCAATACTGAAAATACTAGAAATATACATGATTATATTTTTGATACTAGAAATACTGTAATAAACTGGAATTTTGAATCAGACACTGGAAAAATATTCAGCCTTTTTATGTTGAGTAAAATGTTGGATTAAGCATTTTGAGACCCCTGATATTATTTGGACTACTGATAGTTCTATTTTGACCACCCCTCAATTACTCCCCCTCTGGTCTATCTTGTTTGCCACACAATTAGTTGACCTTGTAGATGACCTTGCAGTAGGGATGTTTGCCTCGCTTGCTGATGTTTCTATTCCCAGTCTCTACACTAAGCCCTCCTCTCCCTCCCCTTACATACTAGAGAAATAAATAACTGTTTTGACTACACTAGCAGCCAACCTCCTCCTTATCCCCCTCCCCCAAACTTTTTTCCAGATTCCACTTGCTTATCTTGTGACCTTTGTGTCTAAGAAGAAATGAATAAACTCAGAGGTAAAACCTCTTTTAAAGATGATTGGTTGGACAGTAGGCTACAGTGTTTAAAAATTGGCTGTGGTTACAAAAAGTGGATTGTGATAAAAGTAAAGGCCATTGTTCTTTGTGTAAAACTAACTTTGATATAAGTAACATGGGAATATCTTCAATCTGATCTCATGTCAAGGGAAAGATCTGTGACAGAGTGAAAACTGCAAGTGGGAACAAAAAATTATTGGACTTGGTCCCTACAGCCAAAAATGCAGTGTCAACTGTAGGCCTACATGAAGATGTACATTTTAGTGCTAATGACCATGAAGTAGTTTGAAACCTGAAATTAGACCTAGTTCTCTTTAGAGCTTCCTTGTCAAAGATGAAGTTTCTCGTGCTGACACATTCTTCTGCTAGAAGTTTTTTGCTTGTAGTGATCTTTTTAAAATAATGTTTTTCGATAGTGATATTGCCTAGAAATTTCAAATGCATAAAGATAAACTTGGATATGTCATTGTGTATGGACTAGGTCCTCTTTTTAAAAGTGAGATTGTGAATATGGTTAGCAATGCTCATTTTATTGTATTTCATTTGATGAGACCATAAATACTGTGGCTCAGAATATCCAGATGGATGTTGTTTGCTTCTGGAGTGAAAATGAAAATCATACAAGATATTTAACATCTTACTTTTTAGGTCATGCAACAGCTCAGGATATATTAATGAACTTTATATCTGCACTAAAAGACGAGGGCTTGGATCTTAAAAAAATGCTTCAAGTTTCCATGGATGGACCAAATGTAAACCTTAAATTTTTAAGTGATCTCAAAAGTTACTTGAAGGAAGATTCTCCACAAGATCCTGATTTACTGGAATTTGGAACTTGTTTTTTACACATTGTCCATGGTGCTTACAAAACAGCACATGCTAACTTTAGGGTAACTACCAACCAGTTTTTATGGTCACTATATTATTTATTTAAAGATTTTCCAACAAGACATGCAGACCAACAAAGAATAACAGGATAATCTCTTTTCTCGATCAAGTTTTGTTCTATTAGATGGGTAGAAAACTCAAGGGTGTTAAGAGAGAGCAATGTCAAGACTGCATATTTAAAATAGTATTTTTATTCTAACAAGCATCCTCCAAAATCTGTTAATTTTCAAACATTAAGCAATTTTGTGAAGGATGAACTTCTGACATCAAAATTGAGATTTATGCTGTCAGTTTCACTTAAGTTGAAACAATTTCTTACTGAATATCGGAGCAATCAACCTCTATTGCCATATATGTTTGCAGATCTGAATAAATTACTTGAGCGCTTGATGCACAGAATTGTAAAATGTGATGTAATGAATTCAGCAAATACTTCCAAAAAAGTGTTAGCCATTGATTTAAAGAAACAATGCAATATGAAATCACTCCCTACTGTAGATATTGGGTTCGCAGTATCAGCAGCTTTGAAAAGAATTAAAGACAACAAGATACTTCAGTTCAGAGAAGATAGTAAAAAATTCCTAGTTGATCTCTGCAACAAACTTTTACATAAGTGTCCTCTCACTTATAAAATTGTCAAGGGTGCTAGTTGTCTCTCTCCTGCAGTCATGCTCAATCCATCTGTCAGGACCTATAGGATAACTTCTGCATTAGAAGTCCTACTATACAAGAAACATCTATCTAACGTGCAAACTGATGTTGTAAAAATAAACTACTTGTACTTTGTGTCAAAGCAAGAAGTTATTGACTACCTTAAACAATTCACTTCATGTGGTGACCAGCTTGATAAGTTATTCATAAATATTTTTTTCTAGATTAAATGCATCCCAAGAACTACAATATTTCACTAAAAAAATTGAATGTTTTCTTCCATAGCAATGCAGCCGTTGAGCGAAGTTTTTCTGTGAATAAGGAATGTCTGGTTGAAAACCTACAGGACAGCTTTATTGCTCAACGTGTAACTTATGATGCAGTAACTGCAGCCGGGGGACTTTTAATATGACAATTTCAAAAAATATGATTCATGCTGTGAGGAATGTATCAGGAATAAGGAAAGAAGAGCTTGAAAAGAAGAAAAAGATTGAATTTGTCCTTAAGTCAAAAAATAAAAACAGCATCTGAAGAAATAAGAAAATTAGAAGTGAAAAGAAGAACAGTTTTTCAGAAAGCAAAGCGGCAGAAGTGTTAGAACATGAAATGCAAAAATTGAAAAAGTTTTGTGGTTGAATGAATTTTATCTTTTGTCTACATTCTAAAAAAATACTTTGTTTTTGGGTTTTATCATCTTAATTTTTAATAATGTTAGGTAACTGCAATTATATTTATTTCCAAGTAATTTTTATCAACATAATATTTGTTGGTTTTTTTCATTGAAGATTCTGTATCTTTATTACTAAATATTTATTAAACAAATTCATTATCAAAAATAACTAGTGGAAATTATCGACTGTCAAGGGGTGATGAGGATAGCAGTTAGTTTATGTGGTAGAGCAAACTCCTTGGCTGTAATCTTTCTTTGAAGTTGCGCCACCAAGGCTTATTACTTGTGCTTCTAAAGTTCTACGAGTGAGGTAAAATGACCTACCAATTTTTCCAGAAGAGGTATTTTCACATACCTTCCAGAGTTCTGTTACATGCCACGTGGAACCGACGGATTTACTTCCACTTGAAAGATGTTAAGCTATGATTTTTTTCTCGCTCAAGAAAAAAGCCTTCAGCCTCTGTTGGGTTCAAACCCACAAACATCGGGTCCTGAGGTGAGCACTTTACCCTAAGACCACCGAGGTCGATGGTGGTATAGGTCATTCAAAAAATTTAATGTGTGTGTTTGTATAAAAATCTTCTGATATTTTTAAATTCAGAAGCTATACATGCATCACCATGCAAGCACCATATATTTTAGTGGTGATAAATTTATTAATTTACTGAGCTAACTACATCTTAGAATAACCTATAAATGCATGCTGATTTACATGTTGGTGCTCGTGTGACAAAGTTTTACCATCTACAGAATATGTATTGTGTTTGACCTAGGTTTATGAGTGACCAAGAAGGCTGGCAGGAGCTGAGTGAGTTATATCTACAAGAACAAGACTTTGGAAGAGCAGCATTCTGCATGGAGGAACTCATCCTACACAACCCTCATAGTCATTTGATCCACCAGCACTATGCTGAGATCAAATATACACAAGCTAGTATTTTACACTTGGCTTAGTATAAAAATGTTTTGAAAGAAAGTGTTTAAAAAAATCATTTTCTTAAAACAAGATAACATTTTGTAAATGTAAACATTTATTTCCTAATCCTATAAGAAAAGGTACAGGAAGGGTGGATATAAACATATTAAAGGGAACGCATACAACATAGCTTTTAAAAGGAAAAGGAGAACACAGCTTACACTTTACATTGCTGTCATTGGACAAATAGGTAACGGCTGCCTCTTTAAGAAAATTAATCATTACTGCCCAATCTCTCGACCTTAGTTTCATTCTATTGGGACTCATCAGGAGGGAGTGTGAAAGCTAAAAACAACCAAAACTGAAAACCCGCTTCAGTGGCTGTGTAGCCGAACGCACTACTCTCGTATTGGACTAGACTGTCAAAGATGGGGAAATTGGGGTTTGATCCTGGTCAGGTAAACTGAGGGTTTTTTCTTATAAATGGTTTTCCACTCTTACAAATGCGAGTACACTTCCTCTCAATTAAACCTTAAAATCCCTAAACCCATATTGTAATTAGTAGATAGAAATTGGCATTGGATGAGAATGAATATATATATATATATATATATATATATATATATATCTGTCTAAGGAAACTTTTTTTCATTTTTTGAGCTATGTTGTTATATTTCTAAGAAGACACAAGAAAGGTGGATGGAAACATATAAAAGGGAAAAAATACAATGGCTTGTACAGTGAAAAGAAGACCACAGTTAACACTCAACATTTTGCCACTGGATAAAGATGTAAGGGTTGCCTCTTGAAGAAAATTAATTTTTGACTGTTTAACTCTCCGATCTAGCTTTCACTCTATCAGAACTAATCAGGATAGAGAGTGAAACATGCAACGCAAATTCCTAAAAGAGAAAACTAAAAAACATGAAAGGGAGAAAAAAAGAAATTGGTAAAGAATACTTGGATAAGAACATGTAAAGGGAGTAAATAATATAAAGGACAAACACCCATTTTTTTATTTTCCTTTTTTAGGGAGTTGCATTACTCATTTCACACACCCCACTGAAGAGTTTTGATTTTTTTTAAACTAGTTCAAGTGATTGGGTGCTAATAAGAGGCAGCCATTATACTTTTTGTCCAGTAGCAGCATTGTAAAGTCTGAACTGTGTTATTTATATTTTAAAACCATATTGTTTTTTCTCCCTTCTATACGTTTACATCAACTTTACTTATACCTTTTTCAAATATAACATAATACCTCAAATATGAAAAAAGTTTTCCTTGAAAAAAGATTTATTCTATATTCACATCAAATGTTAATTTCCTGTGTTTGTCCTTGTTGTTTGTTCTTTTTACATATTCCTCTCATCTTTTTCAGCAATTTCACTATGCTTTTTCCCCTTTGTGTTTTTTCTTGTTTTCTCTTTTAGGAAGTTGTGTTGGATGTTTCACACTCCCTTCTGATTAGTTCTGATAAAGTAAAACCTAGGTTGGGGATTGGACAGTAATGATCAATTTTCTTCAAGAGGCAGTCATTACCTCATTGTCCTTTGGCATCATTGTCAAGAGTGAACTGCTAAAAGTTGTAACAACAAATTACTCGCTTAGTTGGCTAAATTTCAACTTCTAAAATTTTGAATATTTGCCTTTGTTCACAATTTTACTGTCATAATAGCCAGATCAAACACATTTTTACTTCTTCTTTAGCTATGGTTTTTGGTGGAGGAAAATAATTTTGTGGACTGGAAACTTTGATTTGTTATAGGAATATTAAGAAGAAAACTATAATAGTGCAGTTGGTACTATTTTATTCTAACAATTTCAGGCAAAAACAATGTTTTGTCGCTTACCAAGTAAAAATTCATGTAGTTTGCATATCGTTAGTTCTCATTAAAATCAACATAATTTACCATTATTCGCATATAAAGGGCCAAGTAATCAATTTTGCGGAAATATTAAATATCGTTTTATTTTGCATATGTATAATACATTTTAAAAAAATGCTACAATGAACTTTAAAAATATTTTGAACAATTTTAATGTGATAGATAAAAGTTCATAAAAACATGTCTTGCAATATTTTGATGTCTACTGATTTATCAGATTATCCACAGGCTCATTCTTGATAGCTGAATCAAATTCACTTGAGTGAAAAATGATAATGGGGACTAGATTACTTCCTGTGTCCATGTTGCTATTTTTCACTTAATTGAATTTAATATAAAAAAAATTGAAAATTGTAAACAAATGATATCATTTATACATTCAGAGAGATTAGTGACAACCTTATGATTTAAAAGAAGGTTTAAACCATTATTTTTCCTGATCTAATATTGTGGTAGTAAAATTAGTAAGGTGTGTGAAGATTTGAAAACATTAACTCGACTTAAAAAAAATCAGCTTCTACAATTGTTTTTACAAAGGCAAAAAAATTCAAACTTTTACAATTGTGAAGTTTTGCTAATAAAATTACTGACAGCAAAAATACTAATTTATGGTTTTGTATTACTATTTAGCACCATATCTTACTATCTGTTCAGGTTAAACGCTTAAGTACTAATTACGCTAATGGATTAAGAATTGGAAAGGTTGAATTTAGAGGAATGAACCTGCATTTGAGTGGAGGGAAAGTTGAAAACCATTTAGGAAAACTACCCTCAGTTCACCCAACCAAGATTCAGACCTCGGATCTCCCCGTCCTTGGCAGTCTAGCTCAACATGAAACTAGCCTGTCAGCCAACTACGCCACCAAGGCGGGTCTAATTTATGTTAAATTATTGTCTTCATGGGCTGTAATATACATTAAAAATGAATATCCTTGTTTAGTTTGATTTGTATGTTGAGATAATTACTTGCTTTATCAGTTTAGTATGAAATATTACAAATATTTTTACAATAAAACATTTTTTTTAATGTTTTTGGATATAAAGATATTTAAATAAGCACAATATAATTTTTTTGAGCAAAACATACATATTAATAGAATTGAAAAATGATATCTGAACATGGGAATAAAACCTGGAACCTTTGGCTTAGTACGCCAATGCTCTAACCACTGAGCCATCTAGAAATCGTCCCGTGCTCAGGGTCATTCTTCACTCATATTTTAAGACAGAGTCTGTAATAAACATGAGGGAATCGTCAACTACATATGAATAATTGATCACTTATATGTAGCTGACAATTTCTACATGTCCATCACAGACTACCTTAAAATAAAGAGTGAAGAATGACCCTGGCCATGGGAAAATTTCTAGATAGCTCAGTGTTTAGAGCATCCGCCTACTAAGCCAAAGACCCTGTGTTCTATTCCTGTGTCCAAGTGTCACTTTAAAAATTAATGAACATGATATTTAGATGTGGCTATAAACATAACTAACAAATATAAAAGTCGAGCTATTTATTCCATCCTAACATAACTAACAAAAAACATTTGAACTTAGATTTTGCTTTGAGAATATTTCATTTACTCGATTTATGTTCACTTTGAATTGAAAAAGTGGACTTTTTACAACTTTGAAAGTTGGACTAAAATATTTCCCTCTAATTCTACAATTTTCATTTTATTAATAGTTAATATTTAGAAAAGTGTTTTAGCATTATTGCTTGTTTACATTTGCTTTTGTAACATTGATTATAAATAAGCTATATGTTATTTTCACAGGGTGGTACTGAAAACATAGAAATAGCACGAGCACATTACTGTTTAGCATTGAAGATCAACCCCAACAATATCCGAGCGCTCTATGGGCTGTTTTTGGTAAATATTTTGCAAACCCTTTCCTTTAAATTCTAGTTTTTTTTATATTGGTATTTTGTTTCAAAAGTCTTTAGTAAACAGAAATTACATTTAAAAAATGTGTCCAGACATGAATTTAAACTCCAGGACTTTGGCTTAGTGTGCTACTGCCCTACAATTGTGTTATACGAGGCCGGTACTTATTTATCCCAAGTGTCTGCAGCTAAAGATGTATACATACTATGGAAAAGAGAGTGCACGAATGAAATTATTTATTTTAGTTCATACTGTGAACAACCCTCAGTTAGTGCAAACCCCATGACTGTGATGTTCTGAGAGAGTTATGATGCAAACAATATGTCTTGTACAAGTCCTTCAATGGCCAATAGAGTTTACTACACCTCCACTCCCTCCCGATTTTTCTGCAAAGCTCTCACATCCCCAAGGTCTATCATCGCTCTCCACCCCTTTCCTCCTTCTCAGTTCAACCCCTAAGGATCTAAGTTCGCTAGCCAAGAACCTCCTCCCCTTCTTCGTGGCCACTCGGCAGCGAGCCGATTCTGCACAAACTCCCAGACTAGGGGGAATAAAAGGAACTGACAGGCGACTAGCTAGTCATCCAGTGCACAGCTCTGCGTTGAACAACAACCAGCTCCCCTTCCCCCCTCCTCGGCTAAATAAGCTGAAAAAAATTGTTCACATGTTTTTTTGGTCAAAACTCTCTATCCTAACCCTCCTGCTTCCTGACTGGTTCATCACAGTAACTTGCCAAACTCTTCTTCATGCCTCTCACCCAGTTCACCGTGGTAATTCACCAAACTCTCCTTCCTACCTCACACCCAGTTCACCACAGTAACTCGCTAAACCCTCCTTCCTTCCTTCTGGTTCACCACAGTAACTTGCCAAATCCTCCTTCCTACCTCCCGCCCGGTTCACCTCGGTAACTCGCCAAACCCTCCTTCCTGCCTCCCACCAAGTTCACCACAGTAACTCGTTGAACCTTCCTTGCCTCCTACCCAATTCATTGTGGTAACTCACCGAACCCTTCTTCCTGCCTCCCGCCCAGTTCACTGCGGTAACTCGCCGAACCCTTCTTTCTAGCTCTTAGCCTGATCACTGTACAGTAACTCACTGAATCCTCTTTTCTGCCTCCCGCCTGGTTCACCATAGTAACTCGCTGAACTCTCCTTCCAACTTTTCTCCCCACTGCATTCAAATGGGCCCTACCATAAAGGGTTATACCAGCCAACTAGCAGAGCTTTCCTAGATCTAGCACCCATATCCAGAGCATACCAGAATCTCATATTAAGCAGAGGCAATGACAATTTGGACCATGTTTAGCCAAAAAGTATGGGATTCATCATCCTGTCTGAACACATTTAAAAAATGTTTCTTTGCTACTCCTTTCAAGATTGAATTTCATTTTGGAGTGAATATTTTTTAACTTTAATTAACTCAGGCTGTTTTTAATATTAAGGTTGTTAGCACTTGAGAGCTCATGATTCTAGAGAACATCAAACCTGTATCTGGCGGAATGATAAGCTTTGCATTTTAAATCCTGTGTTAGAGATTTTAACATTAATATCCTAAGATGTACTCTTAATACTCTTGATCATAGCAGATCTTTTCTAATTCTTACTGATTGTGTTCTTGTCAGTGTGCCACAAATATCGCCATCAACCCCAAATCAACACCAGTAAAACGCAAGGAAGCCAACAAGTTGGCCAAATGGGCATTGAAGGAGCTCAACATTAGGTAGGAAATGCTTCTAAATGCTACAACTACTTGTCCATAAGTAGATTCTTCTTAACACTAGTGAAAGTTTGCATTTCAATTAGTTATTTATTTTGCCCTGTTGGTTTTGTATGATTTGATTGATAATTTTGCAATATTTGTTTAAATAGAACTAAAAAAATGTACTATTTTATAAAGGATTATTGACATATTTTTGTATTAAAATAATCTAAGTATCATAAATTATAGATGGATCGAATTCACTATTTTATGAATCCAAATCTTGAAAAAATATTATGAACATAAACTAGGAATATGACAAAATGATAAAAACTCAAAATAGTAACTAAATGCATTCATTATAACACTAATACTTTCATTAAAGTGTTAAATTAATGGTCTGGGGTTAAATTGAGACTGGACCACCAATAAGCAGTATTAGAGCTATAAAACAAATTCCAATTCAAAAGTTTGACTTTTAAAAAAAAAAATATTGAATACTTAAATCTCAAATATCTATAAGGTTTTGAGGATGCCCATCATAAATATAAAAGAATTGACTAAATAAATAAGTTTTCTTATGATAAATCGACAAGACCTTTTTAAATAATTTGCTGAGCTGTTATCTATCACACTTTTCCCTGAACTAGTCCACAATGACACACTTATGTACATTTCCAGGTATGATGAAAAATGGTCGAAGATAAACCAGTTGCAGCGTTAGAAGTGTTGATGAACAATATTCATATCACCACCTCGACTTAGAATATTCAACATAGAATCTCTTGGTTAAGGTGTAACTGTGTTATGTTTTCTACTCAGTATTTGTTACATTTATGACCTAATCCATGAAAATATAGGTAGCTAAAATTTATTTTTATATTCAAATTCTTCATATTTAGAGCCTTATTAGAAATTATATCTTTGGTTGTTGTTTGTAAAAATTTATTGCACTTTATAAGGTTTAGATAAAATACTTTAAGAAATATATTTAAAAATCACTACAGAATAAAAAAAGTCACCGAGTAAATATATTCCAATATTTCTGGCAATTTTTAAAATATATAGATACTCCTAGATGTAGTTTCTTGTACTCTTAATGGTGTGTGATTAGTATTGCACTGCTCATTTAGCCTGCATTTTTACTGGACCAGTTGATTTTGATCTCACTAGAGTTTTATATTTATGAATTATGAATGGGAAGACCTAAATGCAAATGGGAAGATAACATTAGATTAAACCGAAAAGATACTATAGTAGTGAGGTGGACTGGATATAACCAGCTCAAGATAGGCATATGTGGTGTACTTTTGTAAGTGCAGCAATGAACTTTCAAGTTTCATAATGTCATATGGTATGTATCTCTTTAGGAGAATAAGATAAACATATCAATTTTAGCATAACTTATTTTTTCCAAATATTTGCTGCCTATAAATAAAACATGCCCCAAGTTTGCTGGTCATGAATGCAGTATTTTTATTGGGCACTGTAAGAATTTAATCTTATTTTTTAAATATATCTCATACATGTAAATACTAATCTATACAAAGGCTGTTTGCATCAACACAGTGATGGCATGCTAATTTTAACGCAAAACAAACATTTTTATCACCTCCCATATTTGGAATGCTTCTCTAAAGGCTATGAATATGATAACAGGATTATTTGTTAAATTGGATTTTTTTTATAAACATTCAAAAACCTCTATATTTGGGTTTAAATCCCATAGATTAATTATATATATTCGTTTTGACCAAGTATTAGGGTGTTAAAAACCATACAATTTAAACACCTGATTTGTTGCAGATAAACTGACTGGATTTTGTTAAATTAAAAATTGGATCTTGTATTAAAAGTAAATAAAATTCATTTTTTGGCTAAAAATTGTTTAAAAACAATCTACTCAAACTTATTATTAATAGTGATATGGATAGAAAAATTATGGCTAAATTTCAACTTATTAAATTTTAAACATTTGACTTTGGTCACAATACGACTGTCATAATAGCCAGATAAAACACATTTTGGTTCTTTATAAATTGTCTTTGCTATGGTGGAGGGAAAGTTGGTACCATTTTGCTCTGGTAATTTCAGCCAAAGAACAATAAATTTTGCTATATACTAAAAATGTGTGTTGTTCGAATATCATTAGTTATCATTAAAATTGCATGGTAGCTACAGACAAGGAGTTTATTTTAATAGAAAAGAATGAAAAGTCAGGAAATATAAATACTTGATTGATTTTGCACCTAAACATTCAAACAAACGTGAGAGATTTCAATGTTAACAAAATGCATTGCCTTAACTTAAGAGCAAAAACAAGGTTCTCTTATAATACATTTACACAGGGACAAAAATAATATCTTATCATTAAATACTTGAAAAATAACTTATAATAATTTTGATCTTTAGTAGCTGTTAGGATTGTTTGCCAAATTATGTAATCAATGCAATAAAAAAAATTGCCATTCACCAAGAAAGTTTTTAAAACGTTTTAAGACAGGATTTTTATATTGATTAAGGTCATTGCTATATTCCTTTGTCCCTAACAATCATTCATTGAAAACAAAGCATCTAGCAGACAGTGTTATCACTGTTGAAAGCTCATAAGTTATGAAACAAATATTACCTATATAGGATGTGTGCTATTTCCTAAAAGGTACAAGATATTGCACACAATGAGTATTATATTATTGTTGGAAGAAGATACAGGAAAGGTGGCTAGAAATGTACTATAAAAGAAACAAACACAATTTGGCAGGGGTGGCCAACTTGATTGGAGTTGAGATCTACTTTTTTTTCCCTTGACTCCTAGTGACCGAACTTATAATTCATTTTTATTCCTCCAAAATTTTTAAATCAAACCATACCTTTGTTATTGATTTCCTGTAGGCAGAACCTGTGGATTCTCAGCATGTGTTTTAATTATATGATACAATTTAAATAATGTTATGGGTTTTATTGAATGTTAACATTTTAAAACAAATTCAAAAGTTATTATCTAATTGATACAATTAATGTGAAGTTTTTGCTTTCATCTCCTCAGCCAAGGCTAAAAAGTCTGGTGTATAGGTGGACAATGCCAATCTCAGACTATAGTCAGTGTGTTGGTATGTTAAATTCGAGCTATACTTAGTTTTTGTTTGTTTTAAATATGAAAATGCTGATTCGCATAAATATGTAGATCCAAAGCATGAATGTAAAAGCATCTAGCCAGCCAATCATTAAATGAGGGATGTATACAGACTATTTAGTAATTCATTTGTTGGTTTTATGGCCAAGGTCTACTCTTTAACTTCACTTCTAGTGATCGGACATTGAGACAAATTAATTAGACTAAAAGAAGAAGACTATACATATTTATTATATTGATAGAAAATAGTAAACATTCACAGATAATTACTTTACAAATAGTATAAATCACATATTAAAATACATATACTCTAGACTACAGATGTTTGTCTCGAGTTGTACGTTAAGTTACGTAAATCATGATCACACATCCACTTTCTTAAGTTGAGTGAATCCTAAGTGAACAATACGTTAAGTTAAAGTTAAGTTGATCGTGATCCCGACATTATTTCCAGCTCAGAGGGTGGGGGACACATATTGGGGGTATTATTGTCATTCTCTATAATCACTACTTATATAACATAAATGTAGTCAATCTAATATTAACTTTTAAATATTTAGTTCGACACTCGGTTGAACATTAGTATAAATTCAAGATCTACACTTCACTCCAAATTGGTTTATGAATAGGCCTACATACAATATGGTTATTCATTTTATATGATTAGTTAACACTTAATTCAAGTGAGCATTGACATCACCAAACACTTACTTCTTTCATTAACTACCATACTATATACATTTTTTATTATAATATAATGATCTGTACAACATATATTATATACACCTACATTTGAGAAATAATATTTCACAAGTATGTTTTAAGGTGAAATGGATAACTTGATAGATGGATGGATGGCCTTTCCCAATTAAAGTAAAAATATTTTTACCCGCCATGATATCATTTACTATTTGTTTCGTCAATCTAATATCATGCCTAGATTCACGGGTAATATTTTTCCCTTGGATAACATTTTCGGAGACACTACAAATAAGGGATGGTACAGCAGGAAATTTTAATTTGTTTTTCTTAGGCAAGTTTAGCAGTTAGACCTGAAGGTCTTGTTCATAATCATCATTGAAAAAAATGTTCTGAACAAATAAAATACGAATAAGGATTACATTTTCCATCCTGTTCACTAGTGAATACATTTTCGTCTGACATCAGAATCTTTATTAAAGTATTTTGTATAAAACCATATCCCTTAGATGACTTTTATTGCACATGGTAACGGTAGTATTGGTACGATACTTTTCCTAACTTCACGCATAAATAATAGGAAAGTTTACAAAAAAAACACAAACATTTACTATTCACAGTGACTTTGGTAGCATACTTGACATAAATAAGAAGCTAATAACGGGCACGACACCGCACAGTCACATTACTGTACTAAACAGAAGCAAGCTCGGCTAGGTCACGAGCCGACGTCACAGCAATGCCGCTCTAGGGTAAAGCTGAATGAAGGCCAGTATAGGGAACGACCCTACCTTTTACTTTGGTAACCTCAGTGAGCTCTATACTATACTGGATGGACATACACACATCCTCGCAACGAACCAAATGTGACGCTTAAGTATGTCGTCTGCTTGGTTGCGAGGGGACATATTTAACCGTTTCTTTCAAAGTTCTTATGCAAAAACGTGCTTCTGGAGAATAAAAGTATTATTGTATGAAAATATTAAAGTATTATAACCCATTTGGCTGAAGACACCTTTACCTTAAAGGATAATACAATTCAGTTTTAAAGTTAACATTGTACAAATATGAATACAATCTTTAATATACTAAAATATGTAGCTATAGTTCATGTTATTTACATTCTGCCAAGACTACAATATATTTCAAGTTGGCTATTAGCTTATATTATAATATTGAAAGTTTGATAACTATAATGAAAAAAGGTATTATTATTTAGCACCGCGTCTTACTACCCGTTCGAAAAAAGGTAGCTTAAAACTTAATTATATTTGTTTGAATAACAAATTTTGTGTAGTAGTTTTACATTCAAACTATCATTTAGGTTATAGGTTTGTGGGTAATATGATCATATTACAATATATTTTAAGTTGGCTCTTAGCTTGTAGAGCCTATTGCTTTCAGAAGCCATATTATATTTAATCTTTATTAATTTTAACGAAATAAGGTAGCTTAGCACTTAATTACATGTTTTTGAATAACAAACTTTGTGTAGAAGTTCAAATGCTAATTTAGGTTAGACTTGTAGAAAGTATTACTATTTTAGCCTACATAGACTTATTTAAATAAACAAGTTACGAGTGTTGAACTTATTATCCTCTTCAAACCTTTTACTAACGCATTTATTTCATATAACTACTCATACATTGATATATCTCATATTCATACAAATTAACAAACTACGGTATATGAAAATGCCACATTACCTTGTTTGTGTGTAAGAGAGAAAAATATACCCGAAAGTTTTTTCTCTCATATACAATGGTTTGCAGAAGATAGATCGAAAATTTTAGTCACAGATGTCCATCCATTTATACAAAGATTAATGAGTAACCTTGGATATAAGGCCCAATCAAGATAACCATATAAATCTTAAAATTTGAAATTTCTCAGTGGGTGTTGGAGAAACGGTGGGAGGGTAGTGGGAAGCTCTACATTTCCAAAACTAATACATTCAATTACTTCTTTATGTGATAAAGAACTTAAATTTGTTAAGTAGGTATGAAAACCAATGCAAATAAACATTTAAATAATAGTAATAATTATGAGATAAATCAAACTTCAGATAACCAAAATAATATTAACTCTAAATTTCTTAAAGCGAGTTGGGAAAAGGTGATTGGGAGATGGGAAGGTTTTAAATATACAAACCTAATAGAAGAAACAACTATATATCAGTGCAATGTGTTATAAATTTGAAATTTGGCAGGCCGGTAAATGCACATTTCCAAATAACTATTAAGTCTGAACATTTTAAAATGGAACTCCAGGAAATTAAGAGGTGGGGGGAGAAGTTATAAAAAAACTTATAGGTGGTGTAGAAAATTGAAATTCGTCTGGCAGGTAGAAGTATAACTAATAGATAACGAAATAAGTCTTAAAATTGTATGTTTAAATGGGCGTTAGAGAAATGATGATTGAGGGTAGAGGGAAAAGTTTCCAAAACTAATAGAACAATTTGTTTGGTAGGCTGAGGTACTTACAAGAATGATTCTTTCAGTTTATTTAATTATTTCTTTGAATTGTAAATTTAAACTATTTCTTTTGATGTTCATTGCAACAATACCTTCACGTAAAAGTAACCATAGTTAACGTGTTTGCAGTTATCCTAAAATGTAGGTATGTTTTCAGTTATTTTATGGTTTTGTGTGTAATTTAGTTTTGTTTATTAGATAGTAAATTTAAACTTTTTATTTTGGTTTTCAGTACAATGTATATGCGTAGGCAAGCAAATATTTATGCAAAGACTGCAAACATTTAAAAAATATATTTTGGTTCATTCTTACAGGTATTAGGTTAATATGTTACTTCATCCACATAAAAAAAAATCTCGCCTCACACGTATCTGAAATTGTGTTTTTAGTATTTTAGATCAGGGTTTTCCAAACTGTGAGGTGCAGCATCATTTTAACTGTGAGCCAATTGTTCACTTCCTCTGACTTGCTAAAGATTTGATTGACTGTAAAAAATTAATGTTCTATTTGAATTACAAAGCAATAAAATTTATTTTGATGTTTGCACCTACATGCTATTTGTCTAAAAGTAATTTCTTAACAATTATGATAATTTTAATTATAGAAATCGACTGGAAGTATAAAAAGGCTTTCCTTTGTTTGTTGTAAAAACAGAAGCTGACATGAACCATCTCTGTGTGGGGGGGGGGGAATCATTTTTCCAAATGACAAGTAGGCATAAATATTTTTATGAAATAATATTTATGTCATAGAATGTTAAAACAAACTTGATATTTATGAATATTTTCCAAAACCTTACTATTCTTAATATTTCACAAATGCTACAATGTTCTTATCAGAAATTATAGAAATCAATGAAATAATAAGTGCCTCAATATTTGTATTTTAACGCTAAAAGTTATTTTTCTTCTAAGAAAGTGAGGCTTAACAATTACTTTTAATGTTCAAGTAAGGCTCAAGTGCATAAAGTTTGAGAAAATCTGGTTTTGATGATTCAATATAAAAAAGTTAATACACCCAACTTAAATGTGAGCGAAGCCGTGGGCAAACTCTAATAAGTTAATATAATTATAAAAAACATGAATGGTTGATTAATTCATTTAATAAAATTAATAAACAGGTATACACAGAAAGCCAGATAAAAAAAATACTTTGGCACTGAAAAAAGTTTAAAATTCAAAATAACACAAAATTATCAACATGAAGTGGCAACATTTATATGCTAATAATTCAAAACGGGTAGGGGTAGACAACGTTTTCTTTATGGTAAAAACCGGTACAAAAACTAATTAAAAAATATGACATCGAAAAAAAGTTCAAAAGAAAACAAAATTATTAAAATGGAGTGACCACATCTATATGCTAATTACTCAAAGAGGTTACAGGTATAAAACTTTGGCAATGCAAAAAGTTCAACATGCAAAAGTGGTACTACAGGTTAATGGACGTGCTGCTATACCTTGGGCAGTAGTGGATTGATAGAAGACAAATGTATTTTGAAATGGTAGTATATACTATTTAACTAAACATTACACACCTTGCCATCTAGTAACATCACTACAAATCATAACAAATGTTTCCAAGACAAACAAACACACTTAAATAAATGGCCTAAACATTAACTTCACAAAATTCATTTGGCCCAAAGTCATTTGGTCTACACTTTAGGCCGAATACCGGGAACCCATCTGTTGACTCATCAAATAGCAAAAAATATGAAACACACGGGTTAATATATTTTAAGTCACTCATTTATATTTTGGCTCATTTTTTCGATATGTCTCTTGACCGTATTCCGACACAATTGCAGATCTTGAAGGGGTTTTTTGGTTTCATTCTTATTCTTAAAATTTTCAAATAGAGAATACTATTTCCACAAAACTATCCTTGATACATTACCATCAGAAAAGGGTTTACATTTTGTTGCTAATTTATGACTCACTTGAAAGGAGGCGATGGTTGCAGTCTTTGATTGTATGGGTTTGTGAACATGTTTTACTGCGCATTCATAACATATTTAAGTGCCTTTAATTTTTTCTTTCTTATTTCACTGTTGGGTGGAAAATCAGTCTGATATTTACCATGCAGTGCTTTGAAGTGCCACTCCCAATTCCTCTTCTTTGGTATTGCAAATCTAGCAGCAACACTTTTCTTTAACCATAGCAAAAAAGTAGTCCAGTTCCCATTATTGATTAAACAGATAAGTTTTAGGTCTTTTTGGCACACTCATTTTCACAAAACTTCACCAAACGTAACACAATTAACAAAACAGTTCAAAGAACAAAAGCAACAGATAACTAATGTTTTGTATCTCACAGATATGCGAATGGTACTTGCGGGTGGGAGGCGTGACGAAGTTGCAGGATACACTTTGTTAGAGACCTAGTTTCATTCTGACTTCTATTGGGTGAGTGGTGAAACAATTCGCTCATGAAACGTTAGTGATGAATCGTTCTTCGAAAATCTCACTCAGAAGTTTCACAGAGTTGTTAGCTGTGTGTGCAGTAGCGCAATCTTGTTGAAACCAAGAGTAGGTGACTTAGTCCTAGTAGAGTTGGCTGATGAAATCGCGAAGCATTGAACAGTAATGGTCATTGTTTACTGTTTATTCAAAGAATAAAGGGCCAACAATGTCCGTCTGGAAATTGCAACCCACATGCCAAGTTTATGGTCATGTAACAGTGTTTCATGTACAGCATGAGGATTCTCTGATGTCAACAGGTGTGTGTATTGTATGTTAACATAACCCTTGAGGTGGAACCAGACCTCATCGGTGTAGAAAGTGACATAAAAAATCAACAGTTTTAGTCTGAAAAAAATAAATATTGTAAGCCAGTCACAGTAAGTCATTTTTTATGATCCGGCGATTTCAATTCTTGCATCGCTGTTACTTTGTATGGAAAGAGTTTGTTTTTTCTTGGAGCGCTGTTGCAAGCTCGATACCTTCCTCTTGTGCCAACTTTCATAGTTATTTTGATTAACTCCTTGACATAAAGTTAGAAATATCCAACTTCTCATCATTCAATTTAGATGGACTCCCCCTTTGTTCATTGTCTAACACAGCCTGTTTCACAAAATATCTCAACAAGTCTATGAACTGCATTTAAATGAGGTACAGGTGTTTCTAGGAAGCTTTCAGCAAATTGGTCCTGCACTCAATTGGTGTAGCTATTGAAAAAACATATTTCTCAATTGAAATAACTACAGTGAGTACAAACTGAATCAAACACTCACAGCATTGAGCGGCAACCACAGTCAAATGTCACAAAACAGCAGCACACTTCAATGGCAATTTCAATACTGACAACCAACCTCGCTGCCGTGCACTTTAACCTAAGTGCACAGCAATATTCCAAATGCACTGTATAATAAATTGAGACATTAATTATTCATGTTGAATGTAAACAGGAAATTCCCAGCATTTTGCCATATAAAATTGATTATTTGGTGCGAGGAAAAGAGGGGTTGGGGCTGTTAAAGTTAGGTACAGCTAAGTGAGTAAAAAAATCTTAAATAACACAGTTTTTAACTTTTGAGTTATGTCTATACTAGAACCTTGTTAATCTGAACTAATTGGGATCGAAGCTTCTTCTGATTAGAAAACATTTGGGTTAAGGTGGAGTACTAGTCAGCGTGAGTTTAGGGCAGTATTTTTGCAGTTTTTATAGCACAAACATATTTTGGCCAAAAAATATTTGTGCTATAAAAACTGCAAAATTAATGCACTAAACTCGCACGAACTAGCACCCCGCCTTAAGCGGGAGAATGCAGGGATACAATATTTTCACGAATTTTAAATTACAGTCAGATGAGTTTAATAAAATGCTCATTTATTTAACTGATGTTTAACACGTAATATACTATAATTATTTTTAGTTAAAGGGAAACACATTGTGTTGACCACAACATGTAAATATTAAGCATTTATTTCCAGATAACACTGTTTCTTACAATTCTTTCTTAGCTTTAAGCTTGTTAACCAATAAATATATTTTCATTTGATTTAATTTTTCCCCTATTTTCCAAAAGTGGATTCGGACAATCTGGAAATTTGGACTATTGAGATACGGTATAGATCGGTTTTACTGTTTATTATTACGAGAATGTACTATAAAAGCTGGATTGAAATAGATAAGAGAAATAAACACAATCTTCCTTGAAAATTGATTGAAACACCCAACATAATTTCTTATCAAGTAATTCATTTGATCTCCATGCCTCTGGTTTTCTCTTTCCGGAATTTGTGTTTAGCATTTCATTTTCAACAGAAAAAAAACCCAAGTCAAGGAGAGAGTAGTAAGGAGCACTTTTCTTTAAGTGGCTGACTAAATTGTGTTTGTGTTTTTATGTTCAGTTTGTAACCCATCTGTCCCTCTTTTATACCTTTCATGTATACAAAAAACAATTAACGAATTATTCTTAAGTTGCGGCCATAGGGGCACAAGTACTTTTAGTTTTTATAGAATTGGAATATTTGGGCCAAAATAAATCGAATATTTCTCCAGTATCAACATAGAATTTAGTTTTCTACACATGCTAATATCAACAGATCTTGAATATCGGTCAAGGGTGTCCTGGGATTTGGTCTAAACTTTTTAAATAATGAGAAAAAGTTTTGACAAAATTCCAGAACACCATTGATAGACAGTTCAAGATCTGTTGATATTAGCATGTGCAGAAAACTAAATTCTTTGTTGCTACCGGAGAAATTTTTTATTTATTTTGGCCAAAAATTTTCATTTCTATAAAAACTAAAAGTACTTGTGCCCCTATGGCCGCACCTTAAGCATTCTATATATTTTATCAATATATCCTTCATGGTTTAGGTCATGTATTTTCTGAAGGCTTATTTAATTGAGTCGGTGACTTTCACAACTGTCCTTATCCATCTTAAGTCATTTTTGGTAAAATGCAAAAAAACTCCTACCATGTTCATTACATTTAGTTATCATTTAAAAAACCTCATTTGGCACTCAGAGAACCAGGTTTTTTTGACAATCATAAGAGAATAAAAGAATTCTGTTTATTTCTTTTTCATTAAGTTGGTTGTAAAATGCTTTATGAACCCTCACCTGGATGATATCAGATTTTATCTTTGAGCCTGTATTAGCTTGTTGAATTAACCTTTAAAATACAACCAAATAATATGTATATAATCCAGGAAAGAACAAAGTTAATGTTATTATTAATCACTACATTTACATAAATAGCGTGTCACAGTAAACGAGATGAGATACTGCAAGCTCTGGATAAGGACAGTTTTGAAAACACATGTGTAATCTGACATAGACTAACGCAGGAAAAGAAACGTTGTGACAAATAATTTTTAAGGTGGTAAGGAAAGTTTTGTCGAAAAAACTTTCTTGGGTAATGACAGCTTTGAAAAAGACTTCATATTTTAACACTAAATAAATAAAGGATAAGAAAGGTTTTGAAACATTTGAAGGATATTTTTAGCTGCAGGTATGCCAACTGAATAGTAATCCACCACTAACTCATTTTTTTTAAATTTTTGGATGGACAGTTTTGAAATTCACCGACTCAATTGTTTCACATTATGAAAGTGTCTCAAGTATTTAAACCATAAAAATATGTTAATTTAGTGTATTGATGAAAATTTAACAAATAAAGGGGAAGAAAAAGAATCAAGTCTTTAATTAATTTGGTAATAATTAGTAAGGACTTTGAATTAATTTTTTCTTAATATGGTAATAATAAAGAATTTTCTGAAATGTGGCACCCTAAGCAATATCAATATTAAATGTGGCCTTTTTGATAAAACGAGTTTGACACATCTGTTCTACAACGAGCTATCATCCGGTGCGGTAAGCGAGAAATTGGCCACGCAGACGTTTAGCTCTAACGCAATATTTAGTTATTACTTACTTATTCTATGGCATTAGGAAAGCTAAAGTTCATTGCCGCACTTACAAAAGTACGCCACCTATCCCTATCTTTAGTTAGTTGTATCCAGTCCACCTCATTACACCCTATTTCTTTCAGGATGCATTCTAATGCTATCCTCTACTATGTGTTATTTCAAAATATGGTTCACGCCATAATAAAGTCAAAATATTCAGACATGGCTCTTTTTTCTTAACAATCCTATATCTCAAGTTTCATTAATAGAAAAAATGTGTGAAAATGTAACATTATTCTATTCCCAACGACATTTTAATCATATTCACGGAGCTATGAGACCAGGCTTGTTGGAAAAGGGTTTTAGATTTAGTCTTCCTCTAACAAATACAGTAATTATTTGATAGGCTCACAACATAACATTATAAGATATTTGAGAACTAACAGCGAGATTTCCTTTTTGCCTCGAAATAAGAAGTTTCATAGTTTTTTTCCCTCTTTCTTATTTAAATGATTTAGGGTGGCTATAAGTGAAGGTTGAAAGAGAGTATAAGCTTATACATAATAGAGAAGTAGTTCCAGAAAACGTTGAATTGTGAATATTATTTTAAAAGTAGGCCTATTTATCATATCTATCATAAGTGAAATATAAAGATCACATTACTTGATGTATGAATTCCTTAAAATGGTTTTAGTAACTTTTAACTGTTAAATACTGTTATTACTACCAGAATTTATGGCTAGAATGTACCTAAAACTTTTTTTACTTTTGAGTTCATCAGCATGACTGTATTATATATCTTTTCTGGCCCTAAACCTAACAATATAAAATCACTACCTATACTTTGATATTTTCTTAAAAAAACATATGCATGCTGTCCAAAATATTCACGCTGGTCCTCTAACTTAGGTAGGTACACTATTCAAGTGTATTTAATGAATAATACATTTATATAAAATTAGAGAATATTATAATTTATAGCTTAGATACAAGTCAGGTAGAATCATTTATTGATACAACCAGAGCCTGGATAAGCTATATTATGTAAAACATAATTTAGATATTTTAGGTTCATGTTTAGACGATTACTTAACTATGCAATTAATACATTAATTCTGCACTTATTGACACATATATATTTTAATGTTTTAACAATAACTTGACACAGTGGTGCAAACATATATTAACGTCGGCGAGGGTTGAGGGATTGGGAGCAAACCCTACACAGCCAGAACTAAATATCAGTTTGTAGGGGGACATAAGGAAAATGTTAAATGGCCCTAGAAGCGAAGAATTATTTTTACATGGTAGCTTATGGAAACTATTTACAAACATAAGTTCCAAAGTTAATCTTTCTTAATTTTAATATTGGTCCAGTGCGTGCTAGAGAAATTTCTCCATCTGGTATTATATCTGACCGTAAGATTCATGAAAACCTAGTCTTAAAATATATTTTAGCTTTGTTGGGTGCAGCGAGAGTAAATCCGGTGCATGTGATGCGGACCATTGGACGCTTACCTTTTTTTAGGGTGTAACTTTCGCAATAGACTGGATTGTCGATGACGAGATCGGGGTTCAAGTCCTGGCCCGGTGTACTGATAATTTCTTTCCTAAATGGTTTCCATTTTCCCTCCATGCATATGTGGGTTCACTTTGTCTAAATAAATTATTATCATTAATCCATAAGCGTAATAAGTTCATATGCTTATAATCCGAGTGGGTAGAAAAACACGATGGAAAAACAACTAAATAAATAAAGCACGTAGTTAAAATAAATAAACCTACTCCCTTGTTAGAAAAAAAACCCTGTAGATACACTGAATTAATATCAAAATGTACCCATATTTTTGTATCATCACTATCGCAATGGTGTAGTGAACTTGTTAATATGTCAGTATACCTAACCGGGATTTGAACCCGGTCTCTTTGCTACCGGCAATTCAATGTAATACGCAAGCGAAGCTTTATGATCATACACACCACCGACGCGGGTAGCACTTCAGTGAATGAGGGAAGAAAGCCATGATCATGGTTACATGCTTGCATTTTATCAGTTTATTTTTAAGGTATATGGTATTAGCGTGAGCTAATTACTTAATCATTATATATTATGCTAACTATATTTATAAGCGTAACCTAGGCGATACGATATAATCCTTAAGAAAATATATCATTTAATTGAATGATATAATTTAACAAGTCAAGGGACCTTATCAAGAAAGAGATTTGAACATTATGTTAAATTAACTTTTTACCCTTCATATAGAGGAATTTTGGTGAAATTTCTTAAATATAGATAAAAACTTGCCCCTATTCCCTAAATCCTTGGTTGCATATTTAGAGAAATCGTGAATGCCCTTAACGGCCAGTGAGTTAAGTAGCCTCTTCTTCAGTGACCACAAGGTCTAACGCGCTACTCGCAAAATTGACTTGACTGCTGATAAATGAAGATCGGGGCTCGATCCCAGTCGGGTGGACTGAAGGTTAATTTTCCTTAATAGTTTTCCACTCTCACTCCACAAAAAAACGGGTGCAGTTCCTCTAAATTCAACCTTATTCATCCCTAAACACACTAGCGTAGTTAATATATATATCTATATTTATTTGTATAATTCGAACTGTTAGTAACTCTAGTATAACGCGGTGCTAAAAAAAATTAGAATTTGTAGCACTAAATATACAGGCTAGATTTTAAAATTATCTGTTTAAAAAACAATAATCCTTTATACTGTCGCTTATTGCCGGTTACTAATTTTACATAATATTTTAAAACTGTTGTCAAATTTCAAGTTTTAATAAAGGTCGCTAAGAAAATTTAACTTAATGATTTTCAACTCTTTCTTCATGAAAAAGCGAGTATATTTTCTCTAAATTATACCCTCTTCACCTCTAATCTATTAATATAAAAACAAAATAGTTCATACGTGTAGACCGGCGCTCACTATCCTTTAATGTTGCATCCAGCGTTGCGGAATTAATTTAGACTGTTCAATTCGTGATATTCTTTTATAAGGTTATCATTATTTCACGTTATTTTCACCTACATTCTTACTTTAGCAAACCCCACAAAAATATGTCAAGTAGTGCGAGGTTAATCTGACGGGTTGGGGGAAAAAATTATTTGAATGTAAACAAGGACAAGCGTGTATTGAATTAACTATTCTCTCACTTAGTCCACTCTTAACTGGATGATATCAAAGTTAGTCGAGCAGTTGGTCCTCTCGTGTCGATCGCTTGGTTGTCTATCACTTTTACTCCTATACCTGAGCTTGTCTAGCAGTTGGTCCAAGTCGTGTCGGCCACTTGACCCACCCAGCCTTCCAAATAATTGTTTTCATTTTGTCTACCGGTTGGTTGTCTATCACATGGTCCAGCTCGTGTCAATCACTTGGTCCATGTCGTTTCTGGGTGTCTAGCAGTTGGTCATTTTACAGATTTGTTCTCTCGTGTCGATCGCTTGGTTGTCTATCACTTTGTACTCCTATACTTGAGCTTGTCTAGCAGTTGGTCCAAGTCGTGTCGGCTACTTGACCCACCCAGCCTTACAAATATTTTTTTTATAGCTTGTCGAGCAGTTTGTTGTCTAGCAGTTTGTATGGTGCCATTTGACCTATCACATTATAAAGATAGCGAGTTTATTTCAAATTGACTCAACTTTTCTCATAGTTAAATCTGATACTATTATGGCAGAATAGGAATTTTATTTTTTAATTCTCTGCTTAAAATATCATGGCAAATATATTAATCTTAGAATAAAAACAAATAAATTTTGTTCACTAAATTTATCTATTTATTTAAATAGGTATGGTTAATTTAAAATTATATTTAAATAATTTAATAATTATCTACTGATAAAAGTCCTGAAGTCATGATTTAGTTTTGAAACCACTTTACTTTTTATACCGTTCCCAGCCATTGGTACAAGTCAGTTTTTTATTGAAGCCATATATTTTCCACTACCTGCTTGCTAGGCCTTTTGTACCTTCATATATCTTTTAATCTAACTTAAGGGCACAACATCTAGTCCCCGGCCATTAATTCATCACTGTGAAAGGGTAAACCCACATTTTACCAATGATATATTTTTCGGCCATGCCGGAAATTGAACCTGGAACCCTTAGCTCAGTAGAAGGACATGCTACCCGACTGAGATAAAAGTGTCGTCGGATTTTTAAACCTCCAATAGTTATTTAGTGTTAGCTTCCCTTGTATCTATCCTAGGATGTTCCTCTCATGTCTTAGACTCAGTTTGCTGGTTAATATTACAAATCCCTGCTGTTCACAATATATTTAGTCTAGCTTAAAAAAAATTAATAAAAAATCTAACTTTAATTTCGCTTCTAGAATATTTAATATATTCAATCGGAGTTCACTTCGAATTGAAAAAGTGACACTTCGCACACCCTTACTATCAAAACATACATTTCTTTGAGATTAACCTTTTAAAATTGTTTCAATGAGAGTTAAATTGAATGTTGTCCCTGTTAAGCAGGTTCCATAGCAACTCTCCTATTTAGTATATAAGATTACTTAGGGGCATTATCATACTACCTATTTTTAGGTTTACCTTGTATCGCAGTATTCCTGAGGGTGTAAATTCTTTTAAAAACTGCTCGGTTGAATTTTTCCCCATTATCCTCCCAGTTGATTGAGTCTACACTAACGTAGCGATGGACTCCTCTTTCTAAAATTATTAATACCCCTAATTTGTGGTCTCCAACTTCATTGTATGAACACAGATTTACTTCTTAAATGCATGATAAAGGAATAAATTTGCCCCTCTAGATTTATTTCACTCCTTTCTTATGTTTATGAATATGATATGATTAAAAATAAACTTCTATTTGCATCGGAGGGGGACAGAACTCTTTTAGGCCTTGTTTATACTGCAAGCGATTTGCTTGTAGGTTTGCGTAGCGAGGGCGCGACCCGAACAAATACATGGTATTTAGTCTATGTGTGTATACTGGAAGCGGCTCAAGGGTTGCCGCAAACCGAGCCCTCTAGAGAACCCTCTTAAGTGATTCAACTTGTTGAATAAAATCGCTCGGTAGCCAGGCGGCAACCGTTCAGTGAACAACAGCCTTGTTATATTTATAATAATGGATATTGAAAAGTTTATTACTTGTTAGCTCTGTGTTCCAAAGAAAAGTTTTGTGATACCCCAGTGACGCCATTAACAAGAATGTGGGAGTACTAAAAAAGGTTCTGATAAGTAATATGTGGAGAATTAAACATTCCAAGTTAAAGTACTTTTTATTATATGTTTTAATTATTAATATTATACAAAATATTTTCTGGAAGAGTTTAGTCATTTTGCCAAGAAACACTTCCTACTCTGTTAAAGTAATTTAAGGTGGTTTCCCTGATTCAAACGGTATTATTCTGGAAATAATGTTGTGATGTACCCATATTTAGTTTAGTTGGACAACTTAATTAAGTAGAGTCCTGCCTTTCTTTCTCAAAAATGTAATTTTGGAATACTCATGCTGTTTTCCACGTTTGTTTTGCTACCTAGATACATAATTAACTATAATATATGACATACAAATTACTATTTTCAAATTGCTTCTAATAAAAGACTTATCTCATGGTAATAACAAGTCTCTGTTCAGCCCTAATCGGTTCTCTAAAATTGGTAGTAGTTTTTTTTCAATATCTATTCTATTATTATTATTATTATTAGCACCGCGTCTTACTACCCGTTCGGGTTATACGCACTTACGCTAATGTGTAATGGTAGGGTGATAGTGAGATGAAAATGAAGGACCTATAGTTTAACGTGGAATCCGAACCACGGTGGAGGCCTGGCATTCCTCACATTCACAAGATGTCTTGTCAGAGGTGAAGGAAGGGTTTGGTAATCAGATAAATCTTTGCCGGAACCGAGGATCGAATCCCGGCCGCCAGCACAGAAGTCTGACACCTTACCCCTAGACCACCAGGTCACCAATATCTATTCTAGTTTGGAAAGTAAAAAATCAAATGACTCTTTACTCATATGTAAATATTCCAAAAATATATCATCATATAAGCGAGCTTGACAATATAAGTTGTTAAATTAACGTATCTCATTAAATTCATGATCCGAGCAAGATCTATAAGAACAAGGTATTTTATCAAGTTTTAGAAATATGTTTTCGAGTGTAATTAATTTCCTAGAGATTTTTGATAGTTATATAATGAAACAACGCACTTCAACACTGCATTGAAACTGCTATTGACTCAACTAGATGCCTCTCGCTATGTGAACAGCGCATCACTTGCCGCTACCCACTAGGCAAGTCTCTAGCCTCTACACTCCAATCAAATTGCTTACAGTATAAATAAGGCCCTAGATCTGGAGGAAGGGGAGCAAGTCCAACATAACTCCTTTTTGTTACAAAAATAAGGAAAGAAACTTAAGTTAAACTTATGTTATAAGATGACTCCAATGTGCAACAAATCCCCCACCTCATCTACACAAATAAGGTTTCTCCACCATTGGCCCAACCTATATAATTCTAGAGATAATTTCATCTTTCACCAATAAGTTGAAGATTTATAAATTTGTGCTTGGAGAAGAAAAGGATGGGTGGGTCATCTGCCCCCACATAGTCCGAAATTGTACACTTTTTAAATAAAGAGCTTTCCAACTTGGCCTAATGTATTGAAGATTTTGCCTTGTAAGACACAAATGTACTGAAAAGTGACAAATGGCAGGGTGCAGAGTGGAGTGTTGAGAGCAGGGGCTGGGGAGAAGGTTAATACTGTTTGTGCCCTGAACTACAGTGAGCTATCCCCAAGACTCTGGTTACTGTCATATTCAGATAATAAGTTTTTTTGACATTGTTACAAAAGTTACCTAAAACAATTTTCATACATCAAATTGCATGATCTGCAGCAGTCACATTTGATAAGTATTATCAATGTCTATAAAATAACACTAAAAATAAAGTAAAATACTATAAATTTGTACTGCAAAAATGATCTGTGTTCTTATTTCCACTATAAAAATAATATTTTGTTCATCTGATATGTTTCTATCCACCTTTCCTTTACATCTTTCAAATATGATACTGCAAATGTTTGTATTTTCTAAAAGGCACTTTCTACTAAAACAAAAGTCAACAATATTAGTTGTTCATTTGCTGGAATTTATAGTGTAACTTATAAAACAAATTTAACATCCAGGTAAGTAAACCAGTTTGCTGCTACATAACCATGTCCTACAAGAACAAACACTTATCTACAGCCAGGCGGTTCTCAAACTACTTCTCATGGTTATATTTCCGCAATCTAAATCCAATTAGGGGTTAATAGTTCTATATCCCCCCCCCCCCAATACTTATTCTACTCTAACCCATAGATTATTTCTTTGCTGACTCATTTGAGATGTGTTCACAGGACTACAATAATTTGAATAGTTTCACATTGAAAGGTTTTCTGATCTCAATGACTTACCTACTTTTACACCTCTCCCCACAATCACTAATACTTTCTAATTTCCTTCATAAATATGTTTTCTTAAGTTTACCCAACTTTGTTGCTTGACCAGTGTACACTTTTTTTGTTTTGTTTCGACCATAAATAAGGCAGTATTCTTTTTTTTGTCACTTTTTGTCTACTTAAGTTAAGTTCAAACTTTTCCCGGCCTAACCGTAACGATCGTTGATTTTTTAATAATAAATTAACATATTAACTTGCGATTCTTCTTAAGGTTAATTAAGTAAACTGTAGTAATATATCAATAATTCAAATGATTGAGAGTATTTATTACATGTTACACTAATTACATTATGGTTAACTGGGTCATCTATTGTTCCGGACAACCCTCACTTTAAAACTGGGCAGGGCTGTGCCGCTCCAAACATGATAAACAGATCCACAAAGAAAGTTCTAGAAGCTTGCTACCCCACTTACCAATTATACATCAGTGCCTAGTGTAATGGCCTTGACCAATTGGGTTGAAACTCCTTGTTTGGGGGAAAGCAGGGATAGCTGGTCTTCACTGCTGACGAGTGAAATATTTATCTTGACCCAAGCCATCAACAGAGTTGTGCTGCTAATGGGTTCCCTTCCCTTTCTTATGTGCCGCACCCACCTTTCTACAATGTTAGTAATAATTAGAAAATATTATGATATATTTAACACATCAAATAGAGGGGGTGATGAATCTAGAATTTAGAGGAAATATACCCACATTTATGTGAAAAAGTGGGAAACCTGTTTAGGAGGAAGGAAAAAAAACCCAGTAACACACTCAGCAAGAATTGGAACCTTGATCTCTCCATCACCGGTAAACTATACTAGAAGAGACTGACATTTTGCCCATGTGTCTACCATTGTGAGCCTGAATCAATGTTATAAGAAATCTAACTTGCTATGCATAATTTACAATAATTGTTATTACTTGTAGATTCGAAAAAAAATTGGGCTCTACGATTGCATATTTATATATTTTTGCTTTCACACAAGGATTTTAATTAATTGTGAATTAGACACCCATAAATTGTAATATTTAAAATCCAAGTCACTATATTACTTAATAATAAATATGAGTTAGCCTGAAGCTATCGCCTTAACATTATTTAAAGGAATAATACAATTTTAAGTTATTTATTTGGATTTTATTAGTGCTGCAATAACTTGTAAAACAATCATTCCTTAGGAATGGGTACCGATGTAAAAATGTTGTAAAGGACATTTTAAAATTTATTTCACATGGAAATTATTGTTATCTTTCACTAATGTTGGATTCTCTAATGTGTGAAGAGTTCACAGTGTCTGTTTGTTCCTCATGAGTGGTTTCACAGCAATTGATAGCACTAGTTGTTTCATAATGAGGTGATGTAAATGTGTTCTTCTCCCTCACCGACGCTCTATATGTCTCCAACTCAAGAGCTCTTCGTTCTTTTCGCTGTCTCCTAAGTTCTTCCCCAAACTTGAAAAACTTGGCCCGAAATTGCTCCGTTGATGTTTCTGTAGTGATAGGACATTGTTGTTCCTACACACACAGAGTAGTTGGTTAAGTTGAAAGATAATTTTTACACCCCATGTTTACTTTAAGTATTCAAAGTTTACATTATAATGTCCATTTCATATTGTCTGAACAGAATTAACTAAAAAATATAGTTTGATTAGGTATGTCACTGTAATAAGGGAGGAGCTGAATTGTATCCACTCTTAATGGTCTCCATTGAGACAGTGCAAATAAACAACTTTAGTAAAAATCCTAAATTTTATCGACAAATGGTGGACTCAACTTAAGTTTTAATGAAGAAACTTTAAACATACTCAGTGTATAATCTTCATCATACTTCCGGTAGAGTGCAGAAGGATATAATTTTCTTAACTAATTATGTGTTATCTAATTCCATCAAACTATTTAAATTGTCATTTATTTTTATTTAACCAAACAAATATAAGTACTGTAGAACAACAGCAGTTACACGAATTAACATTTGGAGCACCTTTTAAAAAAAATAAAAATAAAACATTGTTCGCAGTCAAAATTGTTTGTTATTTTATAGATATCAATCAAAAATTTCTTAATATTTTTATTATCAATGTTCATTTTTTTCATGTATTTTCTAGAAGATGATTCAAAAGTCCATTGGTAATCAAATTAATTTATAGGTAAATTGAAACTCAATTTGGCATTCATCATATCAACATCATCATGAACTGTTTCCAGCCTGTGGCCGAGTCTGTTTAGTAAAATGCCTCCATCTCCCTCTGTCCTTCCACCATTCTTCCTCCTGCACTCTCTTCCACTCTCTTTCTCTCACTTGCACACTTGCTGCTATCTGTTCCTCCATCTCTTCCTCTGTCTCCCTTGTGGTCTCTTCTCTACATACTTCAGAGACATTAATCTTCTGAGAATCCTTTCCCCTTTCACCCTCATTATGTGTCCATACTATCTCATGTACCCACTGTACCCCAACTCTTGACATTATATCTTCATTTATAATCTTATCACTTCTGGTGACAACTAGTATGCTACTCAAAACTTTAATTCCTGTGGCCTCTCCTTTCCTTGTTTCTCTTTTATTCAGAGTCCAACTTTTCACTACATACATTACTATGGGTATGAAGCACTTCCTTACACCATAGGGGCACTTCTCTTTTCCATAGTAAGTCTCTTACACACCTGTAGAAAACCTCTCCCTGCTGCTCTCGTCTCACTATATCTTCTCTGCTGCCCCCCTTTGCCCCAACCACACTACCAAGATATTTCACGCTCTTTGCTTCTTTCAAACCTACTCCATCCAGTTCTATAACCTTTTTTTGGCCTTGTGCTCTACTTTGTCATCATAATCATCATACATCAATAATTTGGCATTATTCGCTCTAATTCTCTTTTCAAGTGGGCTCTCAAAGTATTTAGATAAGAATGAAGTATTTTCTCTCTTTAAAGAATGCAGTATTTATTAGAACACTATTTTGCAACCATATTTATCTTGCGTCAGGGCAATATATTTTGAGCATATATCGACTTCAATAATTTAAAAGAGGCAAAAATTTTTTTACCATGCCAATTGGTTATAGTCCTTAAGTTAAAAAAACCTTGAAAAACTCTCTTTAATCTAATCCATCAAAAGGGAAAGGAGACCCTTTTGATGCCTTCTGGCGGGATTTTGGTAATGTGAGTTGATGATACTGCTTTGCTCACATCCTAGGCAAAGTGAGTTTTATATGCTGCTGCTGATGAGACATTAACACACCATTTATAAATTACATAAATGTGAAGTTCAATGACTTCAATCTTGTTCTCTATTAGGGACATAAGGGACAAACTCTGGCTCCCTCCCTATTATGCCCTCTGCTCGGCTTAGATATGTACATTTTTTTTAAAATTTCTTGTCACGTTTGCAAAATAAAAGGAATGTATGAAATTAATGTGTAATTGAACAGTGACATTTCATGCACATTATACAATACTTATAACTTATAAGGTTTCTACAGAAAGAATCCAGTCTGGTGGACTAGTTATGCACTATTTCTTAGTATGGATAGGCATTTTATTGCTTATCTTTCATGTTTTATTTTATATTATTTTCTCTTTCATCTACTACAATTTTTTCTAAACATGTGAATCTTTATGTCTTAAAACTTAAGACTTGATTGTCCGCCATTTGTGGATCCAATTCAGGATTTTTCCTAAAGCAATTTTTTGAAAACTATCTGAATGGAGACAATTCAGAGTGGATACAATTCAGGATTTAGTGTATATAATGCAGATTATTCTAGTGGATACAAATCAGAATAATCATAGAACAGCTAATATAAAGTATATTAAAAACGACTAATGATTAAATATATAAATAATATAACAATTGATAAATTCAAATATGTTAATAGAAAAGAATATAATGTGCTTTGTTTTTATTCACTAGACAATTTTTTCTACCCAAATGTAGAAGTGTGTGAAGTCCACATTTTCAATTCAAAGTCAAACTTCTTAAATCTTTACACTTCTCAAGTCTTCAAACTTCCACAGTTGCAAATTATTTTAAATTTCTGGAAATATTCAAAACAATGTGCAATTGTGGAATCTTGAAGAAGTGGAAAGTGTAAGAAGAATTGAAGAGTTTGTTTCTAACTAGGTCTAACTTAACTATCTTTTCAGGTTGACTTCTTTCACTATCACTTAGTTTACATTATTGTAAAGTGTATCTACACTGTCTTACTGTACATTTCCTATCCATCAGGCAATAATTCATTTGAATAACTTTTAATTTTTTTTAAAATAATATTAGTTGGTTTAATTTTAATTCCCTTAAAGAAATAAGTGTTGAAACCATTTTAATTGTTTTTTTCTATTATATTTTTATTTGAGTTTTGGTTTTGGTTTTAAACCGTGTTTTTATAAATGTCATTTCTAATTTAAAAAGCGATATTTCTGTTTCCAAACTTTTTTCTTTTTTTCAAAAGTAGGCTATTTACTATTTATAAAAATGAGTGTCATTCATATTTTAAGAACATATGCTTTTTAATATATTTTTAAAATTTTAAAGATGGGATATTTACATTTTATGTTTGTTTTGACTGGTGACATTTTAAATATACTATTTTACTTTTAAAACAAACAAACATATAGGCTATTCTTAACATTATAAAATTATGAATATACTCGAATTCGATTCAAGCTCAGGAGCTTTAAGAAATACTTGGCTCGAGTTCAACTTGAATGAAAAAACCCAAGCTCGCAGACCCCTAATTAAATGTATTATTTTAGTTTGTTTTTTTGTTTTACCACCAATAATTTTAATTTTAAAAGGATGTTAGGTCAGGTTAGGTTAATGGGCTAGAACGAGGGATCCCCTCTCTTGCCAGACTATTCTGCAGGTTCTAACATGTTCCTGAACCACATTCTTTGTTCGCGTGTTGCGGTAGCTCAGAACCAATAAAATTAAATTCCAGAACTTTCTTTACTGAGAGATGAGCACTAAGAATCAAGGTATATAAAATTATTATGTTTAGAATAATTCTTTCAATACCAGTAAGAATTGAAGGATTCAATTTATACATCACTATTGTTATGTGCGTTGTTAACAGGCAAGAGATTTTGGCACATGCTTTAATTATCACACAGAGAAACAATTAATTTACGATGAGCCTACCTTTGCGACTAGTGACAGAGTACCTGGAGTGATGAGATGCTATCTCGGGCGTCCCAATCTTGATTCTTGAGCACTTAATAATTATTTCACATGAGAGTTTCATGGCTTTGTACCTTGAGACTAAGAGAAGCTTGAACACTGTTTTTTACCATTATACTAAGAAAAAGCGCGCTGTAGGCTAGCCCAGAGCCATTAAGAGAGAAGGGTCAATGTGGTGCTGACACCTAGTGCTAATAAGTATAATTAATTACAAACGAAATAGAGCATTGCTGGCTCAGTAGGTATATTCATACTAAACAACTATTTTACACCTTATTGTAGTTTTTTGTGAATAAACTTTAGTTACAGGTCAGTGCTAAGCACAACTAGTCATATTAAATAGGTGAAAACTTACCTCAGGCTCTTGAAGTTTCTCTAAAGTTATTAACCGTCTGCTTGTGTAGGTTGAGAGGATTTGTTCTGAGTTGGCCACTAACTTTAGGCAAGGATGGGAAGGTAACTTCTCTTCATCGTAGTCTTCTCTGAAATCCAGCAGAGGTTAAATATTTAGTGGAGTGAACCAACATATTAAAAACTGCCCCATGTTTGAAATACTATCAGGTTCGTATATCTGTCCCAACTGGCCTAAACAGGATTTGGAACAACTCACAGAAATGGTTTGGCAACATTTAGGAATGAAGTTGTCCTGTCAAGAGTGAGGGTGTATGGAGTATACAAGATAGTAGAGGAGCAAGGCTGAAATGGTAGGGTCATGAAACGAGGATGGAAAAGGATGGAATACCAATCAGAGTGATGAAGATGAAGTGTTTAGGCAAAAGACCACAAGGGAGACCAAGAAAAAAAATATATGGGGGGGGGGGGGGGGAACTTAGATTACAGAAAGTGTACAAGTGAGAGGAGAAGAAAAGGGGAATATGAAAGCATTTGTGCGCATGCACACACACCATGGTGAGCAATATACTAAGATGGCCACCTATTGGAGCACTGAAACACATTACAGATTTTGGTTAAGACTGAGATAAAACCTCAGGATTCTTATACCCAGTATATAAATTGAAAAATATAGTGGATTAAATAGATCATAAAATTTAGATTAAAACTTAAATAAAACCTCAGGATTACTATAACCAGCATATAAATTGAAAAATATATTATAAAAAATGGCGGTTGAAATTGAATGGCTTTAATGTTCAAACGTCTGGTTAAATTGCGCTTAGAGTGCACAACAATGTGTCAAATATAAAGTTATTCACATACATTGCAATAACATCATCAACAAAATTGAAAAATAAAACATGTGTTGACGACAAGTCTAAAAATACATAAACAAATTAAATTATAGTTACAATGTTGGACAATAAATTAAGGATAAAAACCAAGTTTCAATTCATTGCTGATGTCAAATAGTTCATTCATTTTAAAGGTAGTTTTTTTTTCCAAATTGGTAAAAAGATTGAATGTTTTAGTTACAACATTGAATTTTTTTTCAAATGTTGTAACTAGAACACTATATTAATATTAATAAGTCTTAACCAAAATTAATATCACTCTTTACTTTAATCTATTTATAATGTTTTCTAAAATGTTACATTACAGATGTCCAGAAATCTGGCATTATTTAAGAAAACACCATTTCAAAATATGACTTAAACCTAAATGGCATGGAAACATCATGTCTCTACAGATAATTTCAGTTTGTTTTAGTGATTTTGAAACATCAGATAGGAATTCATTAGGTGTCTGCGAGCTTGAGTTATTTAATTCGAGTCAAGTATTTTTAAAGCTTCTGAGTTGAGTATATGCATGTTCTTAAAATACGAATGATACTAATTTTTACAAAGAATAAATACTTTTGAAAAAAAAAAGTTAAACAATGGAAATATCTCATAAAACCCAATTTAAAAATAAGAACACTCAAATAAAACAATAATTAAAATGGTTTCACACTCATGTCTTAAAGGATATTAAAATTACACCAGTTAATTTTTTTTAATAAAATGGATAATGTATAGTGGACTTGGAAATATATAACAAGATAGTGTAGAAACACTAAAATGATGTAAAGTAAGTAATAGTGAAGGAAGCCAACCTGAAAGGATAGTTAGGTTAGGCATAGATAAGAACAAGCACACTTCTCTCTTCATGTCTTCTTAAAGGTTTACACTTCCCACTTATTCAAACTTCCACAGTTGCACATTAGTTTGAATTTTCGGGAATATTACTTTTTCATCAATGTCTCTTCATATGAAAAATAAATATTTCCTAAAATTCAAAAGTGTGCAACTGTGGAAGTTTGAAGTGGGAAATGTAAAAGTGTAGAAAGAAAATAGAGAAGTGTGTTTGTTTATATCTAGGCCTAACCTAACTATTTTCAGGTTGGGTTCCTTCACTATCACTTTACATTATTGTAGAATGTTTCTACACTGTCTTGATAAAAATTAATAGAAGAGGGTGTTTTAATAAACTAATATTTCCCCAAAATATGCTTCAGTAACTTAATTTACCCAATAAGAAAAAATGTAAGAATAATAAACAAAGAAATTTGAAGTGTTTCGTATTTTGTTTATTATACCCTAGTGTAATTTGTGCATGATCACGTCTTCTGTTCCATTTCCATTCCTCTATGCGCAGTTGCACATGTGCTTTGTACAAGCTTTGATAGACATTATTTTATTGAAAAATTTACTTCAATTCAATTTTTAATGCTTATAAAAGTTGATGCTGATACTTTAAACTTAAAAATAATATTTCTAGCAAACAATATGAAATAGTAAATGCTTTTTAATAAAAATGTGGTAAGTTTGTTAAAATATGTATTGCAATAAATAAGCTCAACATTGATTTTAACAGGTTAACCACCCGCCTTGGTGGCGTAGTTGGCTAACACACTAGTTGTGTTGAGCTCGACTGCTGAGGACAAGGAGATCGCGATTCGAATCTCGGTCGGGTGAACTGGGGGGGTTTTTCCTAAATGGTTTTCCACTCTCCCTCCACACAAATGCGGGTTAACTTCCTCTAATTTAACCTTCCCAATTCCTGACCCATTAGCGTAATTAGTACTCAAAGCATACAACCCGAACGGGTAGTAAGACGGAGTGCTAAATAATAATAACAGGTTAACCAACATAATTCTATAACCAAATAGTTACTAAACTAGAGCTAGTTTTGTTGCTAAACATAATAATTAATAAGAGTTTTAAATATCTTAAGTTTGAATACATTTAATACAATAATGTATTCTTGGTATTACATTTTTATTTGAATATAAATAATTATTTTAGAAAGGGACCAGGAACGATTTTTTTTTTTAAATCATTCACTTATTTAGTAATCTTCTTGGCTATTTTCATTTTCATTTCTTTGTCATGGCAACATAAGTAAACAACTTCAATCAAGTATAATACAAAATGGACAACAATATTGAATAAATTTTCCGGTCAAAAGTGGTTTTAAAGCTCTTATGTTATTAATGTGAAAATTGAAATTAATTGTTAACAATTTGCTAACATGGTGTCTACTGAACTTGACCATTGAAATCCCCAACCTTTTCCTTAATCATTTCCTAAAATTCCCGATAAAAAAGTATGTCACATCCTTCTAATTAGCTCTCCCTGCCCACTCGTTTTTCTATTAATCTTTTTTTATGAATAATAAGTTTTAAAATTTAAACAAACATGTCTTTTTAAATTCATGTTAAAATTGTTTACTAGGAATTTTAAATATATTACACAGCTACAAACAAAAAAATTACAGTTGGAATCACATTATAATTTACTGATTTAATGATTATTGTATTTCATATTTTGAGTAAAACAACATTTTCCCAGATTTTTATTTTAATTTACCAAATTCTTGACTTATTTCCGTTTTTTCCTGATCACTTCAAATTCTCGGCTTATTCCCATTTTCCCTGATTTTCTTGGATGATGGACACACTGTGTTAAGCAACCGAATGATTTATAAGTGGGAATGCTGATATTATCTCAATTAAATAGACTATGCTTACTATTGTGTTTTAAAAATTGATTATTAAGTACATCAAGTGAACGCTCGAAAATGATGAGCCTACAAAAATCTCGATCTCGAGCTTAAGTGATGAGCTCAGCTCGAAGTTCGGAATATGAGTACTTGCAGAGCCATATATATCATTTTTTTAATACATCTGAATAAAAATATTTTAAGTGCATCTATAATTTTATAATATAAAACAAACCAAATACAATATAGATTTATGCCAAAATGTATTTGCATTGCAATATATGTAGGAATTATGTGACAGACGTGCATTAAGTTTAATTTTTTAACTTAATTGGTAGATAAGTAGAGCTTAGCTTAGAAATGTCATATTTTTCCTTCAAATTTGACATTCACAATAAACTTTGCATCTACAAAATATTTTAAGGGTAAAGGAAACATTGTTAAGTTATGAATAGATTTTAAATATCTTTCTAAACATGATGTAGTTCGACATAGCCTATAATTATTTTTGGTAAAGGCACTAAACAACAGTTTAACAGCATCTAGGGATCAAATCACATCTATAAAGTATGCATAAGTAAATAAGATAAGTAAGTAAAATAAAATACATTAATGTTTGGTCTATTCAATATCACCAGTATTATTTTGTTCAAAAGTAAGAGTGTACAAAACGTAAATTTGTGATAGCAAATATTTTTGTATCAAATACAAATAATTTCAAATTCAAATAGTAAAATTTTGGTATAATTTGGAATTACTTACTGGTATACATATTTTAAATATGGTCGGCAAAATTATGAATTACGTTATATTCATCATCAACTATTTCCAGCCAGCGGCTGGGTCAATTGAGTAAAATGCCTCCATCTTCATCTTTCCTTCCATCATTCTTCTCTTTTCACTCACACACTTGCTTTTTTCTTCTCCTCTAATCTTTTTATTAATCTTCCTTGTGGTATTTTCCCTATATACTTCAACTGCATCATTCTCTTTGATATTCTTTCCTTTTCCATTCCCATTACAAGACCATAACAACTCAATCTTGCTTTTATACTATCTCATGTCCTTCCTGTACTCCCACTCTTGACCAAACAAAAGTGGCATGGAAAATATTTGCAATGAAACTCAAAGCTATTATTAAAAAATAAAAGTGTTAGCAAAATTATCAATTTAAAAAAGATCACTTTCTATGTTATTATGAATTATAAGCAATATTAACTAAGGTTTACAAATTTAAAACCAAGCACTAAAAATATAATTAAATTTATATAAAAAATGTGTAGTAGTTTATTGTTAAAGGTAAAAAGTACATGAAATACAAATCAAAAACCTTAGTCCATTGATAATAGTTTAAAGAGAACATACAAATAAAATTGAGTGGATACCATTAAGTGAAAAATGACAATCTGTGTAAGGAAATCAGACCCGAGATCTTTGGCCTTGTGCACGAGTTCTTTACCAATGATCCAACCAACAACTTAAGCTTGACAAATTTAAAGAAAAAACCTTATACTATAATAGCTGTAAGCTTACCCCTCTTCCAAGAAGTTAGCTGGCTCAATAAATAAAGAGAAAGGCCCAACTACACTAATCTGAAGAACTCCACTCCTATTCTAGCATTTCACCAGTAGAAGATTCACTTTCACTAGAATCTGAACTCTCTTCATTAATAATTATGATTCAATCACTTCAACCAACAACACATCCTTTTGACAATAATTGTTCTCAATTTTGTGAACATGGTCACACAAATTATTTAAAGGTTCAACAAAATCACATTAGAATTTAAAATTAGTAACAGCTTAATTTGTCTTGCTAGTGTAACATGTGAATCCGGAGAAGCATGCAAGTGTATCATATACTGACTCTCATAATGTGCAGTAGAATAATGTGGGTTTGTACAGGTTGTTTTCTAATTGGGGCTGCTATAAAGGCTGCCCTTGGATACCAGATAAACCAGGGTGGCTCAACAGAAGAGCCAAAGGTCTCGGGTTAGATTCCTCTATCTAGGTTGTAATTTTTTACTTAAATAAATTTGATTCAGCTATGAGAACTGATCCTGTGGATCATGTATCAGTTTGTGATACACAAGAATTAATCAAATGGAATAGGAGTCCAAATGCAATAATAAATTAAATAGCCTCAACAAATTAGCATGATGTTTTAATACTTAATTTTATATTTCGGTATTTTTTTATTAAATTCCTTCACGTATGCTCTCCCTGTGAATATTAATACTTTAAATTTGATTGTATCTCAATAAGGGAAACCTCTTTTCACTTTATGAGATAATTGTATTATATTTGGAAGAAGGGACAAGAAATGTGGATAGAAACATATAAAAGGGACAGACACAATATGGCTGTTACAATGAAAAGAAGAACATAGTTCACACTTTACATTGATAGCATTGTACAAAGAGGATTGCCTCTTAAAGAAAATTGATCGTCACTGCCCAATCCCTTGACCTAGGTTTCATTCTATCAGAACTCATCAGGGAGGAGTGTGAAACACTTTTCTATGAAGTATAGAATGGTCTAGAAGCTTTGTACGTAGTATAACGTTTTCTGGCGGGCTAGTGCTCGATGGAAACTATGACAAGGGCTGATGAAATTTCCCTTGGCCTGTTGCAAGATTCAATATAACAATGAAAGGCGAACATCATCCTCTTCACTTGGCCGGTAGCCACGGTCAGGTGTGGTTGCACACCAGCCACACTTTGAGCAATGATCACGCAGAATACACAATTAAGTGGTGTAGTGAATTAGTGATGACAAAATTAAAATAAAGAAGAATAAGTTATTTAATAAAAATCTTTCATTAATAAAATTAATTTAATCATATCTAAAAAAACAAATTCAACCCAATCAAGGGTAGTATTTGTATTTTATTAATTTAATTTTATCCTTAATACTATAATTTACTGCCCCTCACAGTGCAGGTTAGCAGGGCGAATATTTGGTCAACACTCTAACATGCCACCATTATGTGAGGCAGAGTAATGGGGTGGTTCAGATAGTCTGGAGCACTATAATGTCAAGTTAATAAATATGTAATGAACATTCAGCTTGGTAACCTTTGATGGCTCAGCAGTGAATAAACATCTGTGAAATGTCACTAAATTAGTGCATGTTCAAAAATAAGAATAGTTTAAAAGTAAGAGAAATAAAATGTTCAAATACATAAATAGAGTGAGCCTAATAAAATGTTTCAGTCCATTAAAATTTCCAAAATATCAGAAAGCCTTTCTGTCCTTGTGAAAAAAAATTGAGTTTTTTTAATATTCAGACATAAGTTACTTTTGGAAAATAGAATAGAAAGTAATTTATAAACAAACAAAATTTATTGGAGATACCTAACCCACTTAAAAATAATTTCATCAAAGTCTTTAGTGGAGTTTCCTAAATATTGAAGAAATGCATAGCTTTCATTATTTATAACTCATAGGCTCAATCGGGATATACTTGAAAATATATTATTCCATATTTGAACAAGATGAGGAATAAATTATAATCCAACTCCTCTGAATATACTTTACTGTTTGAGGACAGTAGTTTTGACAAAAATATCTGGGAGTTTCGAAAAAAAAAAAAAAGTTTAATTTATTTGAGGTATTTTATGTGCACTTTCTGAACCGATTGATTATATTAGCACACAAATTATTAACTAACTTAAATCTAGAACAGACACAACATCCAGGACCCGGGCTTTAAAAAATAAATGGTATGAAACTCCGCATTAACTTTCTCACTCCATTGTTTAAAAATGATGATATTTAATCAAAACTCACTACCAGCTGGCTAGGCCTGTCTGAGTGTCATATGCCTTATAATCCAACTCAAGAGTAGGACAGGCACAACATCCAGTCCTCGACCGTTAATTTATCAAATGTGAACAGGTAAACCCATGTTTTACCAATGAAAATTTTTTTCAGCCATGCCAGGAATCGAACTGGAACCCTTAGCTCAGTAAGCAAACACGCTACCAACTGACAAGGTGCCTTTCTCTGTACCTAATTTCACTAAAGGGATGGCTTGAAAATTTAAAGTAGTGATATGTTATGTGATAACAACCTCAAATTTACTTAAAATTTTTCCAGCTTCACTTCACATTTAAAAAGTGACCTTTACACAACCTCAAGAAAACAGTTTTAATACCTAACAATGGGCACCCAAGAGACCAATCTTCCTCCAACCCTGAGGTGTCGCGCAGCAAAACTCAGCAAGTCCATGTAGATGTTGGGTAAACCATACTCCACCTTGGATGGAATGTGACCTGGCAAGTGGTGCTCGCTTATGGTGTAACTTTTGGCTGACCCGATGCGTTCTGCTGCCTCACGGATGCCATAAGGGGCTGGAAGTGGATGCTGATTTAACTTAATTTATCAAACATTTTTAATATAATTATAAATTATTAACTAACGTAATCCGCTAAAAATTAGAAAAACAAACATCAGAACTGTTGGTTTTGTTGTTTCACGTACTTTACATGATTGGCCTTATCGAACGGTATCTCAAAAAGCTAATACAATTGATAAATAAATGCCACACTATTAAGCCTAAAACGTTTCTAAAGCTACTTACGGTCAGTAATGACTGCATCAAGTTTAAAATCTGCTCGCCACATGGGGAGTGCAGCATCTGCCACAACAGCATCTATATATTGACTGCTTCGACCATACTGCTCCATGTTGGTGCGTATACATTCATCCTTTTCTCTATGCTTCTAATATACAAACACATATCATAATAATAATATGCATGGCAAAAGATGCACAACAAATTTTTAAAGTTACAGAGTTAACAAAGTTTTGTGTATGGGGGTTTGAAGAAGCAATGTTGTAGCCTGTATTTAAATTTGTATAGGTATTTATTATTATTATTATTATTATTATTATTATTATTAGCACTGCGTCTTACTACCCGTTTGGGTTATACGCACTTATGCTAATGTGTAATGGTAGGGTGATTGCGAGATGAAATGAAGGACCTACAGTTTAACGTGTAATCCGAACCACGGTGGAGGCCTGGCATTCCACACATTCACAAGATGTCTTGTCAGAGGTGAAGGAAGGGTTTGGTAATCAGATCAATCTGTGCCGGGACCGAGGATTGAACCCCGGCCGCCAGCTCAGAAGTCTCACACCTTACCCCTAGACCGCCAGGTCACCAACTATAGGTATTTATTAATGGTGCTGGTGCATTGTTGAAAGTTTGCTTGTTTCAAGAGAATTGGGTGAGGTAAAGTGACTTTTAAGAAAATGCACTAGAGAAAATATAAGGAGTTTATATGTGAGAAAAATTGAACCTTGGATACCTACCTAATTGAAAATTGAACCTTGGATTTTTTTATTATATAAGATTGCTACTACTAGATTAAACTAGCCAATATGCAGGTTGGTTGCAGTGCAAAGTTGCCAAAACACAAAATACTGAGACTTATTTGGGAAACTATGGCTTGGAAAAGGGATATTTACCAGGGCTGGGCCAATGTTGATTAGTAATACGATCATTGGCCAATTCTGATGATCGGTGTTTGAATCTCCGATTATTTATGCCAATTAGTCAAAATGTGTGGGTATAGTTTAAGTCCTAAAAATATTTTATCCCTTCTCTCTCGTATGCGATCTTTGAATAATTAGCTTGTTATCAGCGACTTACATTTGCAATAAACAGCACATCCAAGATTCCAAACAAAATATATCAAAATAAATATATTTACCATAGGCCTTCCTTTTTCCAATTTATGCACATTATTAGAAATAAATATACTCATGAGTAACAAATTTACTAACCACCAAAATAAAATGTTAACAGATCAGCATTGTTTTATAACGATTTGTTAAAGATAAATATAAAATGAAATATCAGACGCAAGAATACTGTGCATGCGCACTACATTTTGTTTTACATGGAAAGAGATTCTATTTTCGTTTTTTAAGGCTGTTTATTCAAAATGTATGGGTATATTTTAAAATTTTACGTTATAAACATTAAATATCAATTTGAAAACTAAAAGATAAATTTAATAATAGTCCATTTCTACATATATAAACACAACTTATATTTTGAGTTTGCAATAAAAAGGGTAACCAACACTCCTAAAATAACAAATGAGAATATGTATTTTTTATCATAGGTCTTATTCCAATTTATGCAGTTGCACATTATTAGAAATAAAAACACTCACAGGTAACAAATTTAATAATCATAAAATAAAATATTAGTAGAGTGATGTTTTATTTCGATTTGTTAAAGATGCCCAAAAAATGAAACAACGGACGTAATAATCTCTCACATGCACACATTTTGTTTAAATATAGATCATTTTTCTTTTAATGCAAGTACAAACTTTCCACTGTCAGGAATTTTTTTGCTTGTTTTTCAATATGAATCGAATTAATATATATTAATATTTACATTTTATTTAATAGTCAAACGTTAATTAAAATAAGTTTTATATTATTTATTCAGTAAAAAAAACAACGAAAAATGACTTTCGTAGCACGTATATTATTTATTTTTTATTTTATCATATTGAAGTGAGATTTTTTTTTCTTCAAATATGTCTCTGAGTACTAACAACAGTTTTGTGTGGGATTATTTTGCGATAAATCCAAATGATAACTCAAAATCTGTGTGCTCATTTTGTACAAAAACAATTTCACATGGGGGCATATGTTCAAGGGGCTTCACAAACTCTAATTTGGCAAGACATTTGAGTGTGTTTCTCCACAGTGAATTATAAAAAGTAATAAACCTATATATAATATCTGGTGAAAATTCTGATGCCTCAAGTTGTGGTTCTACACATAGTTTTTCAATCTACATCAATTAGTGGGAGTAGTGTTCAAATAAAAGTATGTGCTAATCAAAAAACAATTACTGAATTATTTGAGCAAAAAAACTGAATACAGCAGTTCTCACCAAAATCCATAGGGATAACTGAGAGGGTTGGAGAAATGATGTGCCTTGATTTGCAGCCATTTAGTATGATTAAAGATGCTGGTAAGCCTAAGGTCTAACTTAGCCTAATCCTTAATTTTTTCATTCAATATTTATTGTTTTATGTAAATTAAAATATTTACACTTACCAAAAAATTTCCCGGGTCTCGAGTTTTGATCATTTAGGCCTAGGTACCTAAAATAATCACATTTCACCCTACCTAACCTAAAACATATATTTTTTCCAAACAATATGAGCCAATATTTATGTTTATAATTTACCTACAAATCCTTTTATTTTCAGGTTTTAAGAATTTAATCAGCTATATTGAGCCCCGCTATAAATTACTAGATAGGACTACATTTTTACAGAAAGTAATCCCAGAAATGTATGAAGAAGTGAGAAATAAAATACTATAACAGCTAAACAATGTTTAGTACATTAGTATAATAATCAACATGTGGCCATGTATAGCTAAACAGGACTATATGGCAATGACGTCCCCCTTTTTTAGCAAAGACTTTGATTATGTAAAGCTTTACTTGGAGGTTATATATACCCTTTAATCCAGAGTATCACAATGCACAGAATATTGCAGAGTCTTTTAATGATACCATCAAGGACTGGGGTATTTCAAAGTCTCAGATCCATAGTGTAGTCAGTGAAAATGCATGAAACATTACTCTTGCACTGCAACAAGCCGAAGTGAATCATGTACCATGCGCTACCCACACACTTCAACTTGTGGTTCATCACTCATTGTTGAACCAACAAAGTGTGAATGACATTTGAGTCCGTGCAAGATGAGTAGTTGGTCATTTCAAACACTTATTAATTGCCAACAACAACAAAAATGAATGCGTTTCAAACGGCAAACAATTTACCAAAATGACAATCCAGGATTAAGCAACATGGTTGAACTCCACCTACCTTATGCTCGAAAGACTGCACAGTCAAAGGAAATCAGCGATGTATATTCTACCTGACCTAAACCTGAATGTAAATATATCTACTCATGATTGGTCCCTTATGGAGAAGGTACTCACAGTCTTAGAAACATTTCACAAGGCTACATTAGCACTCAGCAATGAACAAACTCCATATTCGAAGTAATCCCTAGAGTCAATGGTATCAAACTAGACATGGAGTCCAACCAGGACAGATCTCTTGGCCACATAGTGAAAGATGTGTTGCACAATCTCAAAACCTATTAACTCAACATTGAAGAAAATAATATTCTGGATCCTAGATTCAAAGTTGATGTGTTCAGTTCCCCCCCCCCCCCCCCCCAATCTTCAAAAGAAGCAAAGTCCCAAGTCTCAACTAGAGACTAAGTTGAGTGAGGAAGAGGAACCACCTGCTAAGCTGAGTAGAGTTTAGACTGCTTCAGGACATATGGTTTCTGTTTACTCCCGATTAATTGCGTCCTAAGGACTAGGCCTAATAATGTAACGTCACCGAAAATACAATTAGAAAGGTATTTGTTAGAACCATTATTTGATGCCAACCAATCCCCTTTCAATTACTGGAGAAGCTCCCCTTTAAAAACTTAAAAAATTGGCGAGCAAGTACCTTACTTCACTTGCAGGGTCCGTAGCATTAGAGAGACTCTTTAGCACTGCAGGATTGGTCAGTGATAGAAAAAGAAGCTCACTCCACCCAAACAAAGTCAAGATGCTGGTATTTTTAAATAAAAATGTAAAGCCCACACAACAATAAACATACTTTTAATAAGCTTACTTATGTAAAGTTTATTTGGGTGTAATATTTGTCAAGATATTTTTTATATTATCAAACCGATTTCATTTAGGCAAACATGATCTTAGTTACAGTCATTTAACTATAATATTGAGGCCATATTTTAATAGACATTGGATGTAAAAATCCTTATTTCATCTAAAAACAAAATAGGTGTAGGCCTATTCTCCTTGTGTGCAAAAATGTGTGCCTTGATTATTTTTTATCATTAACATTACATTTAAATTTGCTGATTATGATTCATCTTTGTCTAATGAAAGGGTCAGTATATCTATTTAATCATAAATGTGAAATCATATTTTAATTATCTAACATGTACTGGTATATAAGTCTGTGTTTAATCTAAATCGAAATCGTGTATTCTACTTGTTTACAGACATTTGTATGCATTGATTATTATTTTCATGAACATTATATTAAAATTTGCTATTTATTATGTGATTTATTTTTGTTTAGTGACAGGTTCAGGTGTCTTAACAGTAACAATTATAAATAATTATTAAACAACCTTTTCCTTTTAAAAGTTTCCATTTAAATGTTATTAAAACAAACCTATATTGGACATTATAAAATTAGTAAGAGTAACTTTTTTTTCTTTCTTTAAGAGTCATTTTACTTAATACACTTAAAAAAAGTTGAAAGCAAAAATTATCAGCATTGGCGATCAGCCTAATCGGCAACAAATGATCGGCATCAGACTAATCGGCAAAATAGCTGATTGACCCAGCTCTAATATTTACCCATTGTAATGAATTAAAAAGGTTCAAACTTAAACCACTTGAATGAAAGTAATTATAATTTATTATAAACAATTGATAATGAGCTAGTCATGTCAAATATTTATGAATAAAACTACTAAACATATTAAGAACAAAAGTTTCAGAGTCATGTTATTCTTAACTCAGAAGTTAACAAAAAGAACATTTTACACTAAATAGAATAGATTAACAACCAAAATGTAAATTAACCTTCTGTTGTATCCTGGTGGGGCGCGTCCTGCCATGGAGCATGAGGTAGTCAATGTCAGTGCCCAGAACATAACCACCAAACTGTGCAGCAGCAACCAGCAATGATCCTAGACAGAATAGAAATTGAAAACTAACACTAGTAGTGTGAAGTGTATATTATGTTTTTAAGAAATACAAAAGATCATTTCAATATGATCATCAACCTAAAACTTTCATAATTAAGTTATATATTCAGAATATATGGTCCGTCACCCTAGCTCAGTTGGTAGCATGTCTGCCTACTCGGCTAAGGGTTCCGAGTTTGATTCTCAATTTAGCATAGGTGAAATGTGGATTTACCCTTTCACATTGATGAATTAACAGTCAGAGACTGGATGTTGTGCTTGTCCTAGTCTTAAGTTAGATTATAATGCATATAAAGCTAAGACAGGACTAGCCAGCCAGTAGTGGAATATATGGCTTGAATAAAACAAAAATGACCCAAGCCACAGGCTGTAAACAGTAATGGATGTAAATTCAGAATATATGCATAAGGATAGACTTAGTCATCTTTTTGGATCCAGTGGTGAGCAACTTTTTTGCACAAGGCTCAGTTCAGACAAATTAAAAATGTTCAAAGGCCACATTTTAAGTGATGACAAGCAACTTTTTTACTGTGTCATATGGGAAAGTTGTGTATTCTTGTTAGGTACTTAATTTACCTAATCATAAGAATTTCAGTGAGAATATTGACAAATTGATTGAGTAATGCCCATATGCCAATGTACAGGAACTAGAAATGCATGACTAATGTCAAAACCAAATTTTACAATATTCATATTTATATCAGCTGAGTCATTGTTTAAATTATATTTTGTGTTTAAATAGACTAAACATTAATGTAGTTTAGCTAGGTGATACAAATTAAATTGTAGATATTTTGGAATATTATTTGTCTAGTAATTTTAGTTTGTTGATACTGAAATTGAATCATAGGGCTTTGGTTGCTCAGCACTGATTTAGAGCTTTAATTACAATTTCCTGGAAAAAAAAAAAGTTACCAATCAAGCAGAATTGTGAGTAGTATGCTTGCTTTGTTGTTAAAATTACACCCTCCAGAAAACTACAGATAAAGTTGTTTGAATTCAGTATTCATTCTGTCATTTTAGCTTGGATAGTCAATATAAATTTAAGCTTATTAATGGTTTGAAATAAGATAAGGCAAGAGTTTATTAAGAGGAAATTCACCAGCCATTTGCCTGGTGAGTGGTCAAGAAACCACTTGTTGCAAGTAATTCAAACCCTAAAACACAAGCATATTGATGATGGAACTATTTAAAAGATTGAGCCACTGACAGTCAGTGGTGTGCTTAAGGTGGGGATGCAGGGAACACAAGAAAAGGTAAGTGTTAGGGCTTTGCAAGTACTCGTATTTTGATCTCAATCTCAAGCTTGTCGCTTAAGCTTGAGATCGAGATTGAAAGTTTTGTAGGCTCGTCATTTTCGAGCTTCTACTTAATGTGACTTGATAATCAATTTTTAAAACGCAATAGTAAGCATAGTCTATTTAATTAAGATAATATCAGCATTTTCACTTATAAATCATTTAGCTACTTATCAAATTGTTAAAAATTAATTTCAATTTTCACATTAATAAAGTAATAGAGCTCTAAAACCACTTTTGACCAGTAATTTTTTTTAATATTGTCGTCCATTTTGAATTATACTTGATTGAAGTTGTTTACCTGTATTGCCATGACAAAGCAATGAAAATAAAAATAGTTAAGAGGATTACTAAATAATTGAATGATTCTTTTTAAAATTTTACCTGGTCCCTTTCTAAATTAATAATTTATCTTAAATTAAAAATATAATATCAAAATTATATTCTATCGAATGTTTTCAAAATTAATATTTAAAACTCATATTAATTAATCTGTTTAGCTACAAAACTAGCTGCAGTTTAGTTACTATTTAGTTATAGAATTATGTTGGTTAACCTGTTTAAAATCAATGTTGATCTTATTTATTGCAATCCATATTTTACCTAACTTACCACATTTATATTATAAAAGCACCTACTACTTAATATTGTTTCTAAAAATATTATTTTTAATTTTAAAGTAGGAGCATCAACTTTTATAAGCATTAAAAATGAAATTGAAGTAAATTTCTCAATAAAATAATGTCTAATGAGAGCCTGTACTATGTGCATGTTCAACTGCGCATAGCAGAATGGAAATGGAACAGAAGACGTGATCATTTACAATTACACTAAGGAATAATAAAAAAAATAAGTAACACTTCAAATTTGTTGTTGTTTATGATTTTTACGTTTTCTTATATGATAAATTAAGTCACTGAAGCATATTTTGGGAAAATATTAGATTATTAAAATGTCAATTGTATTAACTTTTAATCAAGACTGTGTAGAAAACACTCTAAAATAATGTAAAGTGATAGTGAAGGAGGCCAACCTGAAAGGATAGTTAGGTTAGGCCAGGCCTAGATATAAACAAACTACACTCCTCTATTTCTTCTTACATTTTTACACTTCCAACTTTTTCAAACTTCCACAGTTGCACATTGTTTTGAATTTTCGGAAATATTTATTTTCCTATGAAAATACATTAATGAAAAAGTAATATTCGCGAAAATGCAAATTAATGTACAACTGTGGAAGTTGTAAGGAAGTGGAAAGTGTAAAAGTTTAAGCAGACATGAAGAGAGAAGTGTGTTTGTTCCTATATAGGCCTAACCTAACTATCCTTTCAGGTTGGCTTCCTTCACTATCACTTATTATATATTGATATGGTTGTATTGGCAACTCTGCAAAGTTTGTGTTATGTTGGCTATCTCTATATCATACTCCCTGTAACTGTATCTTACTGCTAGAAGTTAGTTGGTCTTTTTACTGGTCAGTTGTTTTCTGGCATACATTATATTAAATACACTGTTTACACTAATCAATGTGTGTGTGATTTCATTTCATGGCCTATTAATCCTAATAGGTTATGGGCCCAGAAAGTATCAGTGTTTATTAATATTTGTAATTGTATGATTCGTGGAAAACGGTGTAACGGTGACCAAAGTTTTTTAATCAAGTTCAACATGGCGGTGGCATCTGTATCCTATAGGGATCCAGGATTAAAGCCTTTTGATGATAGTGGTTTTGAAAACTGGTTATATCGTCTGGAGAGGCTTTTGGAAAGGAATACGTGCTAGAAATGCTGACTGTTGATCCACCGGATGTATTGGCGGATTCAAAAGTTAAAGATAACTTTTTGATGAAAGACGCTAAGGCCAAGGATTTGATTGTGCAATGCGTGGCTGATAATGTTTTGGAACAAATAAAAAATGCAAGTACTGCTAAAGTAATGATTACGTCTTTGAAGTCTACATATGTTAAAATGGGCATAATGAATCGTATTGAACTTCAGAAAAAATTAAGAAACATGTCTTTTGAAGGTAAATCAAGCTTGAATGAATTTATCATCGAATTTGATAAAACAGTAGCTGAATTGAGGATTTTGGAGGTACTGTTGAAGAACAAGAGTGTATTACTCAACTGTTGGCAGCTATACTGAGCGGTATTTACCAGTTGTGACTTCTATTGACATTTTATTTACGTCTAATAAAAGTGCAGTTACGTTAGATTTTATAAAAAATAAGCTTTTATCGAAGAAGAATGTAATTTAAAAGGTCGTGTTCAAGTGTTTCAAGTGCACAAAGCCATGCTTTTATAGGGCATAATAAGTTTAAAAAGAATCGTGCAAATACGTTTGGTCAACGGAATGATAATTTGTGGAAATCAAATAGGGTGATGCAACCTATTACCGGTAAGTGTTATGCCTGTAATCAGAAAGGACACATGCGTTCACAATGTCCAATGTCCAAATAGAAACAATTTTGCTGGAAATTCAGAAAAAGAAGTTTCATTTTGGTATCGGACTCTGATGGTAACACTGAGTTAAGTTGTGGAATGTCAAATAATCATAATAGTATTAATTTTGTTGTTGACAGTGGGGTAACAAACCATCTAATTCAAGCTGAATATGCAAAGTATTTATTGATGTTCAGGAAATCTCTTCACGAATTAGTGTGGCTAAAGTTGGTGAAATAGTTAACTCTGATAGATGTGGTAATCTATGTTTGTTAACTAGCAACAATGTTGGTGTAACAATGCACAAGGTGTTGGCGTGTGACAGTTTGTCCCATAACCTGCTCTTTGTTAAAAGGCTCGAAGAAAATAACTTAAAGGTTATATTTCATAATAAATGTGTGACTATTCTGAAGAATGACAAACTTGTTCTGAAAGGGAATCTTGTCGACAATCTGTATTTTGTCACTATGAATTTGAATTCAAGTGAAGTAAATCTTGTGGATAATTCTTCAGACTTGTGGCACAGAAGGATGGGACATTCGTCTAAGTTTCCTTGTAGTAAGTTATGTGAGGTTTGTCTTCAGGGTAAACAAACAAGAGCACCATTTTTGAAATGTGTACAAGAAGAAAGAAAAGCAAAAATAATCTTGCAATTTGTTTCATCAGATGTGTGTGGAAAAATAACTCCAACTACACATGACGGTAAAAACTATTTTGTTTCATTTATTGATCATTTTAGTCATTTTACAGTTGTTTATTTATTTGAGAGGAAAAGTGAAGTTGAAGAATGCTTCAGAAAGTACATTTCTATGGTTGAAGCTAAATTTAATAGAAGAATTGAGAATTTGCGTTGTGATAATGGTGGGGAATATATTTCCAGTGACTTTAAAAACTTGTGTGAAGCTAAAGGTATTAATGTAATGTACACTATTCCAAGAAATCCAGAACAAAATTCAGTAAGTGAACGCCTCAATAGAACTATTTTAGATAAAGCTAGGTGCCTAATATTTGACTCAGGTTTAGATAAAGACATGTGGGGAGAAGCAGTATTATCATCTGTTTATTTGCTTAATAGAACTCCTACATCTGTGTTACACGGAGACGTAACCCCTGCAGAAAAATGGTATGGTTATAAGCCTGATTTGAGTAAAATTAGAGTTTTTGGTTGCACAGCTTATGCACACATTCCCAAAGAAGATCGTTCTGGGAAATTAAACGCTCGTTCAAGAAAATTAATTATGATAGGGTATTGTCATAATGGCTATCGAGTGTGGGATCCTGTAAGTAAAAGGGTTGCCACTGCTCGATCTATCGTCTTTGATGAGAGCAAGATTGTAACTAAAGATGTTGAAAATCATGACTCGGAAAATTCAGATGTAGAAGAGTATATCCAAGATCAAATGGATTTGAAGACAAAAGGACCTGATCCTGATAACTCTGATATTAAAACGATTGAAGTTCCTGAAAGAAGACACAGTAAAAGAGTGAGTAAAATGCCAAAACATCTTGAAGATTATGAAGTCGGGATGGCTATGGCTCTCAGTGCTGGTTATCTTCCATTTGAAACTCCTAGGTCCTATCAAGATGCTGTTCAAGAAGATGATGGTTGGAAGGAGGCTATTGAAAGAGAGTTAGAGTCTCTTAAGAGCAATAATACATGGGAATTGGTACAGCCTCCACCTGATGTATCCATAATTGAATCTCGATGGGTGTTTACTGAGAAGACAATTGATGGTGTAGCTCAGAAGAAAGCCCGCTTGGTAGCTAAAGGTTACCAGCAACCTATTTTGGAGGAGGAAGATGTTTATTCTCTGGTAGCTCGGTTGGTGACACTTAGAACACTATTGGCTGTTGCTGTTCACGTGATTTATTCATTCATCAGGTAGATGTAAAATCTGCTTTTCTAAAAAGTGAATTAAAAGAAGTTGTGTATCTTTACCCTCCTGATGGCTTACACACAAAAAACGGTGAAGTGTGTAAAGTGGTGAAAGCCCTATATGGTTTGAAACAAAGCCCAAAGTGCTGGAACGACAGTGTTAACCGATTGTTGAGTGAGTTAAATTTTCAAAGATCAAAGGTTGATCCATGCTTATACTTTAATGATTCTACATATATTTTGATTTGGGTTGATGATTTTATTATTTTCTCAAGCTCAATTGATGATGTTAATAGTGTAAAGGGTAAGCTAATGAATTTTCTTGACATTAGGGATTTAACTTCTGATGGTAGATTGATATTTTTATGTCTTGAAATTAAAAGAAAGAGGATAATATATTGATTAGTCAAAAGAATCTTATTGACAAAATGGTAAATCATTTTAGGATGAATGATTGTAAAATTTCAAAAATACCAGTACAACCAAAATTGAATTTACAAAAGGTCTCAGAGGGAAAAAGTTATAAAGTTCCATATAAAGAATTGATTGGTAGTTTAATGTATTTGATGCTAGGGTCGAGGCCAGATCTTTGTTTTGCAGTATCTTATTTTGGAGGGTTTCAAAATTGTTATAATGAAACGCATTGGAATTATCTTAAGAATGTTGTTCGTTATCTCAAATATACTAGTAATTTTGGTTTGAAGTATGTTAAAAATAATATTTGTGCATATATAAATGTTGAAGCTTTTGTTGATTCAGACTATTCTAGTGATCCTATTGATAGGAAAAGTGTTACAGGTTTTGTTGTTAAATTAAACGATAATGTTGTGTCATGGTGTTCCAGACACCCAAGACAACCAATCTTGTATGAAAATGGCACAAACCTATGAGACGAAGAGGTCAAAACATATTGATGTGAGGCATCACTTTGTAAAGATTTAATTAGTAGTGGTGATTTTAAATTACAGTATGTAGCTACTGATGAACAAGTAGCAGACATAATGACAAAAGGATTAACAATAAGGAAATTTGAGTACTTTAGAAATCTATTAAATGTTACAGAAATTTGATTAGAATTTGTGAATAAGTATTGGAATACAAAAGTTTGTTGGTTAGGCTTTTACCTTATTATATTTGATTTTTTTTTCTCTTTGTCTTAATCTTTGCAGAATTGAGAGAAGGTATTGATATGTTTGTATTGGCAACTCTGCAAAGTTTGTGTTATGTTGGCTATTTCTATATCATACTCCCTGTAACTGTATCTTACTGCTAGTAGTTAGTTGGTCTTTTTACTGGTCAGTTGTTTTCTGGCATACATTATATTAAATACACTGCTTACACTAATCAATGGTGTGTGATTTCGTTTCATGGCCTATTAATCCTAATACTATATACATCACTGTACAGTGTTTCCACAATGTCTTGTTATACATTTTAAAGCCATCATGTAACTATTCATTTTATTAACTTTGTTTTATAATCATTAGTGTAATTTTAATGTTCTCAAATTATTATTACTATTACTATATTACTACTATTACTGCTACTTATCTGTTGTTATTTTGTTTTATTATTGTTTTAATTTGTTGTATATATTGTATTATAATAATAATAATAATAATAATAATATATGGAGGACCTACAGTTTAATGTGGAATCGAACAACAGTGGAGGCCTGGCATTCAATGTCCTTAAAGACATGAGTGCTGAAACCATGTTATTTGTTTTTTTATTAGGATTTTTATTTGAGTGTTGTTCTTGTTTTGTAAATTGTGTTTTATAAAATTTACTACTAATTTCAAAACTAATATTTCCATTATTTAACTTTTTTTTTCAAAAGTATTTACTATTATTATAAAAATTAGTGTCATTCATATATTAAGAACATGTGTTTCAATATATTTTTTAATCTTTAAACCTATGAATAGGCCTATACTCTAACTCAAGAGCTTTTAGAAATACTCAACTCGAGTTCAACTCAAATGGAAAAACTTAAACTCGCAGATCCCTAGTAAGTGTTTTTGCAATTTTTATAGCAGATTTTTTTAGTCAAAATAAATCAAATATTGCTTCTATATAAACAAAGAGTTTAATTTTATTCACATGGGGACCTCAACAGTCGTTGAATATCTAAAAAGAGCATAATGGCTTTGTATAACAACCTTTTTATGGAAAATAAAAATTTTTCATGAAATTCCAAGACACCAACGACAGATATTTAACAAATTTTAAACGGTCACTATGTGAAGAAAATTAAGCTCTATATTTGCAATGAAGCAATATTTGATTTATATTGACAAAAAAAATGTTGCTATAAAAACTAAAAAAACACCTTTATTCACGTTTCCTGTATTCCCTACTTAAGGTGGAGTGCTAGTGAGCGTGAGTTTATGGAAGTATTTTTGCAGTTTTTATAGCACAAACATCTTTTGGCCAAAATTAATCAAATATTTCTTCTATAGAATCATAGAATTTAGTTTTCTGCACATGCTAATCTCAACAGTTGTTGAATATCTTTCATGAGCATGGCGGCATTTAGTGACAAACTTTTCTCTTTATTTAAAAAGTTTGTCGCCAAATGCTACCATGCTCATGACAGATATTCAACAACTGTTGAGATTAGCATGTGCAGAAAACAAAACTCTATGTTTCTATAGAATAAATATTTGATTTATTTTGGCCAAAAGATGTTTGTGCTATAAAAACTGGAAAATTAATGCACTACACTCGCGCTCACTAGCACCCACCTTAAGAGTGTGTAAAAATATTAAAAAATAGCCTGATAGAAAGTTAAGCCGAGTTATATTTGTAAGACACTACAGGAAAGAGGGATACAACACATAAAAGGGAGCTAACACAATATGACAACAATGAAAAGAGGAACACACTTCACACTTTATATTGCTGTCTTTTGGAAAAAAAAATAATGTTACAACCCAATCCTTCAACCTAGGTTTTATTCTATTAAAACTCATCAGAAGAGAATGTGAAACACACAATGCAACTTTCCAAAAGAATAAAGAAACAAAAAAATTCTAAAGGTAGAAAAAATAAATAAGTAGGAAATGATGGGGCACTTTGATAGAAATATGTAAAAGGAACGAATAATATCAAGTACAAACATGAGAAATGGACAAAAATTAAGTTGAGAAACTAAATCTAATAAATTGTAATGTTTCAGTTCAAAAACTTATATTCAAAAATGTTAGCTCACTATTCAACTTGAATATACATTTATTTAGCCCCATTATCATTATATGTTTCACATACCACTCCCGACGAAGGGATCCAAGATAATGTGCCCACTCATTACTCTGGCCTGATTCGCCATTAGTAGAGACAGTTGAGGATCCATACTTGTGTTGCCAATAAATTTACGAGTTTTAAGAGACAGTTTAGCAATAAGATCTCGTTGGCCATCCAGGATCTAAAACAAAAGTAGTGATTTCAGAGGTCACAAGTTTAGTGATTTAAATTCTACAATACTATTTATGAAATTAACAATAATTGTTCAGTAAGGAACTTACTTAGTGTTTTTCAAATCAAAGCTTGGGAAGTGGTATAAAAATAAAAGTATCAATACTTTACTCATTTCAAGTATTAAAGTATCAATATCGTACTTGTATCGAAATAAATTATCAGTAACAGTTGTACCGCCACCTAGTAGAATTTGAAGTCCTATTTTTCATGCACGGAAATTGATATCTATATCCTAAGAATTTTTTTTACTTAACATTTGAACTATGATAGAATTTTTAACATTTCTTTTATTTAATCCCTAAATAATATTATAATCAATATTGCACAATATAACTTAGTTATGTGGATAGACCATCTCTAAATTAAGTAGAACAAACTTTTGATGAAATTGTAAGAATGTTGGTTAAAATTATTAAATCAAGACGAATTAATAGATTTTAACTAAATGATTGTTTATTTTGATACAATTTGATAACAGTGTCTAAGTATTCATATTAGTAAAAATATTAAAATAAAAAAAATATTGAGTACAAAAGTATAAGTATTGAAAGGAAAATAAAGATGTTTGCAAAGTGTCGATTCCTTCCCCCACATAGCTAGACGAGGCTAGATTTCTGTACAAAACAAATGTTTTCGAAATGTTAAAAAAATAGCTAATTCCATCAGTAGGCTAAATTCATTCTTACCAATCTACCAAAATAAAGACTGTAAGGTTTTTCAGGGATCTTATTTGAGTCCAGTCCATAATATTCCAAGAATTGAAGGCATAAGTCAGGGTTTTTTAGATTCACTGGTCCTTCCACAGGCAAGTAACCAAAAGTCTGAAAATATAAACTCAATATACAATGTTTTATTTGAGTACAAAATAGCATTAGCCATGACTTGCATAGAAGCGAGTTTTGTGTACTATAAAGTTAACTAACCAGCATCTATTCTTAGTCTGACAAAGAGAGCTACAATCACATTATTTTGGTACTACATTCAAAACAAGTGTTATAAACAGCTTAAGTGGTAGGTATGAGGAGGGTATTTTAAATAAAATGTACCAACATCAGTTTAGAGAAATGATAGATCAACATGTGTAAAATGACAGTGTATACGGCCAAGATTTGAACCCCAACTGCTGTGTGAAAGGTGAGCAAAGGTGAGAATGTTAGGGGAAAGGGTGTTTATAATTCACTCACACCATGATGTGAGCCTGACATTAATTTCCAATGGGTTCACAACAAGGCATTCTAAACACTACATAATGGATATTATGAAACATCTGATACTTGTATCAATAAATATATAATGTAATTGAACCTCACTTTCATTGCTGTAACTACAGCAGTAGTATATTAAAAACAGAGTATGTGTAAATGCATATGTTTCAGTAAAAAAATATTAAAGTTAATTTAAAAATATATTTCTAAGCTTGATGATAATTTTTTTCAATCCAACAAATCTGGTTTGCATGTTTTCTTGAATTTATTGCTCAAACTTGTATACATTTAATAACAAGTAATCATATAGCCTGAATAGATATTAAGCCGCGGTGTTAAGAAAATAATAATAATAAGTACGCCCCTAAATTACATCATATTAAAGATATAATTTTTTTTTCTATAACATTAGCTTTGATTGTATTTTGACAACGAAAGTTTAAACCTAATTTTTTTATCAGAACACATAGAATATATCAATAAAAACTCTAAGAAAAGATAAAACTAATTAGGGCCTATATGTAAATTTAGTGAAGCAAGCCCATATTATAGGTAACATGGAAAAAATGTGGGGAGAAGCCAATACACATATGTGCCTTCACTAAATTTTTACTTAATTAGTTATCTTTCATTATTTTTATCTAGGGATGGGCCCTCAAATCCTTAAGGATATTAGAGATTTAAATATATATATATATAAATTCAATTTTTCAAGTGAAATTTGTTTTATAGAACTCTAATAAATTGCTTTAGTGGTGGTTCAGAACTAACTGAATGTATAAATGTTATAATGAAGGGATTATGATAAAGAATCTTAACATTTAGTCACTGTTTGTATTTTCTATTATTCTTTTATATCTATATTATGTTTGTGAGTTTTTCCAAGATTCAGATTCAGATTTGACATTCGAAGGTAAATTGGAGATTGGGATTCATAAAATAGTGGATTTGTCCCAACCATACTTTTATCAATTTCCATTATTGTATAATAATTTAGCAACTGTGCCTCCTTATGGTTAAACATTTTAATACAAACTCTGAAAAAGAGGTCTGAGAACCAATTATCATTAATCAAATGCAGCGAGGTTTTGTCCCCACAGTGTAGTTATTTTCACAGGAAAGTGCTGGTTAATTTCTTAAACTTTATCTCCTATAATGATTTTCTTAACTTGGATTAGATATTCAAGTTGATAATAACCAGCAGAATAGCAATGGTGTCCAAAGGAAAATTAATAAAGACTGATGATTAGCTACCTCGATTTTAGCAACTTTATCGGCCTGAGTAATCTTATTGCAGAATGTGTCCACTTTGATCTTAAAGGACACCCCTGGTTGAAAATAAGGATTGGTATGTTCCAGTGGTAGGGCCCTGAGTGTGTTGTGAAGCTCCTCTTCGGTTCTAGTCGTGGCCCATAGCTCGATGCAGCAACGCAGACACACAGAGCGGCTTGCAATCTGACGGGCTGCAGCTTCACAGGGAAGCTCAATCACCCACAAGGGCTGGAATATTATTAATACAAGCAGTGTTCAAAGTGAGCTGTACGCTACTACATGGCGCAAAAATTATTTTTTAGCATTGTGTCTTACATGTGTATGTTTATAAGAAGTGTACCCGCAATTGCATAGAGGAAAAGTGGAAAACCATTTTGAAAAAAACTACCCTCAGTACACCCGATCGAGATTAGAACCTCGATCTTCCAGTCATTGGCAGTCTAGTGTATTGCCAGATTCGCCCATTTTCCCCTGAGCTATGAGCTTATTAAGCTTTCCAATTCACTGACGAGTGTTGCAAATTCAACCGGGTAGTGACGTTACGTCTAGGCCTATATATAGTGATATAGTAAGAGATGCAAGTGCTGAGCTGTCTTCAAATAAGTGAGAAAAGTGACCAGAACCAGTAAAAAAGTGACTAAAGGTGATCAACTGAAATTAACAAGAATGTGTGCAGATATTTGAGAGAGAAAAGAAAAGCAGTTAAAATAAACGTTCAACTTAACTTTTAAAAATCTTTACTAAAATAACTCTATAAAGCTTGCCGCACACTGGATTGGATCAGAATGGAACACATAAATAATTTTGACTATCTGCATTTTAATGGAGGCCTGCACAATGGCTCTGTTTGGATTGGAATGAAACAAAGTGATCCTGATTTGACAGGAGGGAACATTTTGACAGATTTCGAAGCTATGTACATACATCCTCAGGACTGTAAGATTGGATCATTTTCCTTATATCTGGTTCAAACAGCTGTAATAAAATAATTCATAAAACTTTTTGTAAGTCATACAAAAGTTTCGAAAAAAAATTACAGTCACATATCAAATGGGTGAATAAAGAGTTTTTGGATGCATTTATGGTGTGCACCCAAAGTCTTTTTGAAGCCGCTTCTTCCTCCTTTTCAAAGGCATTGGCAGCAATGTACAGAGAAACTACCATTATCTCCTTGTCACTGTTGCTATCCCTCATTAACCTCAAATCACTAACATCAATGTACATTCTTTGGTTTTCTTTCTTTCTTTTGACTGACCTGAATTGAATTCCAAGCCAATGTGCGGGAAAAAAACTCGCTTACGTTTGTAGGGTTCAATTTTGGTGTGTGGAAAGCTTTATATTTTATATTTTTTTTAATAAATCAAAGAATGAGATTATTCAATGTGTGTTGGGTTTTAAGATTTTCTTTTGAAGGTTGTTTGCTTCATTTATTCATTCTTTCCTCTTTATTGTTGGCCTATTTAGCAAACACTTGTCTACAAATTATTGTTTTGCAAAGCCTTATGTCCGGTAATCTTTCATTTGCTTTTGTATAAAATCTATTTACAGTTCTACATTTGTCTGCTTGTTGGATGTTTCAGTTCTGTTTTCATTGATCATTTTTCAAGATTTATTCCCTTACTTTTATATTTTAAAAATATTCTCCTTTTTTTTTAGGTATCATTTATTTTTCTTTTATATGTATTTTCTTTCAGGAAGATTTGATGATTTATATTTTCCCTTTGTATGTAGCTATCTTTTTATTCTTAAGTTCAATTAATCCATATTTAAAGTTACTAAACTAAGATACTTTCTTAAAAAACTTCAAATGAAAAAAATAAACTTTGCTTTGTGGTATTGTGACTAAAAGTGAGAAAAGTGACTCACTTGCATGTCTGTACAGTGGATAATGGTCTAATTTCATTTTTCAAAAAAAGTTTTATAAGACTATTTTTTTAAGTTTTTACTGGGCAATACATTCCTTCTTCTATATTTTATGGTTGGACAACTATGACTATAGTTAAGATATTAAAAAAATCTTAACTTCTGTTTTATTTTTTATTAACCCGCCTCGGTGACGTAGTTGGCTAACGCGCTTGTTGTGTTGAGCTCAACTGCTGAGGCGGGGAGATCGAGGTTCAATCTCAGTCGGGTGAACTGGGGGAGGTTTTTCCTAAATGGTTTTCCACTCTCCCTCCACGCAAATGCGGGTTCACTTTTACTAATTCAACCTTCCCAATATAATCATTAGCGTATTAGTATAAAGCGTATAACCCGAATGGGTAGTAAGACGCGGTGCTAAATATATTATTATATTATATTTTAATATTTTTTATTGGTTCTTTGTTTTAAAATATTTCTTAGTGTACTTATGATACACTTTATTAATTTCAAAGCAAGAGACTGTAGTGATTGATTCACTATTAATTTAAATTAATAATCTTATAAATGAGTAATATAATTTTCTGATACTTACATGATCAGGATATTTCTCTATCCATCTGTGGTCAATATTAAACAATGATATAATTGAATCAATTTCCTGTGGAAAAATTCACATAATTTATAACCAGTATGCCCAACAACTTAATTCCCAGGCTTATTCAAACAACTTACAATAAATAATGATGAAAAACTAAGAACCTAAACTTAATTGAGATTAATTTTGAGTAACATGTCATAGTAATGGGGATGGTACCCAACACCAAACTCACATTTTTTTTTCTAACCAAAATATTGTTTCTAACTAAAGTAGTTTTACAAAGAAAATTATATGGAAAATTAAGGTTTTGTGCCACTGACAAAGGTTTTTTTTCCCCCATGTATATACTGTTATAAACAAAAAGAAAAACATTTTTTGGTAACTTAAATTAGTTATATTTATACAATTTTGTCCATTTTTGTAATTTTGTTACTCTACCAACTACACAAGTCTATATTAAGTCCTTTTACTAATCGCTTAAAATTGTTATTTCGAGTCAAGGACTTCATAATTGTATTCAAGTATTGCTTTTTATAGATTTTTATGAATCTCCCATAGGATTTGAGGAATTAAAAATGTAAGCATATATGAGTCAGGTGTAACTAACAAACTCTGATCTGCACACCTATAGAATGATTTCTTTATTCGCCAGCTTGAATCTCGACACTGAATGACCCATATAAGCTTCTTGATTTTGTTTAGACCAGGCCCAGTGTTGCTAATACACCCACAATACTATTTCCCTCTTAGCTTGAACACACCCCATTAACTAAAAAATTCCAAGGAATATAAAATGACCCTAAGTAAGCCCTGTAAATAACTTCACAACTCTCTTCTATGGTCTTGTCTACAATTCGAAGGTTGAGTCTTGCGGGTTCATAGGGATCAGTTGAACTGGAGCTATTAAGATGGATTCTCGTTAACAGGCTGCTTCATCTCCTGGAGTAGATATTAAGGCTGAATACTGGGCGATGGTGAGATCTGTACTTTTTCGTAACTTATTGAAAGTAGAACACATAATGTTACTAAAACTACATTTAAACCTCCACTCATCATTTTCTTTGGGGATCTAAGAAAACCGATGAATACAGGAAAACGATAAATGCGAGGCCTATATAAAATTAATAAAAATTATATATTTGCCGGTGACCTGGCGGTCTAGGGGTAAGGTGCCGGACTTCTGTGCTGGAGTCCAGGGTTCAATCCTCGGTTCCGGCACAAATTTATCTGATTACCAAACCCTTCCTTCACCTCTGACAAGACATCTTGTGAATGTGGGTAATGGCAGGCCTTCACCGTGGTTCGGATTCCACGTTAAACTGTAGGTACTCCATTTCATCTCACAATCACCCTACCATTACACATTAGCGTAAAACCCGAATGGGTAGTAAGACGTGGTGCTAATAATAATATTATATTTGCCTTTAAGTATTTACTAAATCAAAAAATGTACACAAATAATGTTATTGTTTCCACTGTCAAGTCCACTACAGATTACTTCTTTTTTAAAAAGGTAATTAATCTTTATTTGTTTAGTAAAACCTTTCCTTTTAAAATTGAATAATAAACTATATATATTAATATTGTTTGCTTGCTCTCTTTCAGTGATATTGTGACCATACACAAAAGCTGTATGGTCTCAAGTGCATGAAGTGCTTCCATAAAACTCAGCACTGGTTCAGGTTTAGCTTCATCATCCTCCTCGCCAGCATATTGCCACTCCTCCAGCTCACCACACATTTCTTCCACACACAACACGTCATGAACTCATTGTCCCCAGACATGTATGCATCAAAGTTCACGCCAGCGGTGCTTTACCCCAGTCTAACCCAATCTTCTTCTTGCGTGCCATCATCATCAATAAAGTTAATGTCCTGCAGGATGTCAATCTTGAGTTGAACCCCTTTCCCTCCATCCATCAGGCATACAACTCTCTCCGCCAGCTGTTTCCTGAACACCTGCTTGAAAAAGGAGGTGTCTGGAGAATGAGCGACACAAATGCCTACAAATAGAAGGATTTTTCTGCCCTATGCACTGAATAATGCATCAAGAGCACACAGAAAGTCTCTGAAAATATTTGACTTTATCTACACTTTCGAGTTGGCATAGGTGGCTTCTTTAGAGTTTTAAAACACCATGGTTTTGTGAAAGTTCCAATAACGATGGGCACTCATTTGTTTGAGCCGTCCCTGTTTGTGCACAGTAGTATCATCATTCACTCCTTCACACTTTTTCCCCCATGGTAAGTCTCTCCTTTCAATGCCAACGTTTGGTCTGGCAAGCAACTAAAAATAGACCTGTTTCATCTGCATTATAGATGTCCCAAGCCTCGTACTCCTCCAGCAGCTCCAAAAGCTTCTCAAACCAGAGGTCTGTGGGGTTTATGTCCACAGCAGCACTCTCCCTGGCCAATTTCTTAAATACCTGGCCATGGCATTGCCTGAAGCAGATCTAACCATTTGAAGCTAAAAAGTTCTCAATCCCTGTTGTTGCAGCTATTTTAAGGGATTTCACCCGCAGAATGCTCCCATCCACAGAAATTCCTGATGCTCTGGCCTGCTGGTACCTGATGAAGAGGACATTTTACTGCTCACTGTAGGTCGACACCTTTCCTCTCTTCCTCTTCTTTGTTGATATACCACACATACCAGCCTGCTCTCTCATTTACGTTTTCAAAATAATCATGTTTAAAGGAGATGCTGGAAGGCTTAGTCGCTTGGCTAAGTCAATCCTCTTCTCTGATTTTTTCTAACTCTTCTATGATGTGCAGTCGTTCTTCTAAAGTACCTACAAACTTGTTTCACCGGAAGCACCATGTGAGAAAATGTTTTATTAAAAGATAACAATGACTCTTATGAACTTTATGAATCAAAGTTGAGGAAGAATTCTAAGCTTGAGAAGAGCTTTTCAATGCACATGGACATTTTAAGCAATAATCAGAAGCAATTTATACTGAATCTGAGAAATCTTGAGTTGTCTATTGTAATCAGAACCACAATCAGTAAACTATTGTAGAATATAGTTTTATGGTTTAAATTAGGAGGGATAGCCAGCACACTCACCTTGGTGATAATGGAGTAGAAATTGTTTATATAGAACACTAAAAAACACACAAGCATATTTTAGTGTTCTATCTAAACAATTTCTACTCCAGTATCACCAAGGTAAGTGTGCTGGCTATCCCTCCTAATTTAAACAATGATTTAACCTGGTGCTCTATTCCAAATAACCACAATATAGTTTTAAAATTTATGACACATTTTAACTGTGGTCCTTGTTTTTTACTATTCTTATTTTCCTGTTTTTCTAGCATATTTCTTCAGTTTTAAGGGCATAATTTCATGCAATTTTACCAGTTTTGAAAATATATAAATTGGTAGCCTTGTAATTAACATGTACTCTGATCTACGCAGTTAAAGAATAATTATTTGTTTATTCACCAGCTTTAATTTCAACATTGAATGACTATATAACTTTCCACTCTAGGCTCAGAACACTCAATAGGTAGGTAATTTAAACAAAAATACTTTTTTAACAAAGTAGGCTATAACTAATTAGCTTACCTAACAAACAAAATACCAACCAGCCATATTGTCTTCCAAACTAAATTGAATAGTTATATAAAGACACAAAAAAAAAGTCTAAAACAACCCCATTTATCTCTTTTGTAGCAAAGACAACTCTTGCAAATGTATAATTATCATTTAATCTTGTTTAATAAATGTTAAAAATCTTCTAAAGAAATAACACTAAGAATTATCACAATGTAGAGATCACAGCTCTAAGTGGTGTTAGCCTCACAAAGATATTAAAAGGCATTGTTGCCAATTTGGTGGAAAATAATTAATTTTAGCAGCATTATTAATTAATGTTTAAATTATTTTGTTTTCTACCTGGCAAGCTTTGCCTAGCCTTACACATGTAAATATATTAATATTTGGATTTATAATGATAAAATAATTTAAAATTTTGAATAATATTAATCAAATTAACCAAACAATTTAATTTCTGTATGATGAAGTTATACAGCACAAAATTTTTATTGCGAGTCAACATTATAATGCAAAGAAATTAAGATATAAGCCAAAACACAAAATATAGCTGATATTTATGTTTGTAGGTTTCTCTTGTGAGTAGAGTAAGTTTTGTTAAACTTATCTACTAATTATTTAAAATGATCAAACTTTATAAAACCTGGTATTATATAATTTGCCATCTTTTTAAGTAAACTCCACTTCCAACAAACAACAACAACAACAACAACATAATAATAATAATCTTTAGTAATAATAAATAATAATAATGTTGTTGATGATGATAATAATAATAATAATAATAATAATATAATAATAATAATAATAAAATAAAGAGATATAGCCTATTTTAACTAAACAAAAAATAAAAAATAGATTTTATATAAGTATGATATAGGGCCACGTGGTGTAGGTCTAATTGTGGGACACTAATTAAACTTTGTTAATTTAAAGTCCTAATTCTTTTGAAAAAATTAATGTAATATTTAATATGAATGTAATAACAAAAACAATAATTTAAATTTAATATCTTTTTTCATAAATAAAAAAAAAACATGTGTCCCACATTTACCTTGCAGATTGGGGTAATAGAGGGACACGATGATAACTCAATAACCAACTGAGTTAGTAGAAGACTGAGTCAATAGTGGGCCAGAACAAGGTCATATTTTATGAATTAATTTTTTTTACAGATTTTTAATATACCCTACTATTGTTTGCAAATTTTTACATTAAGAAAGTAGGTAGATTCTTCAACAATAGAAAACAACCATATTTGATGATAGAAAAAAAAAGTTTTATAACAAAACAAATTAGATAATATGTAGACACACTGAAATTTATATGACAAATAGTGAGTCAGGGCATGGCATTTTAAGTTTGAAGATACTAGCCAGAATAAAATCTTTGGTCACCATTATTTTATATTCATGATTATGAAAAATTAAAACCATTTTTAAAAGTATGTGTTTTAGCACTATAGGTTTTTGTGTAGCACTGCCTTTCTGCACTGAAGTGCCACTTGTCAATCACAGCTTTTGGGTTAAACTCAGGGAGGATCCATTTACAGAAATTCTGAGCAAATCATCTAGTGTCTCAGTCTTGACAAAGTTCCTCTAAGCTGTCTTGAGTCTTCTATGGCAGCTGAAGCCCCTCCCAGAGGAAGCTGTGCTCACTGGTAGAACAGCACAAAATGTGAGAATCTGAAGCAAATTGGTGAGTCTTGCTGAACACTTTTCATGATTTAATCTTCTTTAGCGTCTGATTCAAAGTCAGTGAAGAAAACAAAAGTTTGTACTCTGCCCACTATGCCAACAAAAGATTTGCTTTCTCATCAAAGAGGCTTGGGTTTGAGTACATGAAGATCTTCTTTATTTCTTCCATCCCAAATTGAAAATTATTTTCTTTCAAAAGGCAACTCAACATGTCGAAAACATGCAGAGATGTAATCACATCTGTTGATATATATTGCAATCTTTCTGTGATAGCCTATATACTTTTGCAGAGTTGATAAAGTTTCCTCTTAGAGTCTGAAACTCTTGGCTAACCACTTAATAGTGTGAATATTAACTCAGTTGAAGAATTTCTTCTCCTAGAACTTTTGCTCTTTCTCTTAACAGGTGAAGTCTTATACCAGAGCCATGGTAGAAATGAGTTATTCCTAACAACTGAATCAAATGTTTTAATGCACATGCATCCAACACAGCTAACTTCAAGCGGTGTGCAAGGCAGTAAAAGTTTATCAGTTCATGACAAATAACTTTCATTTACACAGCCAATCCTGATTTGTGCTCAACTATATTTGCACCACCATCAGTACCCAAGCCTATAATATAACATTTATTTCTGAATTCATTTGGGCCTATGATTTTATCTAAATAATCAGTTATGGCTGTGAAATAACCAGCAGAAGTAAAATTTGGTAGCTCTATTACTCCTAATATGTCCTCTTTGATATATTATTTTTATTATTATTATTATTATATTATTATTAGCACCGCGTCTTACTACCCGTTCGGGTTGTACGCACTTACACTAATGTGTAATGGTGGGGTGATTGTGAGATGAAATGAAGGACCTACAGTTTAACGTGGAATCCGAACCACGGTGGAGGCCTGGCATTCCCCACATTCACAAGATGTCTTGTCAGATATTATTATAATTTGCATCCACATACCGAACATATACATTTGCATGTTCAACTGCTGATCTATCAGTGGAACCATCAATCAGAAGGTTGATTTATGTAATTTTATTTTTTATTTTTGCCTATATGATCCATTATAAAAGTTTAGCTATGAACTGAATAAAATTTCTACAATACTTTTAATTTACATACTTAGTTAAAATATTCACATTTAATTTTCGAGCTAATCACTGTAGAGCTACAAAGTCTTTAAACAGCTTCTCATCTTAGCTTTCATGCTTAGCTTAATAGTCATGAAATAAATTTGTGAGATGAGAAAACATCTGGTGGTCCAGTTTTTTTTAACAAATTTTGCCATCGGTGTTTCTGTTGAGCATTCTTTTGCCTTTGCACTGGCAACCTTTTCACAATGGACTTTACTACAGAAAAGCCTTGGACACAATTTTTATCAACGTTACTGATAGGTTCCTGTTTACAAAATGTGTAAGCTGAAAAATTTGTTGCATCGTCATACAACAGCCAATCAAAATGGCTTAAACAGTCTTTATTAAATTTCCTTTTAAATGGAAGTGATATTGAATCACTGTCACATTTTCTTCGACAATTTTTACCAGAGCTGGAAGATGAGTTAAGCTGAAAACTGCTATTAGCTGATTCAAACTCAATAGCCTTGCTTTGTTTCACTAATGGATTCACTTGGGGAGTGTTAACATTTCTGCAAGCATCTTTATCACAACCTTTTTATTTTGATATATTATCCCTATTAAAAAGGACTGTTTGTTAGTTTGCCTTTTCTCCATAGCAATAACTTAAATGAATATAACTAAATCACTATTAGCACTATAATCTCCAGCAGAACCAAGAAAAAGTTAGACCGCACTCACGGGACAGCAACTAAAATACCACACTGGACCAGGTTAAAAAATATACAATTTCAAATTCACATTTATTATTTTGAATAACCAATCATAAATGATTGCCATTTGCTACATATCTTAAAGAGCCAATCAGAGCCGCCCCGAGAATTCCAAATGTTACCGATCAATTCTGACTATAATTTGATGTAGTATAGTCAAAGAACGTAAACAGAGAAGAAGTGAAAGCTTCCGTGGATGTAATGTAAAACCTTGATTCCACAACTTCTTGTAATCAAATGCAAAGAGAGAGAAATTACAGTGTGAGATCTTCATGCGGTAGGCACACACAAAATGTGCTTTTCTTCTGAGAAGTTAAGGTGGGAGGAGGGTGTGACTCAGCAGTTTTTTCTTCCGATGGAAGGGAAACGTCGTCGCCCGAGAACAGAGGTTTGAAAGCGGTCGTTTTCCAAGGCACTTACACACGCTGGTTTGAGACACAAGAATCTGAGCCTATATCATTTGGGTGTGTTTGAAACACATTTTAAATAACCAAATTTTAGTCACCAGGCTCAAATGTTTGGCCGCCAATGGCGACAGGAAATTTCATGCTTTGATTGAATTACAGAAAGAAAAAATCCTTTCAAGTTGACTTGTTATTTATTAATGTTTAACAAAATTATCTAGCTAAAGAAAGTTCTTAAATTCAAGCAAAATTGTCAATTATTTTTTATAACATCAATTGCATTTGAAAATTCATAGTGGATGTGATCCTCATAAATGATAAATTTAGGTTGAGGTTTTTTTTTATAAAATCACTATGATTAATCATCGATATGTTGTCCTTATTTACTCTGAATGTCATCTTTGTAGAATCAACCCATTTTAAACACATTATTTCACAATCTTCATACTAAATCTTATAAAGTTAGTAAAATCATCATCACTTCCCCTACTTTTTTATTCTTCCATTTCTTCTTCACTATTTGTATCCAATTATTATTTATTTTGTGGTTTTTAAGTTTAACATAATTTGGGTTCCCTATTTCTGATTTCTTTAGGGTTATTGGATGATTTCTTACTTATTTCTTGTAAGAATTCTTCTGGTGTGATTACTTTTGCCTCACAATCCATTTTTCTTCTTTTTAAGGTGCAGGGTTTTTTCCTATTTTACTTATTAGCAGGTTTTAGAAAGATGGTAGTTGATTTACCTGTTCATGAAAAGAAATATATATGGAGAATTGACTTGAATCTGGAACATTGCTGGGACCAGTTCTTCAGTTTGATCAGCTTGGCATAACCTTCTTTGTTCAATTTCCAATATATATATTGTTTGAGTCTGCTTCTGGCATTTCTTTACGATTATATTGCTCAAGTTCTGAGGGAAAGGCCTAATTGTTGCGAAAATTCCAGTGCTTTCAAAACCCTTCTTGATAGTTTCTGGTGTTAGAGCATTGTGCTAAATTTCACACAAAAGATCTACGAGTTCAGCGTTTTGCATTCTTCTTTGGTTTAATTCATTACACTCAGTAACCTTTCTGTCCCGGCCCTGCTTTAGTGGTCGAAATCCAAACTTATCCAATGGTTGAAGGTCTGTTGTATATGAAGGTAGTTTAATTAATTTTTTATATATATATAATTCTTTCCTATTTCATTTTCTATTGTTTTGGGATTTAAGTGGGTTACATGTCCATCAAATATTAATAGAAGGGGCCTTTCTTTCACGGTTTTGCAAAACTGAACGAAATAGTCATAGAAAATATTGTTGCTGTAATATATCATCGTTATGATACTGCATACATGGTTCCAGAAAGATTATTTTCTCCTTTCCATGAAGTCCACATTTTCTCAGCTTTATGTATTATCATAGGTGGTAATAAGTCATCTGCATCTGAACAACACGCCAATATAGGTGTGTTGTCCTTACCAGTACCGGTATGCATTATTGTTCAATGAACTTTTTGTCCTTTCATTTTAATCCCTTTAAGACTTCTTGGGTCACTAAAAAATCTACTTATCTAAATTCCAGATATGTTTATTTCTTTAATGGTTTGCTCTACTAGGTCATAAAGCCCGTACACCAAGAAAGGATCAGAAGTATTCTGTCTTCTTGATTTGAAACCAATCATCCTCAAGCTTATTATTTCTAAATGGGTTAACAAACTCATGTTGTTATACATATTCTTGCACTACACTTTTTACATCTTCTTTTGAAAGTGGAAATCCCGACTTTGAAAGAACAGAAAGATGATTTGATAACTCTTTTTAATGTGTTGGTGAAAGTACAGATTTCCTTCCTCTGAGCTTTGAAGATGAATCCAATATTTTTCTAGCTAAAGCTGATTTAAAAATTTATAGTTTTTAGCAACACTTTGAATTGATTTCTTATCTTGTGTAACTTCATGAAATGCTTTAGCTAACGTCTCTGAAGAATAGCATTCACCTTTATATTTGTAATTACAGACCAATGTATCACTTTTTGCAAACATACTTAGACCAGCTTGATTTTTATTTTCTTAAAACACTGCACACATACTTAAATATCTAGTAGGCTTACACCAAAACATTGATAACCTGAAGCCAAATGAAAATCTGCTAGTAGGCCGCTATAAGCCACTACAAAAACTGTTTCACAATTTCCCCACTACTGTCCCATAATTGCCCCAAAAGTTGTCTCACAATTGACTCAAAACTTTGGGTGAGAATGGCTATTTCCTAATTTTTCTGGATTATGCTTTTTTTAGTAAAGTTTCCTTAATGAATCCCCTTTATTTTAGTTAAAAAAAATATTGAATATAGCTATAACCACAACTCTTCCAAAAATGATTGTTGTGTAAGAGCATATTATTTTAAGGATTATTTTAAGGCTTATTCTGGCAGGAGGTTATCCCACGCTTGTACATTTCCTGGGAAGTCAAGAGTGTTGAATTGCCATCCTGCTGAGAGTAACATATAGCTCATATAGCTTGCATCCTGTTGACGAGAGAGCACGGTGCGACTGATGGACCTTCCTGGCTGGTGTGAATTGAGATCAGCAAGTTTGTGTGTGAGAAGAACACACGTTGTTGAATGTTGGAAGACATGCTGGATGAATGTGTGGTAGAGTAGCTGGTTAGACGAGGTGACAATATAACATGTGATCTGGCGGTTCACCCCTGCCGCAGGGTCGATGGGGGCTCTCTGAGTAGTTTCGCGAGTCTCGTTATCACGCCTGCTTCCTCATCACGGGGATTACCTTATACTTATGTATTAGTTTAGCATCCGACTAAAGTGATAAATATATCTTATTGGACTTCTGGCCTCATTCCCCATGAACTATCCATCCCGACCCATACCACTCGGGGTCCATCCCAACCATGTAACACCCTAGGGTGCCCCAGTAGTGTAGTAGTTAGGGTTGGCTACCGGGCACCCAAAATAAAATAAGGACGTTAGAGTTGTCCAATAAAAAAACAAAATGTTCAAGCCAAACAGTTTAGAGTGCTCTTTCATAAGTTTTATATTTATTCCCTAAATAGTACCTATAAGACATTTAATTATTGTATGTGATAGGCAACAAGTAAAACAAGTTCTTAAACTTTAAACAGACAAAAATTTAATATATAGTTGAAACTAATTACCATGGTCCTTTTTTGCCCCATATTTCGGCTTTCCCACAATTACCACACATGACCATACAAGGTATTATTACCGTCTATTTAACCTTTAGCATAGTAAAATTAGGCCTACTTTAAAAAATATTCATATAAAAAAATAAAAGAAACTAATATGGTACAGGCCTAGCTGTTTTTAATATTTTAATTTTATTTATAGATAGTTAAGTAGGCCTAATTATTAGATTTAATATTTAACTTTGATTATTCAGATAAGAAACCTAAGAATTGTACCTTTGTGACAATTTAAAAAAAACCTCAAAAATCGCAAAATGTATAATACTATAATTATGGTCACAAAAATGCAGGGAATCCAATGATACTAAATTCAAGCTAGGTTAGTGACCAATACAAAACCAAACTTACTTAAATGATGTAGAAACAAATATAGTTGATGAATTTGTAAAACTGTATGACTGAAGCTTTACGGTATATTATAGTCAATTAATGCATGCAATTAACTTCTGCATCAAACACACTTGGCTCTCTATCATAACAAACAATTTTCTTGAAAATGGTGAACTAATCTTTACAGATTTCAAATCCAGCAAACTCACACAATGTTACAATAGATATCCATTGAAAACGTAGTAGACTAAAGATATGAGCAGACACACCTACTAGACTTCATCAAACAAAAATATTTTAAAATGAGTTAATAATTTAGGGATAAAAAAATGTAAACTTAAATATTTTGTTTCTTTCCAAACTAAATTAACATTTATTAAGGTAATTACTCGGATAATTTGATACAACCTTGCTACTAGCCTATTACATTTGCCGATGCGAGTCTCAATATTTAGAAAATAAAACTAGGCCTATTTGAATTTCATAGTATGCCATATTATAAGGAATCATGGATCAAACGTTAATGGTAGAGTATGTTCATGTTTGGACATATGTTTTATACAGTTTTCTAAATTTTGTAAAAATAAAATTTAAAATATAGTCCTAAATATTTTCATTAGTAATTCGTCATTTTCTCACAAATAAAACGGTAGCATTAAATTGTTAATTATTGTATATCTTAGGTGAAATAGTGTATTATATTATATGGTGGTTATGCATCATTATCGATTATTCCAATAGACTTAAGAACACATTCTTTGAACAGCTGCTCAAACTACTTTACCATAACATATTTTAACAGATAAACATACTGTTGATGTTGAATATAAAAAAATGGTAGCTCTTTAATTTGAACATGCAATAGTTTTGTAAAAACTCTATTGCATTATTATTTTTAAATAAAAAAAAAACTCACAGGTAACCTAAAATCAACATGTTCATTTGCAAACCAAAGTAAGTATTTTTTCCATACATTTTTACTCATTTTAAGCAAATATACTTATTATTTTTATTGTTCTAGTTACATTCTAATTAAAAGTTTAAAATTTCATTAAATTTAACACATCATTTCAGGGTAGTAAAGTTGTGGCTAAGTTCAGTAAAGTACGTATTTGACGTATTATACTACTTTATTAGGCTGAACTATTCCACAATCCACATCCACAATAGACTATGAATATATTACCAACAGGGGAAAACAAATATAACTAACACAAAATTAGTTCAGAAAATAATTATAGAGATAACTCTAGAACATTTATTTTTACTAAAAGGAAAAACAAATGTTAAAAAATATTTAACATTATGTATGAATGGTTTTGTTTATTGGTTTTTTGTAATTTTATTATCATTGGGGTGAGTATATCTAAAATAATGTGGCTGGGTGAAAACCAATAATTAATAGGCCTATCCAGTAATCGATCTCACTTTCCTAAATGTATGTAACAAGTTAATGAATGAACTACGCCTACATTAGGATGTTTATATGTATACGAACCGATTTTGGTTATTTTTATAAACAACCCCCAACATAACAGGAGCACCAGGACCACCAGGGCAAGTGGAAGGGCCGGGACGTGGAGCGCAGGAGCCCTCCTAAGAAGTCGGCGCCCAGGAGCGGTCACTCCTCTAGCCGGAATGACGGCCTCCCGGCACCATCATCCGGGTCTGAATCGGGTAAGCCGACGCCTTCTCTACCCTTGTCACGTGCGATCCCCCTAGCTGTGGCTCTGCCGCAGAAACCTCTAGGGCAGAGACCCGTGGCGGGCAAGGGCCCCAGGGGGGCACAGGCAGCCGCCGGTGCCCCCCCGGGGGTACCCGCACCTCAGTCACGGGCCCCTCCCAGGGTTCGGGTGCGATCCTCAAGGATCTCCTACTCAGCGACAGGGCCAATGCCGTCCCTGAGAGAAGCGGGACCCAAAGAGTCTCGGTGATAGTGTGTGAAGGGGACTTCCGATTGAACCCCTTCACGGCCACCAAAGCGCTCAGCCGTGGACTCGGAGGTGATCTCCGGATCAAGTGGTCCTCCAACAGGGTGACGTTCTCTGTCTTCACCCTGGAGGATAGGACCACTCTTCTCGAGAGACTCATCTCTCAGGGGTATCAACCCTATACTTTCCCTCTGGACAGTGAGAGAGACGGTAGGCTCGTGGTCCGCAGTCTCCCATTGTGGACCCCCACTCAGGACATCCACTCAGAGCTCACTGAGATGGGCTACGCAGTGAGGAGCGTCACACGCTTGGGTGCGCGCGCTGCTGGCAGGATCAGCTGGAGAAGCCGTATCCTTTGTTCCTTGTAGCTCTGGTTGGACGCCAGCAGTTGCAAGCTCTGACCAAAGAGACGGTTATCTCGAAAGTGCGAGTCACTTTCGAATTTTCCGGAGGAAGAACCTAGCCCAGCAGTGCCATCGCTGCCAAGGGTTTGGACACCCCTCCGTGTCCTGTTTCAGAAGCTGGTCAAGTGCGGAGGTGCACACAATTCAGCCGCCTGCGAGCGTCCACGCTCGGAACCCGCTAGATGGCCAATTGCGGTGGCCCTACCCCCAAAATGCCGGCATCTGCGAGGTGCGAAAACGGTTTGTCGACTCGCGCAAGAGCTCGACTCCCGCTGGCGCACCACTGCCATCCAGACCCCAATTTCGTCCGGTACCCTCCCCCCCCCCCCCGTCCATGCCTGGGACTTTCCCCGTCTTCCGGGAGGTAAGTAATATGCCGCGACGCCGGGCGTCCAACCGGCGTCTTGGCACCTGCCGCCACCCCCGCACTTCTGCCCGTGCCCCCCCCCCCCTTCCTGCAGCAGGGACCGCTGATCTCAAGTCCCTGATCCACACTCTCACCGAGATATGGGAGCTTTTCCACTCGCTCCGTATCTGTGAGAAACTCCCCTACCGAGGGAGTGTCTGACTCGTTCGTGACCGCCCCGGACTGGGGGGGCCAGATTCAAATACTTACCGAAGTGTATCAACTCTGTTTGATTGATGAGGTCAAACTCCTTCTCTGGAATTGTAAATCGCTGGTCGTTAGGTTTCCCGGCTTTTCCAGATGATGACCGACATGGATGTCGACGTGGCGTTTCTGACGGAGACGTGGTTCAGAGCGAACACCGTCTTCCAGGTTCCGGGCTTCTCCGTCTATCGGGTGGGACTGAGGTGGTCACCGGAGGGGGGGAGGGCGTGGCCCTGGCGGTTCGGTCTCACCTCCAGCACCACTGGACGGCCGTCCCGGGGCTCTTGTCCCTGGAGGCGGTCGCCGTGCGGCTGTTGGGTGCCGCGTACTCCGTCACTCTCATTTGCGTTTACGGTCCACCTGCAGTGGTCCTGCCGCTGGCCGATTTGGCCGTATTGCGCGCTCTCGACGCTAGCGTTGTGCTAGGGGCGACTTTAATGCCAGGCACGTCTCTTGGGGGTGCGTGGCGTCTCAAGCGCGCGGTACGGTTCTGAGGAGGTTCGTCGACAGGACCGGCCTATTTATCCACCATCCTCATCTGCCCACCTACTTTCCCGATCACCCTCGACACCATCCCAGCTACCTGGACCTGATCATGACCACGAGGAGGCCGTTTCTGACACCTCTGGTCACCCATCTCTCCTACTCCTCCAACCACAATCCTGTGACCGGCGTTATGCGATTTATTACCCTCCAGACAGACGCGCCGCCATTGTTCAACTACTGACGTGTGGATTGGCCTAGATTCCAGGCTAGGTTGAACCACGTTGTGGCCCCAGCCACTCCCATACTCAACGTGGGGGAGTTTGACCGGCAGGTTCAACTCTTCACCATCTCCCTCCTGTCGGCGGCGGAGTCAAAGACTCCGATCCAACGACCCCCCTTGTTGGGCCACCCGCTTCCCCCCCCCCAGACCTGATAGATGACATGAGGCTCCGTGATAGAGCGCGTGTTCTATGGCAGAGAAGTCGTCTCCCCCGTGTCCAGGAGATATACGTCGCTTTCCGCTCTCACTGTCGGTGCAAGCTTAGACAGTGGCAGAGGACCACTCTCGACACAAAAGATCTCTCTCTGTAGCGTCATCTGAAGGGATACGTCGCAAGAAGGATCTGATCCCCGAGCTCCACGTGGTGGGCGGGTTGGCGTCCTCCGCCACAGACCGGTCAGAGATCTGGTGGTAGGATTCCAGGCCAGCTTCGCGAGGTGACCGGGATCACCGGAGAGAGAGCAAGTGGATACCCCGGGGCACTTCCTTCCCCCTGTGCAGGTCAACCCCCGTACCCCGACTTGCGGCTGGTAACCCCCTCTGAGCTGACCAGGAACCGTGGCGAGGCTTCGCGCCGCGTCCGCTCCGGGTTGGACCGGATATCCCCCCTCCTCCAGGCCAACCTCCCTCGTAAAGCCTTCGTCCTTCTTCTACGTATCCTGAACGCAATGTTTATATTGTTGTACTTTCCCGCGCAATGGCGGGTGGTGGTTGTCATCCCTATCCACAAGCTCGGGAAACCGCCCAATACCCTACTTCCTATCGTCCTATCTCTCTACTCTCTTGCGTCGGCAAAGTCGCCGAAGACTGATCCTGGCCCGACTGGAGGCTTGGCTGGAGGTGCACCCCTCCTGCTGGATCACCAGTTCGGTTTCCGGAAAGGCCTGTCTACCACCCACGCCGTCGCCAAGGTCGTAGACTTGGTGATGGAAGCGTTCAACGAGCGTCGCCATTCCGGCTTCGTTCTGTTGGACGTGAAGGGTGCTTTCGACAGTGTGAGCCACCGAGGACTTCTCACGGGACTTGCAGAAACCGGAGTTCCCGCCCTCTGCTTCATCTCCTTCTGTCTTTCCTCCAGGACCGCTTCTTCAGAGTGGGCGTGGATCACCATTGTCGACCCCTCGTCCTATAGTCTCTGGAGTCCCCCAGGGCTCCTGTCTCTCCCCCCTCCTCTTCTCCCTCTTCGTGCGTGACGTGCCCATCCCTCGGGGAGTCTCCCTCTTTCAATACGCCGACGATACCGCTATCCTGGCGACCTCCCCCGATGCCGCGGTGATCTGGGCCAAGCTCACCATGGCATTGCGGGGGATAATCCCTTACCTTGGCTAAAAATCCCTAGCCGTGAACGGCACCAAAACGTTGGCTATTCTGTTCACCCACCGCAGACCGGGTCCGTTGCAGCCCCTCCGCGTCGTGGGAGAAGCGGTCCAGTGGTCGCAAACGGTGAAATACCTGGGTGTGTCGCTGGACCGTCGCTGCAACTGGGACTCGAACCTGAGAGCGTCTGCAGGAAGAGCGAGGGGTGTAATGCTAGGACTGGCCCCTCTCCTGTGCCCAGCCAGCCCGTTGAACCACGGCCATAAGATTAGATTATTCCAGGCTTGTATTATGTCCCTCCTTCTCTACGCCGCGCCTGCATGGGCTTACCTTCCCCGCTACCGCTTCTCCCCGCTCCGAGCGGTTTATCACCTCTTTTTGAGGTTGATGCTCGGACTCCCACCCCCCCCCCCCCCACGCACCCACACCTGAGTCCTGCTAGACTTGTCTGGCCTCCAACCCTGGACGTGATCATCCACGAGTTGGCAGTGACTTTTTCTCACGAGCGCAGGCCAGTCCTAACGCGATCATCAGGGTTATCGGCGATTACGCTCCCCCCCGCCATCGTCCACAGACGCAGCAGAGACGATGTGGTGGGCCCCCCGCCGGGCACGGATGACCGGGGAGGTAGTCTGTGGCGTTGAGGAGCGATTGCTCCTGTCCAAGGCCTGAGGCCGACTTCATCAGGACGCGGCTCCGGTGCTCCACGAGTTCTCCCGGTTGGCGCTCCACCCTCCTCGTGTGCGCGTGTGTCCGAGTGCTAGGCCCCAGTCTAGGTCTTTACATCCATCATTATTTTTCACATACAGTTCACAGCAATAGACCGAATCAAACATGATTAATACAAACAGTCACAAACATTTACAGAAACTCTTGCAACAACCATATTAAATCAATATCAACCGATAATTTTCCATGTTGAGTTGAGTGTATGTTATAATGTCGTCCTCGTGAGTGTTTTGTTTAAAACTCATTGTGTGTTGTTCCTTGGCGGTCCTCCACCAGAGGGCCGTGGTGCCCCTGTCTAGTTTCCCAGTCACTCGATCTGTTCATCCTCCCGGTACTCCATCTCACTCTCAATTACCATAGTCATCTTCCGCTTCACTTCCTACATGTCCCATCAACGTCCGGTCACCCATCCTTCAATGTTTTCTACCCTGTCATTCTCCCTAAATGTATAAATGTATATATTATAAGGTCTCTGTCGACCACATACTGGCGATTGGGTGGGTTTTTTTAGTAAATTTTCCCGCCTGTACGACCCTGGATAGCTATAATCAGCCCGCCAGGACGACAAAGATTTTCATTTTTAGCGTGTATTTTGTTTCTATGTTAGTTAACGTCCGAGGGCCCCATCGGGGCTGGTGTTCGTTTTATATGTCATTTATATTCATTGTTTATACATGTTTATCATTACTTATTGCTACACAAAATAAATTCCTTTTAAACAAACAAACAAATTCTGAATAAAACACTAACTAACTAATGAGCCTATAACATACAAATCATAATGCTTTGGCCTAAACAGCGTAAAGTATATATTTTTAAAAGTAATATCTATCATTAAGCACATTTCTAAGGTGCTCCAGAACCCTAAACAAAATGTGTCTCAAGAGCACAAAGCGGGGCCCTGATAGTAAAGTCAATTCTCTAACTAACAATAGAGGTGTGCATAGGCCTAGACCCTACAGATCTGAACAATTTGACCCAATCTTGAGGAATAACAGGATTTTTTTTTTAAAGTAAAATCTTGCATCACACACTTCCTTAAGGCGCTACAGGACCCAAACCAGAATTTGTGTCAAGAGCACAAAGCAGGGCTTTGATAATAAAATCAATTCTCTATCCAAACATATTAGCGCGTATAGGCTTAGACCCTACATATCTGAACAATTTGACACAAACTTGGAGAAGAACAGGATTTTTTAAGTAAAATTCTACATTAGACACTTCTTTAAGGCACTCAAGCACCCAAACCAGAATTCGTGTCAGGAGCACAAAGTGGGGCCCTGTTAGTAAATAAAATACTCTACCCTAACATATCCAATATATCCTAGCAATTTGACCAAAACATGGACAGAAACATTATTTTTAGACCACGCAGGCACCGAAGCGGGTAAGAGAATTTTAATACTAGATAAAAAAACATTTTTCCAGATTAAAATCTTGATACTATGCTTATTGTTATCGATAATTTTCGTTCGATAGTAAGTTTTTTTTATATTCCTATGTTTATTTGTAATTTTACTATCATTGAGGTGAGTGCATCTAAAATAATGTGACTGGGTGAGGACAAATAATTTATAAGACTACCTTGTAATCGATATCACATTCCTAAATGGATGTAACAAGTTAGTGAATGAACCACGCCTACATTAGGATGCTTATATGTATACAAGCCGATAATGACTCTTTTCATAAACAAATTCTGATTAAATAACTAACTAATGAGCCTATAACATACAAATCATAGTAATTTGGCCTAAACCGCTGTAAGTATACATACATATATACTATATATATTTTAAAGTAATATTTATCATAATATGTGCTTATTAAAGGCATTCAGGACCCAAAACAGATTTGGGTCAAGAGCATAAAGCGTGTCCATAATAGTAAAGCACTCAATGTACAAAATTGAGAGAGAGAGGAGTCAAAAACATTGGGAGGGGAAAAAAAGGAAACAGTTGGAAAAATATCATGAAGGAAATTTAATAATAGTAAGAATATATTTAAAATTTATCTATTAGTCCTAAACCAATTTTTCCATGGCCCACTCTCCAATATCCTTGTAAGTTACAAAAGAAAACGTTAAAAAAAACAGGTACGTATACATTTTTACAATCTAATCTAAACAATTAACATGAAATAAAAATATAAGATATTATACATAGCAATATAATTAAATAGTTATTTTCATACAATTAATATTAAAAGAAAATATATATTTAACATAAATCTTACTAAGCTCTGGTAGTGCTATCTAGGGTTGTGTTCTTGAATCGCCAGCTCCTCTTAGCTCACAGTGCGGTGGCTTGATCGGTTAGAGTGAGCTTGTTCGGTCACCAGCAGATGATACGTAATAAATTGTAATAAAAGTAAAAATAAAAATATATACCTTATTACATTATATTAATGTATACGTGGAACCCCCTTTAGGGTGGTACAACAAATTCCAGGAGGTCCAGCATATTCCAGGGGGTTCTAGACCCCTAGGACTTCCACGCTTTCTACACCCTTGCCAAGGATGAAGGGGGTGGGAGTCATTTTCCAAGCTATACTATTTATGAGCAGCTTTCGTCTCTTAGAAATCCAAACAGGGAAGTGTAAGGGATGTTAAACTTAGAGAACACATATGACATAGAGGGTGATAAACCAAGGCAATTAACCTAGATTCATGTACAATCCATTAACCCTGAAAAATAGTGGTCTTACGTCTACGTATTACACTATGACCCTATATTATAAGTTGTGGCATATATTGAATCATTCAAGTTAAGCATGTTACCTTTAGAGGTAAACGGATGGTCCCAGTGGCAGCTCATAGCTAAAATTAGTGGGGGTGCTGCTCCAGAAAATTTTAGCTTTTGTCTGAAATTGTGTAAAAGGAAAAAAACATGTATAAAAAGAAAATTTAGTCAGGAACTTGATAAAATCTTAACAAAAAACCAAACATTTTTATTTACTTTAACTTAAATTGTTACAGTTCAAGCTTGATCTATTCATTTACAAATGAAATCCATTCTTATTGTTATAATTTGCCCAAAAAGTTCAATAATTTTCTTCTTGATCTCTGGATGACAATTGAGGAAATTTTTCTCCATTGAAAGTACTGCAAGCGCATTTAGTATTTTTGTTAAATAAAATAACAGAAAAAAAATTAATCAAATAGAATAGCTGTAAGCAAAATAATAATCTAATTCTACACTCTTCTACACTTGATCACATTCAAGAATATGGTACACGGTTTTTAAGCACAACACACGCTGAGTAAAAAAAAACTTCCTTCCACCATCACGTCAGAGCAACAATGCTCTCTCTACCTGGCAGTCCCGCCTTCTTCCCCACCCCCGCCTATGTGTGCATGCGCACAACAGTCACTGGCACTGTGAATCACACAGTTCCATACAAAGATTTTTGTATATTTTTGTTAAACTGGGCGATGGCTACTGAAGTAATGACATTAAGCTTAAGGAATATATATTGTACTATAAAAATAAAGAAAGAATTAAAGAAAAAAGGACTCATTATATTAAATGTTATCGGTAGTATCAAGTGGAAATAGGGGGTGCTGCATTCCGCAGTGCCTATACACAAGCCACCACTGGATGGTATATCGATTTTCCCGAAATCTCTTACAACCAGATAAAATCAGTTAGCAGGCTGGATCCCACCTTGAAATCAGGCTGTCACTTTTACAATAGACTATACTGGTGATGCTGGGCCTTGAATCCCGGTTAGTTTTTTTATTCTAAAAGTGTTTTTAGCTTTTCCTCCACGCAAATGCAGGTATATTTATTTAAAATTTATTCTTACTTACTAACGTAATTTATCATACGTGTATAATCTGAACAGGCAGTAAGATGTGGCGAAGGAAAAAATGGTACATTTTTGGAAGTAGGCTATTTGATGTAATTTCTAATCAACACATTTGTTTAATTTGTGTAAATTGTTCATTAAGTTTAGATAGCTTGTACATTTTGTTCAGTAACGATTTGCACACAGTATTTTATCACTAAATGTTTAGTACACAATTTTATAGCCAAGTTTAAATATGATCAAATATTTGAAACACATTCCTAATGATAAAATCAAAATAAAAATAAACCTACTTAATTTATGGCATGAGGAACTCAATAGTTCATTGCCGCATTTACAAAAGTACGCCACCTATCCCTATCTTAAGCTAGTTCTATCCAGTTCACTTCATTACACCCTATCGCTTCTAGTTGAGTCTGGGGTCCTCTCAATGGTCTCTTCCCATTGGGTTTGCCGGTAAGCTGTGGTTGAACACATATCCCTGCAGGCCTGCTCATGGAAGGGTTTATGTTGGGACTTGGGTAGTTCCATCCACTCAATAGAGCATTTAGTGGGTGAGCCTTGACCTGCAAGAAGATGGGCAATGCCTTCTAAACGTTCTTTAATGTTTTGTTTTACTTCGTTGATTTCTTTATAACAAATGATACATATATGATCTGTACTATTAATTACAAGAATTAAAAAATAATCATGAACAATTTGGCTTTGTGTTTTAAATATGTACAAGATATGGAAATCATTAATTGATGTCATAATACCATTTTCAACAGGTTATATAGGCCCAGAAACGTTTTTAAGGTTCAAGTGAAAGTTTAAACAGAAGTTTTGAGTGTTATTCGTGATCGTTCGTCTGCAATACTATATCAGTTCTGTTGGTTTGCTTCTGATTCGATTGAACTCCAAAATTGTGCTTGAAATATCATCAGTTAATGATTCTTATAATAGTTCTGAAAATAGACTTTTTTAAATAAATATATATCAGAATTGAGTAATTTGTGTGGCAAAAAAGATAACCAACTATTTAATGTGTTATCGATAATAATTCAATGTTTTAATAAACCAGTACTCTTCACTGATGACCTAAAAATATACGATTTAATTGACTCATTAATGGATTGTAACTTTTGTAATCTGTCTTGGACAACATCACAGAATGGTGTAAAGTTAAGATCTGTCCCTTAACTTAAATAAATGTATAAAAATGACTTTTCCAAAGTAAAATAGTGTTATTACATTTGACTATATCTTATTGCTTCACTATTCGACGATTCCATGTATCTAATATTAAAGCCTTAGGTATCACCCTAGACTCCAAACTTACTTTCTCTACACGTATAAATATTACTTTTACAATAAGCACTCTAAATGTTAAGTTTGTTAGAAGAAACAAAAACACTTTACTGGCCCTAAAGCAAACCTTTATCTCTATTATTCTCTAGTACGAAACATTGAATTTGGTTAATTTGGTTCTATTATTTGATCTCTTTTTATAAAAAGTACTAATCTATTTCTTGAAAAAGTACAAAAACATGTTTGTTAAATCATTTTCCTATAATAATTAAGAAAATATAGTAGTCGTTCATGTTGAACATTGTTTTTTCCAGGTTCTAATGACTGTCAGCAGGTCATTCCTTCACTTTTTCCATGGCTGTCTTATTCTCACTAAAAACTAAATATGATAGTCCCCAGTTGTAGTTCATTTATCAAAGATACCACCTTCATATCTCTACACAAATTCCAATAGTGCTGTGAATTAACCAATAGCTTTTGGTGTATATCAAGGACACTCGTAGAACCCTGGATATGGTTAAAAAATATGAAATTCTTGTCCTGTGAAAAGATAAGCACAAACTCTTTGTATTGACATCAGAATTTAGAAACCTTAGAACCTTCTTCTAACAAATTTCTTGTAATCTAGAAGTGAATAGTTCTGCATTAGATTTACTTAATTCCAAGTCTCTCACCAAGTTTTTAAGTTGTGGTTGTGTAATAACATGAGATTTACCACAAATGTGTAAAAATATTCATTTTTATTCAAAGATTTACATGCCTTACATTTTAGGAAAAAATTGATAAAATCTAAGCATTAAAAATGTAAATCAACATCTACAGTCCCTATCTGGTTTCTCCACTCAACTCAGAAGCCATCCCTAGCACCTCTAAATTATTTCTGCCTGCCTATTGTGGTTCTAGGCTGAAGGTGCAAACCCAACAAACTGAGTTTTAAACTATTCTCTTTTGGCGTTTTATGATTAACACACAACTCGCACAAGCGTTAAAAGAGTGACTAAATTTAAGTAAATTACATACCTCCCGCAACTCCAAAATCATAACCAGCCCAGTCTTTTTGTGATCAATTTTGTTACCTCCAATTAGTGAGACTTGGTGGTTTTTATCTCTGGTGCAGAGTAATCTAAAGTTTTATTTGTCTAAAATTGTGTATTTTGTGTGATGAATATAATTTAGTAAATATCTCAAAATGATTAAAATAAAAAATATTGTTTTTTGTGCCAAAGCAAGATTTGTTTTTATCAAAGTTGAAACCAATTGATATTTGATTCGCCTTTAAATTTTTCTAAACTTTGCACACTCCTACTGAACTATGTCATATTTAGTAAGTTATTTAAAATATGTTTATAATATATCCAAGTATTTTCTTCCTTCAAAGATGCGAATGTTATTATGGGTGTCGAAACTGAGGAAATTTAACCTTTGATATTTCGAAGCTTCTTACACGCCTAGTGTAAATTATGTGAAATAATGAAAATGTACCATGATAGTATTATATTTGGTAAAGCTTGTGTTAAATGAGAAATTAAATATAATTATAAAATGATCACATATGCTAATAAAAACCTTCAAACAAAGACTTTGTGAGTAATTACAATAAAAACTCCAGATATTTCCTCTTTAAAGTGCCCGATGGTTCTGTTCTACCCGGGGAGCAATTTTAAACGGCTTGATCGAGGAATAAACCTAAAACTTTTGTTTTTACTGTGCCAATGCTCAACTAGTGAGCTACTAATGAATAGTCAATGCTCGGATCTTTTTTTTCACAAGTCATTTTAAGACGCCTCGTGAATATAGAAATATTAGCCATGAGCTGCTAATGACTATGATGACTCGTGGTTTTCACTACCAACATACCAGGTAATTTTGTATAGGGTTGATGTATTCTACAATTAAAATTGAAATAATTATATGTTTTTGAGTTAGGCCTTTGCACAATTTATGCTCACTATTTATTGAAAAATCAACAGATAATTCTTGTAATTCTCAGTGGTAGAAAGACAATTAAAGCTAAGAGGCCTAGTTTTTAATACTGTATTTTATTCAAATAATTGTAAATGTATTTTTATTTCAAAATGCTAAAACATGGACACAAGAGCTATTTTGATTTGAAATAATTGAATATAAATGATGTGTCAAAAAACCCATGACTAAGCCTGACTACAGAGTTAAGTATCAATCAAAAGCATTTTATTAATCTTATTATAATATCCCAAATCCGGCCAACTAGTCTGGTTTGCTTATGGGATTGTCAGGGTTTGTATTCTGACACCCACCGCACACCCTAATGGTGTTCCCAATATTTCCTTGGAAATTAGCTTACCTTTTCTATAAATTTGACCAGCCTATTAGTGTAATTAAAATGTATATCTTCACGCAAACGGGTAGTAATATGACAAGCAAAAAAAATCTAATCAAAATACCCCCATAAAATGAAAGTTAAAAAAATATCATGAAACCCTCCCCTGTGATAAGTTTAATATCTCAATAATCAATCTAATAAAAATTACCAGTTGTTATAATCCCCATTTTTCTAAAATGAGGGGTTAAAAATTAAGATACCTTCTCTCTGAAGTACATTCAAATTTCCGCTTCAAGTTTTAGTTTCAAGCGCAAAATCTACGAGCGCTAGTTTTGTGGTTCTACTTGATAATCTTGGAGTGACGTTTCTAATTTCTAAACTACTTCCTTATCTTTGGGCGTCGTTCATGTTCACTTGATCTGTGCGTTGCATAGTTAACCAATAATATAAACAAATAGGATCCTTCTAATTAAAAACTATATTTAAGTCTTATTATAATCGCAAAATGAGTTTATTTAGATCATCTAAATCAATAATAAATGGTGTACTACTAGACATCTCTGGGGTCTTGAAAGATGGAGGTTCTGTAATACCAGGATCATTGGAAGCATTTCACAAACTTCAAAACTCTGGCTTGCCTGTTAAGCTTTAACTAATGAAACACAGGAAACAAAGCGTTCTCTAGCCCTAAATTTATATTCTCTAGGCTATGATGTCAATGAAAGAGATATATTACCACCATGTCCTGCTGTAGTAAAGTTATTAAAAGAACAAGGTTTAAGACCTCACCTTTTGGTTCATCCAAATGTTCTGGGAGAATTTCAAGAGCTTGACCAGAGTAACCCTAACTGTGTGGTGATTGGTGATGCTTCAGATTATTTTACTTATAAAAATTTGGACACAGCTTTCAAAACTCTGATTAATATGCCTAAGCCAAGGCTTTTCACCTTGGGTCGGGGTAGATATTATAGAGACCAGTCCGGCCTCCTTGTTCTGGATGTAGGTGTGTTCACTGCAGCTTTAGAGTATGCAGCTGATGTGAAAGCAGAAGTTATTGGTAAACCTCAGCCAGATTTCTTCCATTCTGCAATTCTTGAAATGGGTATAAAGCCAGAAGAAGTGGTGATGGTTGGTGATGATGTGGTGTCTGATATAGGAGGGGCCCAAAGTTGCGGACTTAAAGGAGTGTTGGTGAGGACGGGTAAATTTCGTCCTAGTGATGAATTTCACCCTAATGTACAACCTGATGCAATTGTTGACGACTTGGCTGGAGCTGTTCAACTTATTCTTGATACTAGAAATAATTATTCCTTTTCTTGATTCTTTAAATTTTGCCTACCTGACCATTATAATACTGTCTTTTGCTGTGCGAAAGCAGGCAAATGATTAAAAATCCATTCAGAGCTCATTAAAAGCACAGTCCTAGGCACCAATAACCTCATATTAGTGTTAAATATTTCTAGGCCTACCTATATATAAATTTTCATTGGTGACATAATCTAAGCCCAACCAACCAGTACTCTCAACTTGCCCAAAATAACAAAATTGGCTAGGAATAAGTTTGAGTCCCTTCAAAAATTCTATCACCTATTCTTAATAAACAAACACTTAACACATTTTTGGACTCCTTTTTTATTATTTTTTATTTTAACACTGATGCATAATTGTGAGACCTAGTTATATCAACACCAACTTCTGGCAGTTTATTATAAAGTACCATAGGCCTACACCTTAACATAATCAATGGTGGATCGTGATTTGGAACACGATTGTTACTAAGATGTGACAGAGAGGGGGGCGGTGGGGCACGAAGAGCGGTTATTTAGATGGACACACAGTGGGGGGATTCAAATAAGCTTTATTCGCAAAAGAAAAAGGAATATAAGTAGTTATTTTTAAGGGATGCACAGGGTCTAAGTTTAACCATTTACTTGTTAGTGTTTATAATTTCTAAATGTGTATATACCTATATAAAATGATAGACCTACTGATTTTAATTGTATTAGTGAACTGCAGTAGGCCTACTGTTAAAGCTTTACACTAACAATTAGGCCTATATATTGTAATTAGCTGTAAAACATTAAGAAAATTAAACACACACACATATATATATATATTTATATTTTTTTAAATATCCCAGACAGCCTTGGCCATCTTCTGGGACTATTTTGTTACAATGTAGCGGATGCTTACAGTACCCATGAAATTTAGTTATATAGGTAGGCCCTACAAATTAATTTTTCAAAAGTAAACTTTTACTAGATAAAGACATAGTAAAAGATTTATGACAAGATATAAAAATTACACATGGCAGCTAATGTGAAAAAGATCATTCAAACAAATCAATTTATATAAAGAGAAAAACATTAAGCTGTAATCATTGTATAAATCAAGGTTAGGTGTTTTTATTAAGTACACATTTTATAGACTAAATGAAGGAGATGGGCAAAGTGATTAGCCTACTAATTATATTACAGAAGGAAATTAAAGTTAGTAATAATTATGTAATATTATTTTAAAAGGATATTTTAATAAAATAAAAATAAATGAAAAAGAATATTATACTTCTTAGTTATGTAGGCCTCCACACCCAATATGATTGTAGGTCCAAGCTATCATTGTGTAGTTATTTAAAACTATTTATGGACAAAGAGTAAAGCAGAAAATAAAAATATAGAAAAAAATAGTAAATCATCAAGAGATGGGCCTATTAGCCTCTTTAGTGACATGTTTCAACAAAGTAATATAGTTCAAACAAAGGAATTTAAAGATAAAAAAAAGAATGTATAAAAAGTAAGAAAGAAAAAAACCCATCTAAAATACTTGGATAGCACTCAACAATTGTTGCATTTATACAATTCTGCTTTAAGACAAGAGTTGTTTTTTAATTGCACCAAAAAACTATTCAAAGATTCACACTCTCTTATTGTTTGTGAAGGGTGTTAAATTCTTTCACTGCTCTGTTTTTAAATGAAGTTATACCAAATTTAGTAGTTTTTACAGATGATTGACATATTTTAGTAGTTCTTGCCCTAATTTCATAGTTACTTTTTTTTAGATAAAGTCTTTAATTTTATGTTTGAAAGTAATTTGTTAATTAGTTCTTTATACACAAATTTAACCATATTTAAGGAAATAGTTTTTTCAAGAGATAATATATTGTATTTTTTATATATGTGTAGTACTACACCTGTATTGCCAAAATTATCAGAGTTAAAAAGATTTCTTATAACTCTATTTTGTATTACTTGTACTCTCTTCAATTTTTTTTTAATGTTGATCCCCAAATTATGTTCACACATGATAAATAAGAGTGGAATAATGAGTTATAAATTATGATTTTAGTGTTAATTGTAAGTTTGTGTTGAGTTCTTCTAAAGGCCCCAGCAATAGAACAAATTTTATTACATATACTATCAACATGTGGTGTCCATGTGAGATGCTGATCAAGAATCAATCCTAAATATTTTATTTGTGATACTACATCTATTTTTTCTCCATTTAGGTGTATAACACTTATGTAATTATTATTGTTCATAGTGGGTTTTGTAAAATAAATTACTTTTGTTTTTTTAACATTTAAAGATATACAGTTTTTGCAAATTGGTTTCTATTTCTCTTATATAGAGTTAAGAAATAATAAAGGACCTAAAACAGAGCCCTGTGGCACGCCACATACTATATCTTTGCAGCAGCTACTGAAGTTTGTATTTTGATCATTGATAAAGACAAATTGTTTCCTATCAGAGGGATAATTTTTGAACCAATTTACTTACATTTGTTTCTATTTCAGTTATTCTACTGTGTCTATTGTTAGGTTTATTACAAAATATCTTGTTTATTAATTTCCAGGTTTTTCTATTGTTTGTCACACATTTAAAAAAATCCCTTTTAGCTATCATCTTTTGATATTTTTTTTCAAGTATGTTACTTTGTTTCTACACAAGATATATTCCTGTTTTATGGCTCTATTAGTAAGATTTTTTTTAAGTTTCTTATACCAAGTTTCCCTTCTTTTTACTAGATTTATATACTCTGTAGTGTACCAAAGAGGCATGGTTTAAAATTATTCGTTCATAGGAACAATTCTCTCTAATGTTATTTATAAACCCAACTCGAGTATGTGTCAGAGTTCAAAACTACTTTTTTAATTCTTTTAAATTGTTTGCTATTTTCAATGTATTTTGTTCTTAATGGACTATAAATGTATTACAAAAATATTATGATCACTGATCGAATGGATAAAATTATACACTCTAATTTTCTTACTAGGGTTTTTTTTTGGTATTTATGCAATCAAATTCATTTGATACGATAATGTCAGTGTATTTCTTTACAATGGTGTTGTCTTTGTCGAAAATATTTATATTAAAAGTCTCCAAGGATCAAACTTTGTTGATTTTTTAAAGATTCTAAATATCTATAAAAAAATTTAAGAAAGCTATTGTTTTCACAATTAGGCGGCTTATAAATGAAACATATATTGAAATTATTTTTAAAATGATTTGTGGGTCTAAGTAATATCCTGAGAACAGACAAATCATCTGCTTTATTTATGGTATTGTCAATAAAAGTGTATGCTAAAGATTTGTGAATCAAGATCCCTACACCGCCCCCAGGCTTATGGTCCTGGCATTCATATAGTGAAACATATCCATTGATATTAAAGAACCCAGCCTCATTACTGTTTATCCATGTTTCAGTCAAAACAATTATATGCATTTTTAATTTAAGTGAAATTAAAAGTGTTTCAAGATAATCAGTTTTATTTCTAAGGCTACGAATATTTAAATATAATATATATGCCAAAATTGAAATTATTAGACTGGTTACCATATTCAAGATTAAGTTCAGTAGCATTATTTAAAATATGCTCCACTGTTTGATTAGTATATCCTAATTTTATATTATGCAAACTCATTTAGGTATTGGTATTAAAAAATACTTTAAAAACAATAACTTTAACAATGATTTGATCACTTTGAGAGCAAAGACAAGCAAACAAGACAATTTGCAAGTCAAAATCCCCCATGCTAGGCCCATTCTATCCATCTGAATAGAATATAACTCCAACAGTGAGATGATTGCTCTGAAAGCTAGTATTCCCAACATGAAAACAATTGAAAAATTCAACCTTGTGTCACCTTCCTCCATGATTGGCTTACTTTACTCACTAGAATAGAATAGTATAACTTTAACAATGAATTTATCACTCTGAAAGCTAGTATTCCTAATACGGAAACAAATGAACAAAAAGCTCTGTAAGACACCTTCCTCCATGTTAGGCCTACTTTAACCACCTGCATATAACAGAATAACTTTAACAATGAACCGAATGTTCTGGAAAATAGTAGACCTAAACCCACAAGGACAAATAAACAAAACCCATTGTAAGTCACTTTTTTCCCAGCTTGTCCTACTTTAACCATTTAGAATCATTGAAACAAACTTTTTCTTTGTTTCACATTATCTTCCTGTTGCTGACCCTTTTCCTTAGAGTGGCTGATTTGTTGACTCTTGTATTGTTCAATGTTATGATCATAATCACTTACATTTGTTGATGTTAAAATATTCTTTATATCATTGTTGGACTTGATATGATGGACTCTTCCATTCTCATTAAACCTTGCATATATTTCCCCTCTCTGATCCATATAAATTTGAAACCTATCTTCCTAAGCGATTCTTTGGCTTGTCCAAAGATAATCTTATTTTGACGAGTTAGGCATTCATTTACATATATGGGGTGACCTGGTGGTCTAGGGGTAAGGTGTCAGACTTCTATGCTGGCGGCCGGGGTTCAATCCTCGGTCCCGGCAAAGATTTATCTGATTACCAAACCCTTCCTTCACCTCTGACAAGACATCTTGTGAATGTGAGGAATGTCAGGTCTCCACCGTGGTTCGGATTCCACGTTAAACTGTAGGTCCTTCATTTCATCTCACAATCACCCTACCATTACACATTAGCGTAAGTGCGTATAACCCGAACGGGTAGTAAGACGCGGTGCTAATAATAATAATAATAATAATAATTTACATATATGGGTCTCTTTATACATGATACTCCTAAGGATAGTGTACTGAGCTTATCATCAAAGCTGGTTACACTTTTATTAAATTGTTTCACTCCGTTAATAAGCTCAAGTTGTTTGTGTCGTGTGACTAATTTAACCAGAATAACTGGTGGTAATTCATTTTTCTTGTTGTTTGATAGCCTGTGAGCTATGTCAATTTCACCTCTATTTAGATCAACTTTAACAGCCCTGCCCAATTTTTCCACCAATTCATAAACATTTTCTGTATTCACACCTATTATTGGGATTCCATGTATCTCAAAACTGTTTATTCCGGAATATTGTTGCAAGTCAGAAATGTCTTTATTAATCATACTAACTTGTTCTTTAACTTCTTTTTTCTCATTATCTTTCTCATCCATTCTAAATAACAAAGAGTCTACTTTATCACTTATCAAATCCAGTGTATATATTTTTCTTAATATTTCTTCAATGTTCTTTTCTACATTTGAAACACTTTCTTGGGTATTCATATTCATATTTTTCTTTCCTGCGGTATTTTTGTCAGGTTTAGTGATTGCACAGAGGTTAACAAGTTCCGGCTTAGACTGTTTGTCTAAGCCGCCATGCGTTTGAGTCTCACAGTCCACACAAAACCACTTTTTCTTCTTGTTACAAAGTTGCTTGAATTTTGAATTAGATATTCCCACACACGATAAATGAAACCAAGATTTACAGGTTCCATCACATTCCATCGAATTTTCACCTTCATTTATAAATAATTTGCACCCGCCACAATACGTGAGTTCCTTATCGTCCGCCAACTTGTATTTAATTTTGATTTCACTTAAACCAAATATCTAGTACACCTAAATCAAAATATCACAAACTTTTGATAAGCAGTAAATAATATAGAATGATACCAATTAAAAAAGTAAAGCTACTGATTCTTTTCTTAACAAATAATTTTATTTTATTTTTATGAGGTATTTAATGTGCACTTTTTGAACAGATTAATTATATCAGCACATGATAATTTCTTTGAGCGAGAGTGAAAGACCCTACCGATTTTGCTGGGAAAGGTATTTTCACACATCTTCCTTCTAGGGCTATCTTACATGCCACAATATACACGAGACTTTACTTCCCCCTCCAAAGGAAGTTAGACTTACGCTACAGATTTTTATCACTCAAGAAAAATCCATCAACCTCGGACGAGTTTAACCCTGAAACATCAAGTGCTGAGGCGAGCACTCTAGGTTATCCCAAGACCACCAAGGTCGACCTTAACAAACAAGTTATATTATAAATAAACAAAATTATTTTATGAACGAAAGTCAAATTCTGTGATTTTTTTTAAATATCAGAATTAGCCTAAGTTATTACATGTACTCAGATTTATTACTGCATCGGTTTTTAATTCCATCTTTTCCAATGAAACTTCACATTAAAGCCCTTAACCAATGATGGCTGCTGTGTCCAAATGCCCATGGTCGATTAACAACATCGATAAAAACAAACTACACAAAACTTTTCAGAACGTGGTTCTACTGCATAGTTCGTAACACTTTCGTTAGATCACACCTTAATTTTTGTACATAATACAGGCAATTTTTCTGTTTGTTCTTTTTCAAATGAATTAAAATCATGTCACTATGTCAACATTGTGGTGAGTAATGAAAGCAAAATCTTTATATAATTTATCATGAAAAAAGTTAAGATTAAGAACTAGACGATTTATTGGTTCATCCGGATTCAAAAATGGACTAAAGGGGACAGTGACATTGATGTATTCAGTCCAAATTTTTCTACACCTTACCAACCTTTACCCTTTAATGGTGTATGTTACACTGAAATTGTACTAGATAGTTTGTTTTGTAACCCATGTAAATTTGGTGGATCTCTCATCCATGAAAGTTAAAAACTCTTAACCGAATATAATGTGCACACTGATTAGTCATCTAAAAATAGGAAAAAGAATTAAATACAAATAAATTGGTAAGCCTACAATGGAAAGAATACATTTCACTGTTGCCAATGCACAAACTATTGAGATCCAATATGATTATTTTTAGGGGTGGACAATTCACATCCCTAGAAGAATTCAAGGATTAACAGAAAAATTCGAATCTTAGATTAAAAAAAATTAATAATTGTTTTAGAAAAATGATGATTCCCGCCATTGGTTTAGGCTAATATAATTATAGGAATTTATCATTCAATGTAAACAAAATAAAATAGAAAAGTTTATAGGATAATCATTTAGTTATGTTGGCAAAATGCCGTCAATAAATATATATTTTTGTATGCGGTCAGCATGTGTGTATTAATTGGTGTTTTTAAACTGGCAATATACCAAGTGTACCTAAATGTTCAGTTCATCAAGCCAGTGATGTTATTGTTCTAATATTAAAACCTAACCTTTGATGCTTATGTTTTCTAAGATTAATATTCAAGATTTGAAGGTAAAATTAATATTTGGATCTAAGAAAAACTGAATTCATCCCATCTCATTCTTTTAAGCCATGTGACCAAATTTTCCTTGTTTTTGATAGGCTTGTTGGAGCAACTTATTAAAACAATGACTATCTCAAATGCAAACAATTTCTTTGAGGGAGAAACATTGTAAAATGGGTTGAACACACTATTATCCTTGTATTGATAAATAATCTAATTACCATACCAAAGTCGAGGTTCTCTGGTGTTAAAAAGCTCTTTACTTGAATTAATCAGTACAATACATGTTTTATTTTATTCATTGTGTGTCCAGTACCTACAATGGTTAACCGTTCTGTGGTCTTAACCTATTGAGGTTGTAATTTTCCAAACAGCAGGAATAAAATATGTGCAAAAATAGGCTATTTTTGCAAGGTTTGTCACATTTTCTTGCTTTTATTATTATTTACTTTTTTTTCTAGCATAGTTATACATGTTTCAAATTGTCAAATATAGACAAATTTCTTTAACAGCTCAATAATTGTGAAACATGGTCTCTTACCTTATGTGATGAAAATAAACTTAGAATGTTTGAAAACAAGGTGCTTAGGAGGTTACATACCCTGTACTCATCACAAGATATTGTTAGGATAATCAAATCTCACAAATTACAGTGCTCAGGACATGTAGTGCAAATGGAATAATCTAAAATTGTTTTAAGGGTATTTACTGGTAAACCCAGTGGGAAGATATGAGAGTATAACATTAGAATAAACCTGAAATATATAGGTAACAGACTTTTGTGGGCACAGCAATGAACGTTTGAGTCCCTAATGCCATAAAGTATGTGTAAAGGCTGCATTACACGTAGTAGGTTGCAGCGCTGCTTTCTGACGTCGTTTTGCAGCGCTGCAAGATGATCGTGTAATATACCTAAATGATCGGTGCGCGTATCAGAAAGCTGGCAGCGCAAATATCAAACTCGTTTGATATTTTCTGATCGGATGACTGCTTTCTGCCCTGCCAACTTGTCAAATGTTGTACTGCGCATGCGTGTGCCTGGTCAAGATAAGGTAGTACCAGACCAGAGTATCTATTTTCTCAACATTTTCGTCATGTGGACCACGTTCACTGTGTTTATATTAGACTATAGACTAAAGAAGCTTGTAGATGTCTTCATTCATACATTTAAGTAATTTCAGAAGTCATCAGCATCTAGTTCAGGTAAAATCGTGACAGTATATGACACATTGTTCCGTTTTAACACTAAATTTCGACTCCACAAATGTTTGTTTCTGCGTTTTACAACACGAGATTTCAAACTTTGGTAGTACTCGTACAATATAAGCAGCTCTTCTTCTTCTTGTTGTTGACGAGACATATTGGCACAAATTTAATCAGCAAAACCAAGTGTGGACGATAAAATAATTCTCTCTCCACTGAGTGGAAAGATGATCATTCGTCAGAATGCAGCTTGTGTGTAATAGGTAACCCAGATTTGTCAGCTCGCAGCGCTGCAAAACGATATCAGAAAGCAGCGCTGCAACCTGCTACGTGTAATGCGGCCTTAAGAGAAGCTTCATAACTTTCTTCAAGATGAAGGGGCACCGAAACTTCTTGCAAAGTGAATTGACCTCTGATCTCTTCTTATGGCCCTTTGTTATAATTTTATTTGTATAGTGGTTTTACTAATATTTTTTATTCAAATTTAATTATGATTTCTTTTAATTTAGATATTTAATTACATATTTGATACCAAATAATTTAATATAGGATTAAGTTGCTAATTTATTTACTCTTCTGGACCAAACATACAGTGGCTTCAACAATTTTATCACCTCTCTCCAAAATACAAAACAACATTCACACAGAAGCCACAAGGCTTCTCTTCCCACTCCAGCCTGCACCAATCAAGGCCATCACCCCGGCACATAGCAACTGTGGTTTCTCGAAACACAAATTTGCAGAAGACCACCTGTGCGGGCATTCTTACAATAGTTAAGGAATATCACTGTGTACAAAAAAAAACTATCATTAAGAAGACTAACAGTCCTTGGTTGACCTATCCCTACCTGTGCAAGACGGACACAATATCATAAACCTAGTTCAGTAAACATGAAATTATTAGATCAGCTTACAAACCTTGCATGGCCTTGATGGCCTGTTGTTGGAGGGATTTAAACAGGAAACTGGGTTCTGTTATTAGTTGTCTAGCTGTCTTGATGTTCAGGAAGGTTTATATTTAGGAGTAATCCTTCACCATACAGTCTTGAAATCTATGCAAAGAATTTTTTTCTAGGTCTCTTTCTTGAAAACCACATAGAAATGGTAAATAATCATGTCCTTGAGATAAAAGAATATTCTTTTGTAGCCTTACTCTGTTTCACTAACTCTAATGTCTTTAACAACATTTGCTTACACACCTGTAACCCAATCACCTTGTTAGCGTTATTTAATCTTCTTCACTTCTTGAATCATGATTTTAATACTTTCATCAACACTCTATCACTTTCATGTTTTCATTGTTTTCTAAATCAATAGTTACTAATAAGTCTTCAAGATTTGGAAGAAAGTACAGCAAAGATGGATATAAACATACAGAAAGGAACAAACACAATGAAAATAGGAACACCGTTCCAACTTTACATTGCTGCAACTGGACAAAGAGGTAAGGTTACTCTTGAAGAAAATTGATTGTTGCCGCCCAATTCCTTGACCTAGGTTTCATCCAATCGGAACTCATCAGGAAGGAGTGTGAAACGAGCAATGCAACTTCTTAAAAGAGGAAACAAAAAAACACCAAAGAGAAAAAAAGGAAATTTGTAAAGGATGATATTAGATAGGAACACTAAGCATTTCTAAACATTATTAACCATGTTTATTTATATATATACAGTAGTCTCTTGTTTATCCAACAATAAGGCCGGCAGAACATCAGATAATATGGAGAGATTAAAAAAAAGCCCATTAAACGTCAAACGACATTATAATTTTACAAATTAAGCACCTAAACATAACATTTTACAATAAATCAACAGAAAAAAAATCAATATATGGTAACGTTATACAGTAATTTATTTATAAATTTAGCAACACATTGATATTGAAGTTAACGTTAAAAATTGACTGCAAATAAATATAGAATTGCATAAAATGAACTTAAAGTAACAACATTGTCAGAAGTTGAATCCATAAAAACTTCAATTTTTAAGCTGTCGTCTGCACACCATTGTGTAAAAGAGAAGAAAACCTTCAGGTATCATTTTATCTTACCCACATACAAGGCAATGTGGAATTTTACCATAGTTGGCTAATTTTATGAATATATGAGATATGGCAATATATGATTAGTTAAATGAAATAAATGTGTTAGTATAAGGTTTGAATAGAATAATAAGTTCAACACTCGTGACTTGTTTATTTAAATAGGTCGATTTAGGCTAACATAGTAATACTTCCTACACCCTAAATGAGCTTTTGAACCTCTACACAAAACTTGTTAATCAAACACATGTAATTGAGTGCTAAGATACCTCATTTTATTAAAGTTATCGAACATTAAATATAATATGGCTTCTGAAAGGAATAGGCTATACAAGCTAAGAGCCAACTTTAATTATATTGTAATATGCTAATATTTCCTACAAACCTATGCCCTTAATGATCGTTTGAATGTAAACTACTACACAAAGTTTGTCATTCAAACAAATGTAATTTAAGTTTTAAACTACCTTTTTTCATCATCGTTATCAAACTTTCAATATTATTTTGTTTCTGAAATCAATATATAAGCTATTAACAAACTTAAAATGTATCATAGTCTTGGCAGAATGTAAACAACATGAACGATAGCTACATATTTTAATATATTGAAGAGCATTCTCTTCTTGTAATTATGGTTTATTTGAATTGTCCTGGTTTTTGTACTAATTGATGAGTTGTGAACTAATGTGGTTTGATTGTTACACAATTTGAAGTCTTTTTATAAGGTTTATTTATCTCATTCTTTATATCACGCGCCCCTTGTTGGACCACGTTTTACTATATTATGTAATAAATACACATTTATTAAGTTTACATTCTTTTAATTCAAAATCTCTGTTTATTTCAAGAGAAAACAGATCATGTCCTTGACAAACTTCGTACATGGCCGATAGCACGACGTAGGGATCGCGGACAGGAGCTACAGTCCGAGTACATCAAGAACTGGGTCCTTAGTGAGGTTCTATTGCCCCATATTTTGTATACATCGATTGCTCATGGAAGCTTCCAGAAGCTTATTTATAGTAAAATAAAATAAAATATAAAAATAAAACATATGATGGAGGTAGAATGTTCGAGAACAGGAAGCTGGCTCAAATTACCGTTTAGAAATGCATATTGTTCTTTTTAGGAAAGGAAGTAAATTTATTTACTTATAAAAGACCTTAAATTGCCCCTTTGACTCAACAGGTCCTACGTCATGCACTCTGACGTCATTGACAATGGCTCTTGGGCCTCTTAGAAGAAGAAGTGCTTCAAGGGCCATGTAATAGATTATATAATTTAAATAAAATAAGATACGTTTATAAAATTAGGACAATATTATTGTCAATGCTATCACATATTCTTTAGGGGTAGGTCAGTAACATTACAAGATTAAAGATTATATTTGAATTTGTATGATATTAACTTTAAAACTGAATTGTATATAATTTAATGTAAATGTGTCTTCAGCCAAATGGGTTATAATACTTAACTATTTTCAAACAATAGTACTTTTACTCACCAGAAACATGTTTCTGCATAAGAACGTTGAAAGAAACGGTTAAATCTGTCCCCTCGCAACCAAGCAGACGACATACTTAAGCGTCACATTTGGTTCGTTGCAAGGATGTGTGTATGTCCATCCAGTATAGTATAGAGCTCACTGAGGTTACTAGAGTACAAGGTAGGGTTGTTCCCTATACTGGCCTTCATTCAGCTCTACCCTAGAGCAGCATTGCTGTGACGTCGGCTCGTGACCTAGCCGAGCTTGCTTCTGTTCAGTACAGTACATGTGACTGTGCGGTGTCGTGCCCTTTATTAGCTTCTTATTTATGTCAAGTATGCTACCAAAGTCACTGTGAATAGTAAATGTTTGTGTTTTTTTGTAAACTTTCCTATTATTATGCGTGAAGTTAGGAAAAGTATCGTACCATTACTACCGTTACCATGTGCAATAAAAGTCATCTAAGGGATATGGTTTTATACACAATACTTTAATAAAGATTCTGATGTCAGACGAAAATGTATTCACTAGTGAACAGGATGGAAAATGTAGTCCTGATTCGTATTTTTTTTCTTCAGTCCATTTTTTTCAATGATGATTATGAACAAGACCTTCAGGTCTAACTGCTAAACTTGCCTAAGAAAAACAAATTAAAATTTCCTGCTGTACCATCCCTTATTTATAGTGTCTCCGAAAATGTTATCCAAGGGGAAAATATTACCCGTGAATCTAGACATGATATTAGATTGACGAAACAAATAGTAAATGATATCATGGCGGGTAAAAATATTTGGAGGACATGTCACCTCCAATATTTTTACTTTATGGGAAAGTCCGTCCATCCATCCATCCATCAAGTTATTTATCTCACCTTAAAACGTATTTGTGAAATATTATTTCTCAAATGTAATAAATAATGTGGCTGTATTACATAAAAAAATGTATATAGTATGGTAGTTAATGAAAGAAGTAATGTGTTTGGTGATGTCAATGTTCACTTAAATTAAGTGATAACTAATCATTATAAAATGAATAACCCTCTTGTATGTAGGCCTATTCATAAACCAATTTGAAGTGTGGTGAAAATCTTGAATTTATATTAATGTTGATCTGAGAGTGTCGAACTAAATATTTAAAAGGTAATATTAGATTTGGCTGCAATAATGTTATATAAGTAGTGATTGTAAAGAATGACAATAATAATACCCCCAATATGTGTTCCCTCAAAGTTGGTAATAATATGTGTGTTCTCCCCCTACCACCCTCCCAACAACCCATGAGTTGGAAATAAAGTTGTTCTTCAAAATTGCAAAGTCAAGCACATCCATTGGCGATATACTATATTTGATAAATATGCAGAGAAAGGAAACTAAAGAAGGAGTAGCTGTTGTTCATTGTGTCTCTCAAAATATAAGCAACAAAACAAGTCAACCAATTTTGGAGAAAATTGAAAAGATTAAAACATATCTTGAATAATTACAAAAGGAAAACAAAATATTGAAATTCAACTATTGACTTGAAAATCTCTGAAAATCCAGTCTCAGGAACATACTTATCTTATATATAATTTGATATACTCGTTTCCGGTTATAGAAATTATGAGGAAATGGCCAAACAAATTTTGACCAATGAACACTCATTTTAACGGTTAGGAGTCCAGGAAGTTGGGAAAAATTGTATTTTTCCACGAAAACCCGATTTTCACAGATGGTTTTTACCATGGAAACCGTTATTTGCATTATTGGCTGCATGGCTATAAATCTCCAAATAAAATATATATCTTTGGCTAAAAAATAATAAATGAATCTTTATTATTGGTCTGAACACAGTCATCACATCTTTCAATCTGCAAATAAAATATGTTTCTTTGGATGCTCATTTCACTTTAGACGTTAGTCAAAACACATCTAGATTAAGATTGCCTGGACTGGGGAAGCATTTATTTATTATTGGAATGTTGCTATCTTTAATTCACATTTAAATCAATAATATCAATCATAATTTGCAAATTAAAAGATTAAGTTGTCAGTAACATAAAAATATTTTATACGTTTTGTTTCATACATGAACTATAAAAATATACAAACGATACAATGATGTTTAAATATGTTTAGTATGTCTTATAAGATGAAATATGATAAAATGATCTTGAAATTTGTTTAAAAATAGCCATTTTAATTATATAAATATGTGTTTTAGCGTTATTGTTTTTCAAATAATGGTTTTGATATTCATTTTATCAAATAGTAACAATACATATACAGTAGGTTCAGTTATGTTTCCATACTACCACATAATTTTGAGGGTGTGATATTTCAAAGTAATGTTTTGTGTGTTCCATCTATCTTTCCATATTCTTACAAATACAATAAGTTCATTTATGTTTCCATGTTTCTACAAATTTTGAAGGAGGGATATTTCTAAGTAATGTTTTGTGTACCACAGCTATCGTTTCACATTCTCTCTCTGACACTCTCACACACATGACTTACGACCCCAGCACCTGGACCTCGACTTTCTGATCGCTCAGAAAAGAGAGGCAAGGAAAGGCTGGCAGAGGTACAGGACACCATAACATAGAACAGCTTACAATCGCCTTAGAGCGCAAGTAAGACTCAAAGTAAAATCAATAAAAATAAAAAACTGGAACAACTACGTCACAGACGCAGCACTGGACTCCAGCAAAGTCTGAAAGATAACAAAACAGCTAAAATCGAACAAAAAACAATCAGTCCCAGCTATACATGGTGAGAACGACATGGCCTACACAAGCCCGGAGAAAGCAGAAGCCATAGCCGTGATGCTAGAGGAACATTTTACCCCCAATGACAACCCCAAAAACCCTGATTTTGTTAGGGACGCTAAGAGAGCTGTAAGGGCATATCTAAGCAGGCCTATTATATCACAGGCAGACCCAATAACAATAGACGAGTTAAATTACACAATTAAACACCTCCCAAAACAGAAAGCGCCAGGCCACGACCGAATTCCAAAGGAGACAATTAAACAATTTCCCTCCAAAGCCACACTAACGCTACTTCACATACTCAATGCCCTACTCTCACGGTGTCACTTCCCCGACGTATGGAAACCGGCGAAAGTGATAACAATCCCCAAACCGAGAAATGACCCAATGTTTCCTCAAAACAGAAGGCCAATAAGTCTCCTCACCACTGTTAGCAAAGTGTTTGAAAAATTAATATTAAAAGGATTGAACCACTTTAGTGAATCCCCAAATATCATCCCAAAACTTCAATTCAGATTTAGGGAAAAACACTCCACTACTCCACTCCAGTAGTAAATTTAATCGATGACGCAACAGAAGCTTTCTCAAAGAAAAAGTCAATAGTAGCGTTATTCTTAGATGTCAAAAAAGCCTTCGAAAAAGTTTGGCATTTAGGCCTATTACAAAAATTAATAAAACTTGGTTACCCCTAATGGATCATCCATACAGTCGTCCATTTTCCCAACACGAAGAAGGTTCCAGGTAGCTATGGAAGGCGCGAAATCCAACACACATGACATAAAAGTAGGGGTGCCCCAGGGATCTTCACTCTCACCACACCTGTACAAATATATATATATATCTCCGACATTCCAATTCACGGACAAACCAAGGTCAGACTTTTTGCAGACGATACTATGATCTACACCATCAACAAAAACATCAACTATGCCAGTCTGGCGATACAGAGATATCTAGGTAATTTACAAGACTGGCGGATTAAGGTCAACGCTGCCAAATCCACAGCCATAATCATAAGTCGTAGAACAAACATCTACCAGCACCACTCACACTATTCGATACAGAAATTCCAGTAAAAACAGAAACAAAATATTTAGGTGTCATAGACTCTAGATTAACCTGGAAGAAACACATAGACAATATTAATCAGAAAGCAACAGGCAGGTTCATCCAATTATACCCACTACTAAAGGGCAGGGAGCTAACAGTTCACACAAAAACTATTCTATATAAAGCAGTGATCCAACCGATAATATTATACAACTGTCCAGCATGGTGTTATGGGGCTAACACTCACACAAAAAGACTTTAAACAACACAAAACAAGATACTGAGAACAATCACTGGGGCACCCTGGTGCACGAGGAACACAGAAATACACACAATGACAAACTGTAGGCAACTTCAGGAAATTTACAAAGACCACAACAAGAGACTGTGAGAGCAGACAGAGACACACACAAATGAGATGGTTAGGGACTTAGGACGCTACGACCCTACAGAAAAAAGATACTACAAACAACCCAGGATGGCGTAGTTGTGCTTTAATACTAACAAATTAAGTGTCTTTATAACCTTTAAAAATATATATATAAAAAAACCAAGAGAAAACATAAAAAAAATCCTAGACTTAGCATAGTTGTAGATTTAATTAACCCACATATGACAAACAACTATCCACCCCTGACTAGACCTTCACCGACCTTCACACACAAATCGCTCATTTCATACCATCACTACCTTAGTCAAGGCTGGACGACACTGGGATAACCGACTAGGTTTTCTACTAGTCAGAGGATAATACTGACACCGGGGTCGGCCCCAGATGGTGAATGGAAATGTATCCTATTCAGACCTGATCCTAAGAAAAGAAAATCCTACCACCCTTCGATATTTTATTACCTTTGTCATCGCCAGACTCCAATGGGATAACCGACTAGGTTTTCTACGAGTCAGAGAATAATACTGGCGCCGCTGTCGGCCTCAGATGGAGAATAAAAATGTATCCATCCCCTTCAAACCAAATCCCAAGAACAGTCAAAATCCTACCGACCCATTCCCGGAAAGAGACTCTCACAAATCACCCACAATGCACCATCATACCTTAAACACACCTACCTTATCCCATGGAAGAAAATCCTCCCCATACCCGAGACCCAGTACAATCACTCACAATAACCAATTTCACCTCATAGTGTTAAATAAATATAACATGTAATTCTTTACAGCATCATTTCATTGGTATCACTTCATCAGGTAATTAATTTCATTCACGAGGTTAAGAGTCACGATAGTGACTCGGTACTAAAACAATAACACAGCTCTTTCTAAGATGACCTAGATTGGCGCTTCTGTCAATTTGGATATTCTTAGTCGAGCAACAGCCAAACGGCGATTCAGTGGTGAACCACCGTTACAAAAGAGCAAATAAAGTGTCATATTTTAAAGAGCAATTTTGTTGGAACTCCCTCTCCTTTCACCGTTCCTACCTCCCAGCGCGACTCACGCTGCCAGGACTCTATCCTTTCTCCCGCCGTGACTCTCCTTTGCCAGGACTCCCACCCACCTCCCAGCGCGACTCACATTGCTGGGACTCCGTCCTACCACCTACTGCGACCCACGTGTTGCCGGGACTCCATCCTTATATCCCTCAACTCTCACCATCGGCAGTTCCACTAGATGGTATACACCCACCGCTCCGGCAAAGCCCGCCCACCCACGGGACCGGTGCCTAGCCACAAACGTCACCAAGAGACTGCTCTTCGAATGATGCAACCTGCTACACCCGAAAACGCAGTTGGGGATGACAACTTTTTTTAATAATTGTTTTTGTGGTTTTAATGTCCTTAAAGACATAAGTGTGAAACCATTTTAATAATTTTTTTATTAGAATTTTATTTGAGTGTTCTTTTTTAAAATTGTTTTATAAGTGTTATTTATAATTTAAAAACCGATATTTACACTATTTAACTCTTTTTTTCCAAAATTATTTATGATTTATAAAAATGAATGTCATTCATCTTTAAAGAATATGTGTTTTAATATACTTTCCAACGTTTTAAAATTATGAATATACGATACTTGAGCTCGGGAGCTTTTAGAAATACTTGACTTGAATAAAAAAAACGTGTTTTAGTATAATTTTAAATATGTGATACCTATTTTTACTTTTAAAATAAACAAATATTATACTCTTAACATTTTAAAATTATGAATATATTCAAACTTGACTCAAACTAGAGAGCCTTTAGAAACACTCGACTCGAATGAAAAAACCCTATCTCGCAGACTCCTATTTAAAACCAATTTCATTTAAAAAAATTGAAAACTTTTTTTTTTTTAAGATTTAAGTCTTGAATTCTCAAATCTTGACTACCTTAAAGATTCAAGAGTCCTATCCCTAATTTCTACACATAAGGATGTGGGAAATTTTATTTTATTTCAAATTCATTCAGTCTACCACAGTGTTTTAAACAATTTGGTCAAATTCAAAATGGAGTAGAATATTGTTTTTTTTTTCTATGTTTCACTCTAATTTTTGATAAAAACAATAATGCTTAAATATAAAAATTATGTTTGTGTTTATGTCTGTATATGACTTTCTAATAAAGAATCCAGAAGGAAGGAAGATGTCACATTTGTGCATTGTATTAGTCCCCCTTTCTTCACTCACTTTTCACTTAATTAGTTAATCTTTCCTTATTTTTCAATTAGCATTATTGTATAGTCATTTAGCCATTGGTCCTCCTCAGTCATAAATAAAATTGTTTGCAATGTTTCCATGTATTTTCTCATAAATTCACTTTATTAAAGACAAATCCATGTTTATTTTATGTTTAACAAAAATGGCATATTTTTACATGAAAGCTGAAAATGTATTAATCCAATTTGTTGTATATTCAAAATATAATTAGCTGCGTCCATGTTTTTTTAAACGTTTGCTGACGAATGATTTCTTGGAGGTATTCATTTTGGCTGAAGATTTACTCCTCGGGAAATTAGTTTTCTGCCTTCCAAATTGTTTATTTAATGAAGATTTATTCTTCGATACATCTTTTTTCTGACTTCTAAAATGCTGTTTATTTGAACTTTCATTATTGAATTGTTTAGTCTTGGTATTACTATCAAGCTTTCGCTTCTTAAATTGTGTTCCATGAAATGGATACTTTCTTTTCATGCTGCCTCCTTGAGACGAAACAAACAAGTCTGAAACAATATAGATACACTAGTTTGTAGGTTATCAACAAAAGAGAAAAGAATATTCAACAATAGCAAGTGTGACGTGAAATGCAACCAGCACCTACACTAAGTCAAAACTTATTCAAGATTTTAAATTTCAAAGTGAATATTCTATAGTGAAAATTAGAGATTTCACGATTCATGTTTTTATTTATAAAATTCTTAAATTATAACATTAATATTTCGACTATCAATTCTGATTCCTCAACATTACAATTTCAATCCTTTTTAATGCATCCAACCTCAAATTATAAACAAGCCTGAGCAGGATCCCAAACTTAGGGAAAAATTCAAAATCGGATTAACTCCCTAAGCTCGGACCTGAAACTTCAATCACTTGTATTTTATAACTAAGTAACCCACAACACAAGTTGGTGCCAATAAGTAACATAACCACTTTATATTAAAATTTAGAACAGTAAATTGCCATATTAACGGAAAAATTCATCAAATTTTTGAAATTTGGCAAGAACATTGTTGAAGGCATTAGAAATGGAATAAACGAAAGCTTTCTCACCAACCTAGTAGCTTCCCCCCCCCCCTCCCAACCCTTAAAATTGGAAAAACTACCCTCAAATATGATTAAGCTCACTTATTTCAATCAAGTATTTATCATGGAATGAAAGTGTAAGTGATGTAAGCTGAAATGTAGGGAAATGTAAATAGTTTGATTGTGATTTTGAAGTATTTACTTGTTATAAACAAATGTGTTCTTTTCTTCAAGGAATATCAGTAGCAGGTGTGTAATATACTGACTAAACATCACAATTTCTTTATTTTTATAATGTATTCAAGCTAGAAAATGAGCAAGAAAACTGCTCCGTATAGAGCCATAGTGAATGTTTTTAATGCCATAGACAAAAATGGCAAAACTTTCAATTTGCGCCCTTAGTTAACTATAGCATAGTAATGAAAAGATATTTACAAAGCTATTTATCAAACAAAATACATTCTAATATTCTATTACTATACTTTTACCATTTATGATTATTATTATTAGCTGTTGTTAGTAATAGTAGTAGTAGTTAGTAGTAGTTGTAGTAGTAGTTGTAGTAGTAGTAGTAGCAGTAGTAGCAGCAGCAGCAGTAGTAGTAGTAGTAGCAGTAGCAGTAGTAGTAGTATAGCAGTAGTAGTAGTAGTAGAGAGCAGCAGTATTAGCAGTGGTTGCCACAGTAGAGGAAATAATATAAAATTAGGGATGGATAGGAATTACATTTTTAACTGAGATGGGTCAAAATATCGGGACAAGAACCAGAAATGATAAAAATGATGCTTTAGACTAGTTCTAAATAAAAAAGATAATGTTTTAACTAATATGGTAATACTTGCAAGAGCTTTGAGATTATTAAATATAATATAAATAATATTATCATTAAAACATAATATTATAGATTGGGATGTGTGAGTAACATTTCTATTGAAACAGATAGCAAAATTTGAACAAATTTAGAATAATTAATTTTAATACAGTATTTTATTTGTTAATTTCTTTAGAAAATCGGTTTTATATTTAACTATTGGAGAGTGCAAAGATTGAAAAATATTTTTACCTTCTTATTATTATAGCACGCGTCTATACCCGTTCGGTATACGCACTTACGCAAATGTGTATGGTAGGGTGATTGTGAGATGAAATGAAGGACTACAGTTTAACGTGGAATCCGAACCACGTGCGGCCTGGCATTCTCCACATTCACAAGAAGTCTTGTCAGAGGTGAAGGAAGGGTTTGGAAATCAGATAAATCTGTACCGGGACCGAGGATTGAACCCCGGCCGCCAGCATAGAAGTCTGACACCTTACCCCTAACCACCAGGTCACCATTTTTACCTTCTTAAATGTCCTCTAAGTTTGAAACTTCGTAAATCTTAAATGTTTGCTTTTTAACATCTCTTATAGGCTATCTAGGTTTGAAACACCTTAAATATTCTTTAGGTTTAAAACCCTTTAAAGGTTATTTATGTTTGAAATCCCTTAAATGTCTAGAATTAACATTCCTATAATCTCTACTCTTTGTTTGATTAATAATAATAGACAGGCTGATGCTCATAAATAGTTGACCTTGGCATCATGCTAATCCTCCCCCCTCCTTTCTATGCCCAAAAGATGGTAGAGTATATTCTCTGTTCTTCTAGCATAGGTACAAACAGATGGCATTGCGAAAACCACCTTTCGAGGAGGGGGGGGGGGGGAGATCCATGAAATGTCGGCATATTTCAAAAGTTGAGTTTGATTTTTTTGAGAATCACAATAGCTTACTTTCACTCCGAGGAGTCGAAATAAAGTAAATATATATTGATGATGATGATGATAGTATAATTTTTAGTCATTATTATTTTTGAATCTGTTATTTTTTTAATTATTATTATATTTGAATTTGTTATTTTTTTAATTATTATTATTATTTCAAGTATATTCTTTGTAAGTCTTAAGTTATTTTTAATTATTAATTTTTCAGCAAGCTATCTATCTATTCAAGCCTCAATTATGTTGCATCTATTTGGCAACACCGCAAATTTTCAGTTATATTTCAAATTCTTAAAGAAACACGTAGTTCCATATCATACCTTTCTCTGTGTTTTGTGTGTTTTTAATGTGTCTCTTTATATGAAATAGGAGTATTTCCTAAAATTCAAAACGATGGCAACTGTGAAAGTTTGAAGTGGGAAGTGTAAAAGTGTAAGAAGAAATCAAGAGAAAAGTGTGTTTGTTTTTATTTAGACTTATACAACCATCCTTTAATTTTGGCTTCCTTCAATATTGCTTACTTTATATTATAGAATGTTTCTACACTGTCTTATTATACTCTACACAGTAATTATAAATAATATAGGGTATATTACACCTCTCACCAGACCTATGCACTCGAATATATACAAACTTTAATTTATAGTGAACCCATTGCCATCCCAACCTAAAAATTCTAGACCAGATAAATGGATGGATATAATTTTTGATGTTTTTAAAAATACCCCCTTTTGAAAAATTTAAGGTCCTATTTTATTTTGAATGACCATGAACATAACTATCAACAAACCTGGAAAACCTGTGAGTAGAGCTTTAAAATTAGACTATATTGTGGTCATGTAGCTTGCACAGGAGCTGAGATAAATAATCACTTTTGATAAAAAGCAAGCTGCAAAAATTAAAAATTGAGATTGCAATAACAAAAACCAAAAGAAAATTGAAATTTGTTGAAATAACTACTCTCAAGGACTACTCAATGTGTGCAAAAAATTAAAGAAATTGGAGGGGGTGAGGTTGAAAATTATTTTGGTCCATTGATTTGACATGAAACAACCCAAAACACTCCGAGGTGTGAGCTCGTTAGTGAGATATACCGACCAAGCGTCCACCACTGTTAGCGATAATAGTGCCAACATATGTGAATAGAGGGTGTCATGTAGTCAGCGCAGCAAGCACTCCGGCTATTAATCTAAGTTTTCTAAACAGAAATTGCTAATTACTTATTCAAGTTTCATTTACTGGGATTTGAATGCTATTAATCAAGGTATAGAAAATTGTGATATTAAGATTGATCCTTTTGATGCCAATAAGAATTGAGTTGGGCATCTTTAATGAAAATGTTTCAAATCAAATTCAAATAAAGTATATTTTATGTCGTAATTTATTCTTAATATGCCCCAAATATATTACCACACATATTGTAATGATATTGTTATTTATATTCTAATAGCTGATCAATATTTCTGTAGTTTCTATAACTAGCTATTCAGAACTTTAACTTCTGGATTCAGTTTTAGATAACAGCATTGACCTGAAAATAAGCCATTCTTTTTTTTATACCAAAAAATCCTTAGTAAGGTATATAAAAGCACCCTTAGATAATATGTAGCACATTAAAATACCTCTAAGTAGTTATATCGATTTACATTAAAATACTGTTAAATTTCTAATCTTACCAGTTAACTTTGAGATGGTTATTAAAAAAAAGGATTTTACCACTCTCAGAGTAGAATACATATTTGAACCAAAATTATTGACATAATGAAATTACCCAAATCTTTTATGTTTTTTTTTAAATCTTCACATTCTTTTAGATATTCTTTGACTCAGTTTGTATATCCCTAGTAATATTTAACTGTGACAAGAATTTAGCGTAGTTTTTTTTACTAAGTTTGGAAACCCACACCTGGATGATCAAGTAGTTAAAAAAAATCTTTTGACCCATGACAATAAATAGTTCCAACACTAATTTTAAAATCTCAGTGATAAGATATGCAAAAACTATTAACATTAAGGAAACTATATATAACTATTTAATGAAAACCTCTTTTTGCTCTTTGATGTAATTTTATTTCTAATTTAGCAACGCGTCTTACTACCCATTCAGATTATACACTTAAGTACTAATTATGCTAATCAGTTAGGAATTAGGAAGTTTGAATTCAAAATAAAATTAACCTCCATTTGTGTGGAGGGAGAGTGGAAAATCATTTAGGAAAAACCACCCCCAATTCACTCAACTAAGATTCAAATCTCAATCTTCCCGTCCTTGGTAGTCTAGCTCAACATGAAACTAGCGCGTTAGCCAAACTACGTCACTGAGACGGGTAAGGTAATTATGATATTTTTGGAAGAAGGTATAGGAGAGGTGGAGGAAACATGTAAAAGAAACAAACACAAACTGGCTTTTGCAATGAAAAGAAAAACACAGTTCATACTTTATATTGCTGTCATTGGTCAAAGAGGCAATGGCTCTCTCTTGAGTAAAATTGGTCGTTACTGTCCAATCAAGGTTTCATTATGTCGGAATTCATGAGGGGTGTGAAACATGGAACGCAACTTCCTAAAAGAGGAAACTAAGAAACTACGAAACTAAATGAAAATAGTATTCATTAATTTCAAAGGGGATTCATTTTCAAATATAACTACTTTTTTCCTGTCTAGCTTTATGAGATAATCCTATTATATTTGGAAGAACATACAGGAACGGTATAAAGAAAAAATATAAAAGGAATGAACATAATATGGCTTTTACAATTAAAAGAACACAGTTCACACTTTACAATGCTGCCATTGGACAAATAAGTAATGGCTGCCTCTTGAGAAAACTTGACCACTACCGCCCAATCCCTCGACCTAAGCTTAATTCTATTAGAACTCATCAAGGGGGTAGGGAGTGTAAAACGTGCAACACAACTTGCCTGGAGAGGAAACCAAAAATCATAAAAGGGAGAAAAAGGAAATATGTAAAGAATGATAGAAGTTTTTGAAGCTTCACAAAGGTTTAGTCAACAAAATTAGCACACACCTGTGTCTGGTTCTTCACCAACTTCTTGTCTGTACCATGCAGCATCGTCATCATCCTCTTGAGCACCAGTTTGATTCGACTCCAACACTGCCTTCTTCATCATCACATCTGCCTCTAATTCATTATTTTTCCGCTTCATCCCTTTCAGGGTTTTCTGCTTCTGCTCTTCTTTCATATGTAGCTTCTTCTTTGTGTTCTCTTCTTGAGTCTTCTTTCTCTTTTCTTTCAACTTACTGTATCAAACAAAACAAATGGAAATATAAATATTAACAACACAAATCCTGTTTACGGTTGAGTGTAAGAAGTTAAGGATATGAGAGTAAATAAAAGAAACGCAACAAAATTTGCATTAAGGAAGGAAAAATCAGCCAAAAAAAACAACAGGCAATCGGTTAGGATTGGATTCAGCTGCTCAGGACAAAGTATGGCATGTAAAGAGTGCAGTAGGCATTGTTGGTGCCAAATAAATAATAATAAAGAAGGTGTTTAGTAAGAAATACAAAGACTTTAGGGGTGTGCGAAATTTTGGTTATCAATGTATTAATTCTTCATATTTGAACTTTGAATACTAAACTCTAAGATTTCAAACTATTCATGGAGTTTTGAATAGCTAAAAAGTAAAAACACATATTGGTTCATTTAATTTCCAACATATTTATATACTGGTGTTTCAGGAGGATACAAGTATTTTGGAACATTGTAGTATTGATTATTCAAAGAAAAATATTCATATATGTGCCAAACTCTAAATGGATGCGGAGATAGCTATTTGAAACTGGTGCACACAGCTCCAATCCATGCATAGCTTTCTTAATCATATGACTATCACACAGCTTTCTGAATCATCTGTGACTAAGAAGCAGTTATATAGCCTGATTATCTTGGGGTTAAAAGCGTTTTTAAGAATGCAGCACATCTTGATACATGCTGAATATGCTGCTATTGTATTTGTTTACTGTTTTTGTAATGTTAAGTGTCATTGCTGTTTGTAGAGAATAGCGGCAATGGTTTCCTATTCAATAAGTACCTGTACCAAGAGTGTTTTCTAGCGTTTACAGCACATTACTTGAGACTGGTACAGTACCCAGCTTTCTTATTACTGCTGAATGTGCATATAAACAAAGTGTGGTTGAAGTAGAAGACATTATTCGATCGGTAAAACGTAATTCTACTACAAGCACACACAGAATTTCTAAACCTAGTGGTGTTCCAAATAGAAGAGTATGGCAAATATTACAACAGCACAGTTTGTATACCTTTCGCATTTAATGGGTGCAACACCTTCAACTAGGAGATGGAGCCATTCAATTTGAAAATGCTAATCACCAATTATAGGTAATTCCATTAATACAACATCTAAGAAGTTTCAAACCTTTAAATAATATTTTGCAGTTTCATACTCAGAGAGAATTGAAGAGGTGCCAAACATTTTGTTTTGTAGTATTTTTTGCAATACACAAATAGTTAAATATAAAACACTGTTTTTGAAAGAAATTAGCTGATAAAAATAATTTACATCGAAGATGTAAGAAAATTAAGTATTTTATTAATTGTATCATTAGATATAATTGAAAATTTTGTTATTTGATTTGATAAAAAATGCTATTAGCGCACATTTATATTTATTTTTTATTACCTTTTTTTAGCAGCGTGTCTATTACTCATTCCAGTTACACGCCTATGTACTCTAGTGTGTTAGGAATGAGGAAGGTCGAATTTAGAGGTGTACCGGCATTTGCATGGACAGAGTAGGAAACCATTTAGGAAAAACCACCTTTAATACACCCGGTCAAATTCAAACTAAATATCCCCATCATCGGCAGTCTAGTCTATTGC